>QEPC01004180.1:369502-394097 GCA_003113815.1 Sphenodon punctatus | reverse complement strand
AGTCAGGAGACATAGTTTAAACACATCCAGGCTGGCCAACTATCAATCACATCCTGCAGCACTGAGACAGAGGACATAAGAGAATTTCTATTGACTCTTTCCTAAACAGATGCTTCTGACTTCCCAGAAACAAGTGGAGGAGATATGTTGGCATGGTCCCAGCACAGAATGAGGATATTTGGTTAACACTTCTGTTGGCCAATTTGCATCACAAACCGATCTTATACCACAGTGACATAAGAAAATCCCAGGCATAGGCCCCTTCTCTACATTTGTTGTACAGGCATATAAAATTGAGAGCCTTTATAATATCTTTCTGATATTTGGCAGAGATGATCAGAAAAGTGAAATATATAGTCCTGCCAAATTTCATGTACACTGGTTGGACTACAAAGTTGTTATAATCAGACATACATTTATTTGTTAATTGCTTATGCCACCAAGACCTTTTGTCCAATCCTTCTGAAATTTGGTAAAAATAGTTACTATGGGAAGGGATATAGACTTAACAAGTTTCACCTACATTAGGTGTGAGGCAAAGAAGTTACAGCTAAGAATGTATATGTAGAATATTGCAAAATTCAACTGCTTCTAAAATCGGATTCCTTTATCCACTTGTTTTGAAATTATGTGCACATACTGAGTTCTTTTGGAGGTAGGGACACCCCAAACTTCAGCCACATAGCTTAAAAAACAAAAACGTTACAGCTGGTAATGTGTTTTCCATTGAAACCAATGTAAATTCAATTCTGAACTCACTGAACGCATCCGAACCAAACGTTCAAGTTCAAGTTCGGTTCGAACGTTCAGTTTGGTTGACCAAACTGTTTGAGTTCAGTTCAAACTCCGAACTTCCGAATTAGAGTTCGGTTCGAATGTTCGGTTCGGTCGACCGAACTATTCGAGTTCAGTCCGAACTCCGAACTTCTGAACCGCGTTTGCCCATCCCTACAAAATACATCAAAAATCAATCTGGATCATAAACCTATCTGCAGAAACTTGAGCCCTCTTGGAATCTTTTCCCAGGATGGAACCTCTGAGTCAAACTCTCTTGGCCTATCAGTTATATAGTTTGTACAAAAACTAGCCTGTGGAATGGCCATCATTGCCAATGTAGAAAATGCAGTGAACATGGGTCTCTGAATATGGGTTATTTTGGTGCAGAAGTGCAGTGAGGCTCTTCCAGTTTGACAGGCATATAAGGAAAGGAAAATGCAGTAAAAATTGCTGCTACGTCTGCTACCAATTTTTAAAGGGGAGCAATGGTTTGGGGGAAGGTGGAGAATATGGCTAGCTTGGTGGGGAGGTTGCTGGCTTGGGGAGGGTGGAACAGGGCATGAGTGTGGTTCAAGGGGGTTCACTAGCTTGGAGGAGAGTGAGGCATGCAGCTGGCTTGAGAGAAGGGATAATGGAACATGAGGCTGGCTCAAGTAGAAAGTTGCTTGCTTGGGGAATAGGACATTGGATTGATTTGGGGAGGGGGGTTACTGTCTTCTGGGGGAGAATGCAGCATGGTTCTGGTTTGGGGGAGGTTTCTGTGTAAGAGGACAATCATTGGCTTGCAGAACATGAGATCCCTAGGTAGGAATGAGGTTGGGTCAGAGGAGTAGCTGGCCTGAGGAGGGGAAGAAAGAAACTGCCAAGGACACACAATTTCTCCGTGGCTGGGTTGAACTCTGCTGTGCTGGTCCTGGCTTCAGTGCCAGAGACTGAAGTTCTGAGACAGCAGCAAAAAGCAGTCACTGTAGGTGGGACAGGCTCACTACAGGTTCCCAAAATGAGGGGCTATGCTGAGAGTCAGAGAAGTCCAGCTCCAAGCTGCTGCTGCAGTTTTTTTGGGGGTGGGTGGGCGGGGGTGTTGTTCAATATTTAGGATATTATGCTTTTGTGGAAATGTTGGGTTCATTTGAAACCTGAATACACAGATCTAGCACTCATATTTTGAATATGGAATCTGAAAAAGCGTACTTATTTTTTTTTTTTTTGCATTTATTTGTATTTTCTCAAATCCTGAATCCACAGCCCTACTGGTACTGAACACAGAGTTCTGTAGCATTATGTTTCTCCCTACCTTTTGGTTGAAGGTGGGTGATTGCCACTACTTCTTGAGATGGAGATGAAAAGGGAGATGTGGTTACAGCCAGGTGGGCTTAAGCAAGGTGACAAAGACATTTTAACTTGTTGGGCCTTTTTGCTTCCCCACCCCCTTTCAGCATTAAGGTGATCTTGCTCTGCCCATATTTTTCCTTCCTCCTTCCTGGGTGTCATCATTATAGCAGAAACTGGCAATGATGGCAACAACTACACAATCAAGTAAGGAAAGAAGGTTGGGGGAGTGGAAAGCAATGTATTGCCAACCTTGGCTGTGGTTCCACCAGTACACTACTAATCAGTGAATAGTAGTCACCCACATTCTTTCCTACCAAAGTTCCATCCCCTTTAGTGCTGAAACCCCATCCTCTGTTTTCCCTGAAAAACCCTGAGTTTCATGATACTCAACTCAGTTTTCCAAGTTCCGAAGTTTTGAGGAATGAACCTTGAAACTCGGAAACTTGGAACTTCAGAACTCAAAGTCGTTGGCCAAATACAGGGAAGAGGGCCAGAGGCTAGCACTAGGCCCCTGCTCCCTCTAACCTGGCCCCACTGGCCAGTGAGAAAATGGGCCAGTGGGGTCTCAGTGGTGGGGTGCTAAAGGGCTGGTGGTCTATCAGGGGCTAAGGGGAAAGAAAAAATAAAATGGGCATGTTCAGAAGGGCCAAATGGATGTGGAGGGTGAGTATTCTATCCCCTCAGTCCCTGCTAGACTGACACCCTGGCCTATTCCCTTCCTCCTCCCCCCCCCTCTGGCTCCCTCTAACCTCTGGGCCCTGCCCTCAGAATTTCCAAGTATTCTCTGAGGCCACTTTTAAATGAGGCACTTAGAAGTGCCTCCTGAGCCCTGTGTTCAAAGTAAAGCTGTGCGGGGAGTGTTTACACACTCCCCATGCTACAGGAAGTGATGTGCTGCCCGTTCTCAGCAGCGGTGGTAACTGGAGACGTGGGGGTTTGAAGAGATGCATTCTGAAAGCTTGCAAAGTGAGACTTTCAGAATGCGCCTCTTCAAAGCCCCGTGTTTCCAGCCAATGCCCCTGTGGAGAACAGGCAGCATATCAGTTCTGGCAGCTCGGGGAGCATGTAAACACTCCCCATGCGGCTTTCCTCTGAACGCGGGGCTCAGGAGGTGCTTCTAAGCACCTCGTTTAAAAGTGGCCTGAGGATCTGAGTTTCGAGTTCCAGTGTCTGAGTCCTTGGAAAAGGTTCCGAGTGCCGGCTGAAGACTCGGTCCTGGTAATTGGAACCTTGGAAATCCTCACAAGTACTCAGAACACCTATTCAGTGCGGCCCTAATCCCCTTCATATAGAAGCAGTCAATGAGATGTCATGATCAATTGCTGAGACAGTGTTACTTTGATGCTTTCAGTCATACTCTTTCTACCAACTCCATAGTAAGTTTATTGAATGACACTACCTTACGCCATGGCCAAAGAGAACAAAACTAAAACATTTATAACAGTTGTTACCTTGCATCAAGCAAAGCAAATCCAGCAAAATACTGAACTTTAAAAACAGTGCTTATACATCATCCGGCTCTCAATTTATGTCTACTCTTTGCCCCGTTGTCTATCAGCTAACAAGACAAAAGAAGCAAGTGCCAGCATAGTATTCACATCATTTGTTGACATAAGCATGTCTATTTTCCGGCCTACCAGCAGGTACTCCCTCCCTTCCCATAGTGGACCAAGCCAGGACTGTCTTAAATGCTCAAATCGGGGACAGTTAAACAGAAAATGCAGTAAGTCCTCTACCTTGCAGTTTATAAAAGGGCAGAGCCTTTCTCTGTAAGGTGTTTTGCTATAACGTCCCTGCATAATAGCTAAGGAGAACAGCTGAAGGCGCAGTTGTGTAAAAGCTCTTCGCAGCTTAATATCAGTAAGGGCATCAAGGTATAACTCAAATTTATGAAACTTCTCGAAAGAACCTAGCCAGGGAGCAACCCTCCAGGAAGCCAAGATGGCCAAGTCATCCTGCCTAGAAATGTCACTTAATCTCTGTTTCATCAAGGTTTTTTGCACGGTTACATCCTTCCCTCAAAAGCACGAGAAATATAAACCTGCATGCTTTAAATAAAATGCTATTTGAGAAAGCCAAGGATAAGCTGGCATCCCATCATATTCCAATTCCTCTTTTAGACAAAGGACAGGCAAGGAGGACTCAGTCCGATTTCTTAATTTGAGCCAATATCTGAGCACTGCTTGCCTAATTAGGCAGTCGATCGCCAACATACCCGTCTTGGCCCGGGCTACTGCAGCTGGAACGCATTGTGGCACCCTGAGAAGATATTCTGTACTACTTCAAGTATTTGAAGATACCGGATACTAACTGCATAGCAACCAAAGCTTAAATTTGATCCAAGTCCATCCTTCAGTAATTCTTCATTAGTCTGTTGTCTGGGACACATTTTCCAAAGCTGGCTTCATAATAATTATCAGCACTTGAAAAAAAAAAGAGGAAAGAACAAAACAAATGAAAGCATCCCAGGAAACCTCTTTGGACATCTTCTTTTCCAAGTGCAAAACTCAGCTGCACATCAACATTTTTTAATTGCTTGGCAACCAAGAGGAAAACAGCTGCTTGTTGTATCTTCTGAATTAGTAATCATAAGACAATAACCCCACACATACTTAGTTATGGACTAACTCTGGTGGTTGCTGCATGTGAAGAGAGTGCTCTTCCATTGAATATTGGCTTAATGTGGCATATAAATTCAGTCTATCCCTATTATTTAAATAGCATTTTTAAGCCATCAGACAAAAATGAATCTGAAAAGTCTCCTGTGTGTAGGAAAAATAAATGTGAAATGTGTGACTGCTATGTAAAATAGCAACTTTCTCCATATTCAACTTGTGTTATATCACAGATCAACACTTGCATGTTCTAGTATGAAAGTTCATATAGTGTATATATACTATTGTATGTGTAAAACATATTTCTCAAGAGCACTTCCACAAACACACTCGCAAATAAAGGTATACCAAGACAGAATTCATAGTCGCGTGGGCACCCAGAGCAAGAGAGAGGAGGGGATGCTATGCACCTTCATCTTTGCTGCCTTCCCCGTTCAATACTGGAGGGTAGGAGCTGGATCTGATGTTCAGATCCAGAAAATCAAGGAGTCAAATTATATCCTTAACCAGCTATAAATGACACATGGCCCACTCCTGCTCTATGGTTCATAAGCTTTTCATCCCCATTTTAGATGAACTTGAGTCACTGTGACACATGCCCACTGTGACTTTTTTGTTAATTACTTTAGTGACAAAATCACTCGTATTCATCACAACTTGGTTGCTGCTACTTCATTTTCAGAGTCAGAGTTTAGGGTTTTGGAAGCTCAGCCTTGTCCTATTTGTTTGGATCAGTTTCAATTAGTGTCACCCACTGATGCAAAAAATGTGCTTGGAGCAATGTAGGCAACCAGATGTGAATTAGATCCTTGTCCATCCTGGTTGGTAGTGAAAACCAGCCAGGATATATTCATGTCATTGCTGGCTAGAGTTGTCAATGCCTCCCTTCATGAGGATAGTTTATTGAACACCCTTAAAACTCCAGTGGTATGGCCCCTATTCAATAAATCATCTTTGGATGTTGACTTCCTGGCCAGATGTCGCCCTAACTCTAACATTCTCTTTTTAGGGAAGGTTATTGAACAGGTGACTGATATGGCTGCAATAACAAACTGATAAGGACATTATTAATAGTGTGGCAGTATTTGCCAGTCATGTAACAGCTATCAGAGCTAAACATCCCTTAGTACATGTTGATTTGTTAAGAGTAGATGTTGGGAAGGAAGAGTTGAAAAGGTCAACCCCATTTACAGTAGAAAAAAACTGAATTAACATATTTAGGAATAAAACTTACAAAAAAACTTAAAGATTTATATGGGGCTAATTATCTCCCATTACTAGAGTATATAAAGAGAAAGGAAGAAGCCTGGAAAAATCTCCAAGTTTCATGGGTGGGGAGGACGAACTTGGTTACAATGATGGTGTTGCCTAAATTAATATATACTTTTTTTGCGCTACCAACGCAAGTGTCCAGGGAATTCTTTGGAATGCTAAATAGGGTGATATCAAAAATTCTTTGGACACGTAAAAAACGGAGATTAAAGAGATCAGTATTATATACCATGTTAAGGCATTGGTGGTGTAATCAAGGCCAGCATCATGACCAGCCAGTGTGTGGTCCCAATCCGATGTGCAGGTGGGGCTCTCCGCCCAGGATCCCTTCGAGACTTACTACCTGGTTACCCACCACATGTCTGAGCTGGGCTTCCATCGGGACATGCTTCAGTGGTTGCACTTCATGCACCTGGTGGGCCACCCAGCCCGGAACACTTCGTGGCCCCCTGCAGCTGGATGTGGCCCCCCCTGCCTTCCGGGCCCTGGATACTGGCCCTGGTGTGTGCTCCCACCTCCTCCCTGGTGCCATGGGTCACTGCCCCTTCCCTCCCTGCTGTTCCTGGCTCGCTGCTGTGCTGGCTTTTTCTTGGAGTTCCGCTACCCCAGACTGTGTCTCTGGGCCCCATCCGCGTCCCCCCCTGTCCACCTCCGCAACAGGTGTCCCCCTCCATGCCTGTCTTCTCCTGCAGCTGTATCCTGAACTGTGTGCCGGCCCCCGGTGGCCCGGGAGCCACTGTCCTTTGACTCCGGGCTCGCTCCCTCCTGTGCCCACTCCCCCGGGTGCCTGTGTGACCGTGGGGTTCCGAGACCCATGGACTGGGGCTCTGGGTGCCTTCCTGGTGGGAGGTGTGTGTGTGTGTGTGTGTGTGTGTGTGTGTGTTGCTGGCCCGGCTGCCCTGCCCCTCATCTCTGTCTCACCTCCTTGCCATCCATTGCACCCTAGCTGTCGCGTGGGATCCCTGTCTGCCTCCTGGCCCGTCCCTGGGCCGCTCCCCGGTTCATGTGGCTTCCCCCTGTGACTGTGCTGTGCCCCTGGGTTTCCCACCATTCCAGGACAGCCTATGTTGCTGTAGGGGTTGTGGGGGTTTGATTTGACATTCCCCTTGTCCTGCCCTGGCCCCTGGGCCACCCACCCTTGCTCCCTGTCCCCACCCCCTTCTCTCCCCCCTGTGCCCGTTGTGCCGTGTGTGTTGTCTGTCCCACTGTGTTCCCCCTTCCCTTCCTTTCCTGTGCGGGTGTGTGTGCGCCCGAGCATGTGTTTGTGCTGTGTGTTCCACTGTGACCTCGTTTTCCCTGTGCCTGTTCTGTGCGCTGCCTCGGAAGGCTCTTCTCCCTCTTCCCCCTCCATTCCTGTTTCCCTTGTGTGGGCATTCCCTGTGGGCGCTTTTGGCTTCATTTTCCCTCTTTCTGCCATGTCTGTGTCCTGCCCCTCCCCGGTGCCTTCTGGGTGTTTTTACCATGGCCAGGGATCAGCGTCATGTCTATTGCGCTGCCCCGGCCCATGATCTGGCGGCCCAATTCCCTGCCATGGTTCCGGTCCTGTCTTGTCTGTTCTGGGTCTTCTTTGACCATGGGGGGTGGTTGGGCGGCTCGCCACCGCTGTTAATCCACTGTGGTGACTTGAGACCGTGTAACATTTGAAATCACCCAAGGACACATCAGAGCAGCAAATAAAGGGTGAATGTACTGCTGTGGGTGGGAATAGCTCTGCCCTACTACATCTGCATCATATAAGGCAGGGAAGGTAGGTTTGAAAAGGAAAAACCTAAATGTTGAAGGGTGGGTGGAGAAAGGAGGAAGCATATGGCCTGACTGGAAGGCTGAATCACTGGGTATTTTTAAACACACACGGTGATGAGGGTGGGATGTCTGTGGCCACTGAGTGGCACTGACACAGAACACCCACTCGGGTGGCGTGCATGGGGAGACAACTTCCAGTTTGTTATCCCATCCCCTGAGGCAAGCCGTCATGCACTCCCTCTGCCATGGTCCATGGGGTAGGAAGAAGCACACTGGGCTGCCTTTTGCAATTGCAGTGTGAGCCATTTCTTGTGACTTGCAAAGGCCATGTCCCCCACTCACAGTGACTGTCAGTGGAGGACTGGAGTGCTGGATGATGGAGTTCATGTGGGAGTGGCTCCATGGCCACCCTTTGCCATGGAGTTATTTGGCTTGCCCTGTATGGGGCACTCCATATTTCTTGCCATTGTTCTGTGAGTGGCTATGAGTGGATGCTGCATGGCTCATAGGAACGTGCATCCCCTGACTCCACTTTCACATGGGAGGTTGAATGATTGGCTCCTGGGTGGCCATGAAGGGTGGTATCTCATTTAACAACACCCACTGTATCTCCTTTTTAATTCCTTCCTGTTGCAGGACCAGTATCAGTGTCCTGTGCTTGGGCTGAAATGAAAAGCTGATATCCAATTCATGAATATTATTCATATTTTCAAATAGCACTTCATATATTCTTGTGAATATTCACACTGAGATAAATATCCATATATTTTTAAAAACCCTTGTTTTTTTCCAAGGATTTTTGGAGGTTATTATTCAAGTACTTGATTGGCTATTTGGTCAAATAATCTAATATCTGGAGGGAGGGAAATGATCAGAAAAAAATGTAAAAAAATCCACCCAAAACCTGAAAAATCTGAAGCAAATACATGAATGAAGTGGGCACGAACAGTATTTTGTACTAACATAATTAGACAAAGTGAAGCAGGAGAATTAATTGAATACAGCATTTCCAGAGAATATTCATTTCAATGCTAGGCTGCCTCATATATTTCTTTGATTTCTTTGCATTGACTGTTAATTTGATCTACAAGAGAAAACAAATAAGGCTGGCTAAAGGTTGAGCCAGGGAAGCTGAGCCACTACCTATTCACCCTCTGGATGAGAAAGGAGACCTGAAAGACAGGAGGTGTTTGGCGGTATTAACAGAAGTGAGAGTTGACCATCACCATCATGACCCAACCCGGGTCAGGAACCCGCCATCAACACAGTCTGACCCGGATAGGCTGGTTAACAAATGTGCCAGCAGCTGGGCCACTGGGTAGGGTGCTGTCCTGCTCTGTTGCCACACTGCACCCAGCACCCCCCTCCCCTCCATGACAGGAAGCCATGACGATCATGGCAGACCTGATCTGGGCTGTGTCACAGTGGGATACAACAGACGTGAAAGCCCGCTATAGCTTGCTCTGGCCTGGTCAGGTAGACTGTAGTGTGGAATGTGATCCCGGAGGTGTCCAGGCTCACCGCTGAGATTTGGGCGAATATCTAGCAGTGCACCAACAAAGATACCAGTGGTTTGCTGGCCAAAGCAGGCTACTCTCATGTCTGTTAACTCCCATGATCTTGGCATTTCCCCTTTGAAAGCCAGTCTTCTGCCCTGCCCAGGTGCAAGAGCCCAGGTGCAAGAAATGAACGTGGCACCTGTCTCCAGTCTGGTGAGTCTGCTGCTATGACTCCAGCGACACTCCTGACACACGTGGAACCTCTCCCTCCCTCTGCTTTCTGCACCAAGTCCTGAAGGCTGCACCTATGCTGTTGGCTTCATACCACCAAAGCTTGCTCGATTGTCCTGTACCACCCACCAGGTGGGTCCCACACATACTGTGAACTGCAAGTGCTTCTGCTTCTGCTCAGCTTAGTTTCTGCAAAGCCACACTTCAACAGGGCAGGATGTGTGCCCCACTGCAGTTTGGGCCCTGTGGGCCCCCATCCCACGTTGGGCCCCAGGACAAATGTTCCTCCTCTCCTTATGATGGCTATGACCTTGGCCCGGCCACATTCCCTCTATCCTGCCTGGCAAATGGACTTTATTATTTTCTGTTGGGCTCAAACAGATCTCATTACATTTGCAAATGTAGGGTTACAGTATATGATAGTGGTTCTTCGTTTTAGGATTTAAAGAATTTTCCTTCAGATGAGTTGATTTGTATAAAATGTGGGGGTGATTTTTAAACAAAAAATATTTTAAAATCCTCAATGTTTTTGTTGTTAGGTTTTTGTTGCCTGACTCCTGAGATAGTGGCATGAGCAATGTGGCCTTGGGATGGTTTAGAAGACAACGCAAATAACATGACACTCAAATTGAGTGACAAGGCACAATCAAAACAGCAAAACATATTACAAAAGAGCCTAACTCCTTAAATTTTGAAACATCTAAAAGCAGACTCAAAACAATAGGGGCAGAAAAAATTTGAAAGTACACAGTGTAGTTTGATACAAAATGCAATGACTTCCATCCAGAGCTGAAGAGAGGAAAGGGGACACACCAAAGTATCAACTGAAGGTTTAATTAACTGAGTGAGAGTAGTCTGAACCTAGAACATCTGCAGAAGATATATATAAATCAATCAATCAATCAATCTTTGTTGTATAGCAATGCCATTACAACCTTTACAACCAAACTAACAAACAACATACACAAAGATATCAGGCAGGAAGAGAGGGTGAGGAAAAAATAAAATAAAAATTATGTTTATTTATTTTATTATTTTATTATAATTTTTATACCCCGCCTCTACATCAATCAAGCAGCTCGAGGCGACTTACAAATAAAAACATTTAAAACCAACAAAATACAGTAAAACATGAAAAACCCAAATACAAAACCCATTAAATCTAATGGGGGTGCCACAGAAAACAAGAACCCCCTACACCCCAGTCCACCCTACCCATCCCCCTTGCCAAAGTCCCAGTGGAACAGCCAAGTCTTACAAGTACGAGAAAAGGAGGCGACGTCTGGGGCCACCCGGGCCTCTGCCGGGAGGGAGTTCCACAGTGTAGGAGCAGCCACCGAGAAATGTGAGAGAGAATAGGAAGTCATACAGCTTGAGAAGAAGCATGCACCTCAGCTGTGTACCTTTGAAAAGATCCCCATTAGCCAATAACAGACATTTAAAATATGCATATACCTTATAGCTGTGTAAGGGCTGTGACTGCCTATTAGATGCAAAATGGTTGAGTATAGTACCTAATTGCATCATTATATATATTTTTCATGTCTTGGTTTTTTTCTTAAACAGACTTTATAATATAATTCTCATGGCACAGTTCAATTGCACGCACCTGTCACAAACAGCCAGCCATTACTGTCATACAAAAACTGCTTTTGTCTAGGCTGAAGTTCAAACTGAAGTCTAATTTGCCCTTTGGACAATCTTTGGCTAAAGTAATCCAAAACCCCCTTTCTCTTGTGCAATTGAAATGAGAGCATCCTATCTTCAATTTCACAGCTAGTCATGGAAGAGCTATGAAAACTGGCACCATTTTTGACCTACAGGGAAGACCAGAGGAGCAAATGACTGCAGTGTGAATTTGTTTTCTGTCATCAGCTTACCCATGTGGAACATTGCCATTCTGAAGCTGGGTGTTGCAGGCGTGCAAAAGGATTTTAAAATTTTCATTTTATTTTCCCAGCCAGAAGGCTTTCCTTTGTGGTCTATTTCAGCTGAGCAGTTGCAGTTTTATTTGTAAATTCTGGACAATGGAGGGAAGCTTTTTAAGGTCAGATGTATTTCTATGTGGAAAATTTACTCCTGTGATTTATTTATTTTTTGTTTTTGTGCTTGGGGACATATCCTGTTTACATACGATTTTCTGACCCTGACAGCATTAACAAAAGTGTAATCCCAGATATGGTACAGGAATATGCTGATTGTGTTCATTGTGATGGTGTGTACGAGCATAAACATTCTTTGAAGATCTTTCCTCATCTCAAGGCAAAAATAGTAGAACTGGAAAAGGTGGAGAGAATTGCAACAAAGATGATTAAACTTCTTTGACTTCCACATGAGGGAATGGCAGAATAGGTTAAGCTTCTTCAGCTCAGGAGATAAATGTGAAGAAATATGATAGCCTTACAACATCAAGAAAGGAACAGGCAACTGAAAAGCTGTTGTTATCTTTCAAAATAGTACAACTAGGGGTCACCTGATAAAAAAGAACAGGCAGCAGAAGTCCTTCAGTACTAAAAAATTACCTCTAACTTTAAAAAAAATCTTTAACTTAGCAATATTTAATCCAAATTCATTTTTGTAGATAAAGGGTTTCTTTAGAAATACCTTTACCTGATCTGCTCCTGTTCTGCTCCCCCCCCTCCAGGTGGCCCATCTGTGTAAAGGCAGACCACCCTGGGGTGAGGCAGAGCACTGCTCCAAAGCAGCTCTCTTTGCAATGCCCCGGGATAATCGGAAGCACTGCAAATGGAGCAGGCCACCCAAATCCAGAACACCAGCCAGGAGCAGAGCTCATAGATGGGACACTGCAGCTCTCCTTATGGCCAGGGGTTGCCCCAGCAACACAATAGCTGCGGGCAGCAGCCTAGAGTGGAGGAGGGAGTGCTGCGCAGGCAGACTGCAGGCTTTGGTAGTGCAAGCTTCCATCTAAATCCACTGCAGCTGTTGCACACCTGAGGGTGTCTGCCCCCCCCCCCTCCACAGCAGACCCCCCAGGTCTGTCTAAAAACACCCATTCTGGCTAAATTGATTCTCCATCAACTTCTATTTTATGTTGTCAATTAGACCTGTGTGAAGTGTCTACTGAAATGGAATGATAGTATCATCACACCCCAACTTTGCCCAGTTGTAAGGATTATGAAAGGGGATAGCAGTGAGGAATCATGGCTCTTTCTTACAACACTCTTAGAGAGTGGATAGTGACACAAACTTATATTATGGGTGTTGTGTAAAATCTTTACTAAGGGTTTACCTGCATGAACATAACTCTATCAAATAGCAATGGTGTTGTGTGATTTGATTAACCTAGAACACACTTTAGACCTCAATATATAATTTCCTTTTTGTAACATCCTTCCTCTCAGAAACAACCTTAGAAATGTGACTGAAATGTCTTCTAGCAGGAACTCACTCTTTAAATCCATGCTCTATTCTAGTTCTGAAATATGCAAGTAGAAATGTCACATGGGTATTCTTCAGTGCTCCACTTGAAGCAGATATAGGGAGAGACCAGGGAAATGTGTGTGTGTGTGTGTGTGTGTGTGTGTGTGTGTGTGTGTGAGCAATTGTGTGAATGAATTGTTAAAGAACAAAACACATAGAGTAAAGCTACGCGTGATGGCCAAGCTGCTGCGTCCCAGGTGTCCACAGGAGCACAAAAGAAACATGCTCCTGGCCAGGCTGATGGCAGTACAGCCTGTGGATGGGGAGAATGGGGAATGTGCAGCTGGATGTCCCTGCACCTGCACTGTGCCGAGAGCCCAGCCCCCTGCCGTGACAGGAAGCCATGGTGGCTGCCATGGTAGCCGGCCACAACAGAGGCAGCAAATCAGACATGCAAGCGCCGGGACAGCCCATTTTGCCCGGTGGGCTTTAGCCCTTGGCTGGTTATGGAGGTGAGAGCTTGGGCTAGCCACCAACATGACCTGTGATACCCCGGGTCAATATCTTGCAGTCAGGAAACAAAGTTGATAGTGGCCCATGGTGCAAGGAGAGCCCAAACAGGCCACCATCAGGTCTGGTTTCACCCATAGCGAGTTTGCAAGAAGCATTAGGGGTTTTCAAGGGGCAATAGGTGCAACTGAGTCCTCCAAACTCTGTCATATGTATCTATTATTTGTGCATGTCTCTTTTTCATAGTTCATAATTTCATATTCTTCAATAGGCCATACTGCATGTGTTGTTAGAACAATAACAACTTGTTCACACAACCTTTATTTTAGTGTCAGTGATGTACAATACTAGTTTCAGAGAGTTGTGTGAAATACTTACTATTTTCTGTGACCCCCTGATGTTCTCTGCTATCCAATGCAAGGGTGTGGGTAGAGGTGCAAGCAGGCACCCACATAACTGGGCACCCCATCAAATTTGGGGTGCCTGACTAACCCAGCTGGTTACCCGTGCACTTCCTGGACTGACTTAATACCCGACTGCTGGCTACTCCTTTGGAGTCCCAGCCACTTCTGCTGGTCCTCCCACATCGCCACTCAGCTGAGCTGGGTTCTTCCCGTGGTCAGCTTTTCTGAGGGGGCGGGGAGCAAGGAATCCTCTTCTGGTGAAGCCAGGACTCAGAGGAGCAGCCAGCAGCTGGACAATGAATCAGAATGGTGAGTGCCAAGGGGCAGGAGATTCTCGTGGCATCCCGAGGCCTCCCTGAAAGACTTGCATTTTCAGGCATCCAGACCAAGTAAATCCATTGGGTACCTGCTGGGGACCCCCCAAAATGTGGGTATTACTCATGAGTAGCCAGTTTGCTATTTGCTGCACCCACAGATGTGGTGATTGGGCTTTTTTGAAATACCAGGGATTCAGCAATATGACTACATTGTTACAAGAACAGGCAAACTCATATTAAAGAGCAAGTGATAAAATTTGCAAAGTGGTAGGCACTGGCAGCATGTGAAAGAACATTAAGGAAAAGTTAAGAACAACAAACCTCCCCACCCCACTGATTTTAATGTTTCCATTTCTTTTGCCCATATACCCTTTGAATTTCATATGGACCAGTCAGACCCATCTGTCTATTTCAGGGATAAAATCATGACATGGAAGTATTTAGCAGTTAATATGAAGTTGTTATTTTAATCATAAACAGGCTTACTTGTCACCCCAAAGCTCTTTCTGAAGGTGCTGGAGCTGGATTTGGTGCTGACCTAATCAACCTGGAGAATGTTACACTCTTCACATTCCAAAAAATAACACTTTACACACTTCCTGGTTAACATATGTTTTTATTTAACTTCTTATTAAGAGGATGAAGCAGAAGATAGAGGGAGTGGTAATGATTTTCTTTTAAGGGGACTCCAATGGGAGATTAAATCCATGCATTATTTAGTACCTGCAAAGAATTTTAAATATTCTTATTAAAAAGAACGTTGCTTGTTTGTTTGTTTTTATAATTATTTTAGGCATTAACAATTGTTTATATTAATAATTAAAGCTAGGAGTGTGTTGCTGCCTGTTTGCAGAAAGTATGACAGAAGCAAAATTAGTATAACATCAAGTTTAATTAGTTAAATCCATTAAAGATCATAAATGCTACAGAACCAAAACAATAGTTTCCTGCTGTTGTGGGTACCACAGGAATTGGTCCGTCCTGCTTTCGTCCATCCATTGAAGTTATTGACAAAACTACAATGGACTTTAATTTTGGAGGAGTATCCTGGCCATTCTATAAAGGCTGTATTATTTTTTTCTTACTTAGATTTTCGTATTTTGTATTAGGCTGGGACTTGGTTGCTCATCATATAGAGAGGGTCAGATTAGATCTCAGGTAGGGCTAAAATGAGAATCCATTTGATTCTTGCAAGAATCTCTTGAGACTCAAGAAACACTAGCGAGATCTCGGGACGTTAGCGAGATCTCTAAAGGTTTTGAGAATCTCACAAGAATCTTTCTAAAAAAAATATATATATATCACTATGCATGTGCAAAATGGTTTCTGGGGCCATTTTGTGTATGCACAGCACATTTCCAAGATGGCATGGGCAGTATAAGTGCCATTTTGTAAAAGGGCAGTTGTTCATTGACTTCAAAAGGGAAAATCCAAATTTGTAAATAAGTCAGCAAATTACAAATTTGAATCTGCAATGGATCTGACTCCATAATTCAATCTGAATGTGCATCCCTAGGACATATAGCTAGAGGACTAGAAAGTGACCCAAACTGAGATATACTTCATAAAATTTAAAAGACAACCAGCTGCACATTCATGGGTGCAGCGACATGAGCTCCTGGGTCCTGATTCCCACATTGCCCCATGACAAGCAAGTGCAGTTGCTACATTGAAGGGCCAGCATGGGGAGCTGGATAGTTGAGCTCTCCCTCTCCCCCTCCCCGCCCCCCCCACTGCGCAGCAGTCGAGCCAATAATCCTGCCATGGTTGGGGAGGGTGAGGCATTAGCCACATGACCAGGTACCTGACCTTGCCCTGCTTCACTCCCCCAGCCTGACCAAATTCCCACCTTGACTGAGACCAGCCAACAGCACTCACCACTCAAAGCACCACTGCAGAGCTTGCTGCAAAGTAGGGCAGGAGGAGCCCTGGCACAGTGGCAGCCACTCCTTGGGCAGCTTTACCACGTAGGCTAAAGCTGCTACGTGATGTATCCTTGTAATATTTCCGAAGATGCAATGTGTATCAGCCAGCTGCTTGCCCCACCCTGTGTCAGGGGAACATCTGGTGGGCACTGGGCACATGAGCCATTGCATTGCATGACCCAACGTTCCAGAGTGGGTTAAAGGCCTGTCTCTTATACACATCTAGATGTGTATAAGAGACAACTATGCTATGTTTACTGCATGGTGTAATGTAGAAACTTCCAGGTTACATAATCCTGCCTATTAGGGTTTGTTTGTAGTATAAAGACTAACAGACTGTAAATGAAGCAGTGCCGTTGGGCAATGCTAGAATATGATTCAAAAAGTAATTCATCTACTAAAGTTCACCTTAATTTAATGTATTTGTAGACATAATTAGAATACTGGCTCTGTTCATTAACATTTCAAATCTCATTTAAATGTAAATTGTAATATTCTCCTTTTGTGAAAGAGTGGGTAGTTAGTGTCATTCGTGAGTAATAAGTAATTTGTTCCTCATTAGCTGTAGGAAGGAATAGATAAAGATATAGATCAAAGGTGGATAACAGTTTAAAAATATAGTCACCTGTCTGCAAAGGAGGATTTCAAACAAGCACCTATTTTTTTGTTTATGTTTTTCTGTAATTTTACATTTTTAATTCATAATTCAATATATTTCCTATTAATTGGTTCCCTCTGTATTATTTAAAATGGGAGTGCAAGAGTATAAAAATGTTTCCACTGGGTGACTTATGAGAAACTGTGTATTTTTTAAATTAAAATTCTATTCCAATTAGCTCAGATTAAACACATTTATAATGCAGAGCTATGCTTATAGCTACACTTCAAAAGAACTAAAAAAACCTTTGAAAATAACACTGACTGCCTGCAAAATGTACTCATGAAGAAATCAGACATTAATATACAAGACAGCTGAAATGAAAAATCTCTGAGTGCTATTTCTGATGGAAACAGGGTTTTTTTGCCTTCATTCACATGAGGAGAAATCTATCAGCATTTTTGACATTTTTCACAATTTTCTATTTTCCATCATCATTAAGGTAATTTTTCAGTCATTTTTGGTATTTTTTAATAATTTTCATTTTTATCGGTAAACCCAGAATTTGCTCAAAATTACCAAAAATTACCAAAATAAGAGAAAATAGCAAAATATTATGAAAAATGATGAAAATGCAGGTAGATTTCCTCCTCGCTCCTGAAAGGTCAGTATTTCCTGATGGAATGAGAACATATACTCTTACTTCAGGCCTAATTAGACAATCATAAATCTGTTCTGAATGAGTCAAAGCATGATCCTAAAGCTATTTTATGCTAGTACTTCCCATTCGCACTATGATATGACCCATTCACATCAACAGGATTTGCACCTCTGCTAAGGACTAGTGTTAGTACTAAACAGCTTGAGAACTGCATCCACAGAAAGTCATTGCTCAAAGTAGTTTCTGAAAAAATGCAAATGTGACTTATCATAGGAAAGCTATATATCCAAGATTTTCCTTGGAAAAGAAACCAGAGATTAGAACTTCTCCTCTGGTAAGAAGTCCTTGGGAAAAGACGGTGGCTCCAATCCAATAGCCTGCAGAGCCATGTGCAGCTGCAAAGGAACTGTGCATATAATCGTTACCAGCCCATTGTGCCGCCCACAACCCACACGCATGCACGTACACATGACTCCACATGGCGATCTGCAGGCTATAGGATCGGGGTCACTGACTACAATCCATCTTTTCCTTTGCACCTGCATAAGATTAGTGTTGGTGTCCTTGCACCAGTGCACCTCTTACTTTCCAGTGCTCTGTGTTGGATTCACCAGGGCAAGTAGTCTAATGTTGGCACCCAGGTAGATTAGGTATCCCCCCTACTCTGTGGGGGACAGAGTAGGAAGTTGGTTCTACGCCCCTTCACTAAAATTGATTGCCATTGTGCATAGAGGCCCCACTGTGAGTTTCACACTCGGGGTTGGGCTACTCCATCCTGGGTGGACAGCATTACTGNTAATGCTGCCCCGTCTCGTCTGAAATCAACCATTGACTCCCAGCTTCCAACAACCAGGGGTTACGTACCTTCTTGACTAATACTCAAACCTACTTGACTAATCGTCATTAATGAGCATATCTTCTAATCAATCAATAAGTAAAATATGTTTTCTAAGTATTTTCTATTTGTTTTTTCTTCTCTCTCTTTCTGATCAAATTCACATAATGAAACAATTGTATGTTAGTAGTATATTTATATTGGTTCTGATTGTCTCACAGACCTCAGACTAATATATTTGATTGGCACCTAAAGTCTTTTTTCTGTTGCTACTTTCACTTAATATCCACCTAACGTACCCAAATATGACCACTTACTAGGACTTAGTAGACTATAACAACTAAATTTAAACAAATGTTTATACAAACAAGTAAATCCAAATTTGAGCTATCAGAGCTCAAGTCAACAAAGTGGATAATAACCACTGCTCATTTGTATTTCATTGGATACCCATTTTGTTTATTTCGGTATTTCACTTATTTTGGTTATTTCATCATTACAGTTATTTCATCTTTGGCACTATTAGCATTACTGCACATGCAAAGCAGTTGTAATGAAGTAACCAAAATAAGAAAATAATCTAATAATCAAAATAAATCTAATCAAATAAACCCAAAATATAATCCCCAAATAAATTGATAGTTAAATATCCTTTTGTTTGTGGACATTATTTAAATATTCAGACAGCAATCAAAAAAATGCAAATAATATCTGCAAACTCAGTATTTGTTTTAGCTCTAGATGAAACAAATTTGGCAAGTTAAATTTGGGGACAAGATTCAGATATTTGTTTCAGGAAACAAATATCTGCTTTCATGTTTGGTGCTGTTACAAAATTTGTCACTTCATCTACTCTTCCTGTTATTTATTACTCAGTATCAGTACTTCATTTACTTTGTTTGTGAATTTTTGTCATTTTGTCATTTGTTTCCTACATTCACTTTATTATTAATTACTTTGTTGCTCAGTACCTTCCATTACTTTTTCCGGCATCACAGAACACAGATGGTCTGATCAAGGGTGATTTTAGGCACGGGCCACCTCACACATCACCCACCTGTCATGTAAATTTCAGGATTGTATATGCGGCCCTGCAACCTGCATGATGGGTGGCAAATAGGTGGGAAGGTGCTTGTCTAAAGAACACTTGAAAATCACATTCAGAAATTTAAAAATGCACTGACAAATATCACCATAAATATGTGGTACTAAATAATAAAATAACAAATGACAAATTAAATTTATTTTATTTATTTATTTTATACATTTCTACCCCACCCCTCCTGCAACGCAGCTCGGGGCGCCTTCCATCATCCAGACAATAAAATACAATAAAAACAATCTAAAACCATCAAAAATACTTAAAATATGAAATATTAAATATTAAATATAAATATAANACCTCTTACTTTCCAGTGCTCTGTGTTGGATTCACCAGGGCAAGTAGTCTAATGTTGGCACCCAGGTAGATTAGGTATCCCCCCTACTCTGTGGGGGACAGAGTAGGAAGTTGGTTCTACGCCCCTTCACTAAAATTGATTGCCATTGTGCATAGAGGCCCCACTGTGAGTTTCACACTCGGGGTTGGGCTACTCCATCCTGGGTGGACAGCATTACTGTGCTTGATATGATCAAGCATTCAGGCAGTGCAAACCCCTGTGCACTGCTCAAGAAGAGAGATCAGAGGCAGGGAGATGATGGGAAGGGTGGGGAGCCAAAAAGACATGCAATGCTGAAAGGGGGCAGAGGTGTCAGGTCACATTAAGGGGCAAGAAAGAGAGTCCACATTTTACCAGGATACAGAAAGGTGGCCGGGAGGCTCAGGAGCAAGCTCAGACAGCACCCGGGACAGCTGTGCAGGTGGGCATGGGCTGCTTCGTATATGTTGAAAATATCCAGACAAGTTGGCTAAGTCTATTCCCGACCATCTGGCCCCCTTTCTGTACTTTGGTAAAAAAATAATAATAATAAAAAATACTCTCTCTCTCTCCTTTCTGTGCCCTGGTACTCAACCAGCAGTGGTCCTCAACGCATCCTCCTGCCCTTTGCAAGAACTACTCCCCTTCCTCTGTCTACTCTCAGGGCATCCTCTGGATACATAACTGTTGGGGCCAACAAAATCAGCTGTGGGGATTTCCCACATTTTGTGCCAGTCCATTCTTATCCCCACCGCCAGTGCAATATGTGGACTAACTGGATTGTGGCCTAGAACTTTTGTAGGCCCTACTCATGTCATTTAAGGACATAAGTAGTAACAGAGTAGGTCATTGGGGATTTTTTATACCTCCTTTGTTGTCTATTTTTAAAGTTGTTTTTAATGTTAATGTTTTATATTGTGTGCTGGCCAGAGCTGCCTGTGGCAGGATGGGCAGGTTAAAAAATGCTTTAAATAAATAAATAAATAAATAAATACCAATGGCCCATTGAGCCCAGCACCTGTCTCTGACAGTGACCAATCTTGGTCACATGGAAGAAGTAACCAACAGGCAAAGCCCCAGGAGAAAGAGTAGAGAGGCTACCACAGTTTGGGTAGCCTTACCCCACTCTGGGCACCTGGGCCATGTGATACAGTGCATCATGTGGCCAGTTATTGCCAGATGCACCCCCCACCCCATCACACCAGGGCAGGGGAGCAGCTGTCTGCTATGTACTGTGTCCTTGTAAAAATTCTGAGAACATGTAATGGAACAGCCTTACCTTCCCATGTACCATTAAGGCACCCATTACATGGATGGTGGGGGGTGGGGGGATGGATATTTAGCTGTGGTGGGTGGAGGTGGGTATGTGTCTGTATACACGAACACACACACACCTCCACCCATGGAGCCTCCTCTGGTTTTCCAGAGGACTCCATGGGTGTAGATGTGTATTGAGTGGGAGCATGTACACACCCTTACTCATCCTGCTCGGTGTTCACACGGGCAAACACCGAGGGTAATTTCAGACATTAAAGGATCACAGTCACCACCCTGAATCCCAGAGGATTCAGGGTGGTGGCTGTGATCTCATGAACGTCTATTTGCTTCTGGCCAGATGTTCACCACAGTGAACACCCGGCCGGGATCAAATTGACCACGGTTCTGGAGGTTAGGTTGGCCATGATCCGGGACGGGGCTGGCAATGCCCACAATAAACGACTCTTTGCCAGCCCCATCCCAGAATCAGGTCCCAACCACCCTATGGGATCGGGTGCAGTCTGATGGACGGCTGGTCTGATCACAGACTGGGATCCAAGACAGATCCAGGTCCAGGGTTCAGTGTGGTGGGCTGAAAGGCCCGTCATGTCTGAAATTACCCCGAGTGGAAACCCATCCCCCCACCCACTGCCGGGTGTATACACGGATGCTCCCACCCAAACACACACACCCAATCACCAAGCAATAGGGGGGCGGGGGGAGTCCATGTAAAAATGTCCTCAGTGGAAGAAGTTTGACATCAGGCAGACAAACAGGAAACAAAAGCTCAGTAGCATAAACACTGCTTAGGATGAGGATATACTGAAAAGTGGGAATTCAGTTCTTATTGTCTTGTAACATAGCCTTATCAGTGAATTTGCTGCTTCTCTGTGTTTCTGCCCTTGTATTTGAACAGGGAAAGCAACACAGTAGAAGTTAGTGCACCCTTTTTCTGAGAAATATGCAGTATCGTGAGGAGAAAATGCTATGAAAAATAGTCACCCAAACTCTATGCTTTCTTGTCTCCCCTAAAATTTCATGAAGCTTCCATGATATAATTTGAGTGCCCTTATTCAGAGGTAGAAGGGGAAGAAGATGCAGATGCTGCCAGTAGAGGATTTTCTACCTAGTTGATATTTGCTCCCCCTGAATTTCACATTATAGGAGAGATTGCAACACACAGACCAGTTCATCAATTGATGCAAATCAGCATGGCACAATCATTCAATTGAACTATGACAATAGGTAAAAACAGACATGATAACAGTCTTCTCTTGCCTGCTTTGATTCACTTTGGACTGGACCTCACCTGCACATGTGTGCATGCACTGCCAGATGTTGTCCTGGGATTGCCTCGGGCCATGTCGATATTTAGCCTGGGCTCTGGCCTTGAAAAACCTCCGAGGTCAGAGCCCAGGCTAAGGCCTGACCAACTGGGCCAAACTGGGCTATTAGGTCTGTTCCTGGGCTACCAACCCAGCCCGGGTGAAGAGCACCATGACCAGCCGCCATGGCTGGCCATCACTGGCCACCATGGCTGCCTGTCATGGTGTGGGACAGCGTGCTGGGTGCAGTGGAGGGGTGGAGATGTACGTTCCTGGTTCTGGTTCTTCCCGTCATGTGGGTGGTGGGATGTACATTCCTGGTTCTCTCCATCTGGGTGGTGGAATGGTGGACATGTTTGTTTGGAGGCCTGGCCCGGACTGTGTCCACCACTGTTTTCCTCCTTGGGCCACATTAGGATGCCGCCACAACACTATCCCATGTGTTTCTACCCAATGTCCACTAGATGACAATCCCTGACCTATGCGTACTAGTGATTCTAGCTGATAGGCAGCAATCACCAGAATTTATTCAAAATGAACTATATTTTTAACATTGTTAGCTGCTCCGAGTCTGCAGTGAAGGGTGGGATAAAAATGTAATGAATAAATAAATATAAATAAAATGGGAATGAAGCTGATTTGCAATTGTATGTTATTTCTGCTCAAGTTAATTAATATATGAAGTTCAGAAAACCATGTTTGTATTTTAGAAGTGACCTTCTTTTGGAATTTTCTTTCACACTCTCTTTAATATCAGGTATCTATCAAATATAAAGCTTGAGTCTTCATCCCTCCAAACCCAGCTCAGCACTTACATGTTTGCAAAGCTTTCCTGGGAGCGTGTTGGGTTATTGAAGTCACCACATTCTCAGGATTCAAAAAGCTTTCCCAGATTTGATCTTGATGGCATCTGTCACTTGGTCTTTGCCTTAATCTTGCTCATTCTTTAAAGGCTATATTTTTTTTTCTTCCCCTGTTTGTCATACACATATCCCAATGTGGTTGAACTACCTGGAGTTAGCTTTGGCTGGGAGTTTCTCCTATATTTTTAGACTTTTTTGAACTTAAGAAAAAATGGGCAAAGCATCTGGTTCACCTGAATGTCAAGAAAGGGGTCAAATTTACCATTTGAGAAGGAACAATGTGCTGTCCTGAGAGTTATCAGATGTTGTTCCAACTATGTGTTCAGGATTCCAAACACAGGCAATCTTGAGCATGTAGCCATTTAAACAGATGTATCAAATATTGGGTAGCCAACATGCTGCTGCTCCCGCTACTTGGTTGGTGCGACCATGCAGCTGTTCCTAGGAACAGTGTTTAACTTTGTATCTGTTTTTGTTCTTTGTTTAAAACCCCACCCCCCTTCTTTTTCAGGGGTTTCGTAAATGGAAACATTTGTTTTCTATTTTTTCAGGTATTTTTTCTGTTTGATTTTATTAAAAACAATAAAAAATAAAAGAAATCACCACGTATGTGCAAAATGGCCATTGGGACTGTTCTGTGCATGCACACTCTTTCCCCAAATGGTGCTGGCAGCATCAGTGCCATTTTGGAAAAAGGCAGCCATTCTGAGGATGCGCAGAATGTTCTGGTGCATGCTTTCTCCTAAGATGTTGCCAATGCTGCCGGTCCCATTTTGGGAAAGGGTGCACATGCACAGAATGGCCCCTGTGGCCATTTTGTTCATGCACAGTGATTTTTAAAAAAAACAAACAAACTGGTAACGGAAACAGATGCTTTTTTCCTTCATTTTCATCCATTGTTATTACCCCGTCTGTCATTTTCATGTTCTAATTACTAAAATGAACACACCATCATTCATTTTAATAATATACATATCCTAAATACACACACACACACACACACACACACACAGAGGCAGGCAGACTATCTTTAAGGACCAGAACCTGTTCCATCACAGGGCCCAAAAACAATTCCAGACCACCATGCAAGGCAAGTGAGTAGCTGGCATGTACTTGGGTGCTAACAGATGATATATTAGCTTCACGTTTAAGATTTGTTGTTTCAGCTGTAGCTACACACAACCTTTGGCCCTAGGTCAATGGTTTCCAAACTCTGACCTGTTTACCCCATTTTGAGACTGATATATAACCCCATGACACAAGACAGTGGCAAAGACATGCAAAGTATATCCAGCAGGATAGTGATGTATCTTCAGAAGTTGCAATCCTGCATTGGTTCAGAATTCACAGTTCAGGAACCTCTGTTCTTACCCCTAGGCAGTTCTACATCCACATATTCTTCCTACTTGCAAGGAGGGGACAGAGTTAAGGAAACAATGGATGAACACAGACATGACACTAACTCTACCTTAACACTAGTTTACCATTTCTTATGCATGTTGCAGGGCTGCATAGGGCACCAATACAGTTCTGCAACATGCATAAGAAATATTAAACTGGTGTTAAAGTGGAGTTAACGTCATGTCTGTTTTCAACCAAGGTAATGTGGGGTTGTGGAACTCCCCACGGCCG
>QEPC01004180.1:334865-346845 GCA_003113815.1 Sphenodon punctatus | reverse complement strand
GGACCACCTCACCCTCTGTGCCTCAGAACGATCCCTTCGGTCTGCTGGGGGTGCCTTCTTGGAGGTCCCCCGGGTGAGATGGGGGGGTCACAATGGAGAGGGTGTTCTTGGTGGCCGGGCCACAATTCTGGAACTCCCTCCCAGAGGAAACCTGCCTGGCCCCAGGTCTGCTGGCATTCTCTCGAGCCTGCAAGACCTGGCTGTTTGCCCAGGCCTTTGGAGGGGAGGAGGGGAAGGTTGGATAGTTGGGGATATTGGGGATGGGGGGATGGGGTTGGGGGGGATTGTTTTTAATTTCTTTGTTGATGGCTTTTAAGAATTTTTATTGTTATTGTATTATTGTAAACTGCCCCGAGATGCCATAGGCATGAGGGGGCAGCTAAAAAAAATGCTTTTAAATAAAAAATAAATTAAATAAATCCAGATGGCCATATTATGAATAGAGTGGCAAATCTTGCTCATGCAGTAATGTTGCATAGGCATAGAATTATTAATTAATTTATTTATTTATTTAATATCTTGTATCCCACTCCCTCCAGTCCTACGGCAGCTCAGGGAGGCTCATAAAACAATTAAGACAATTTAAAACAATATATAAAAACAACCACATAGAAGGGTTACTAAAATAACAAAAACAACAGGAAAGAGGTAAAACCATTGGCAAAACCTCCACCCTTATTTCCCCCCCTCCCCCAAAGGCGCAGACTAACAACCAGGTCTTACAAGTCTGACAAAAGTCCAACAGGCTGGGAGCCAGGCAAGCTTCCTCTGGGATGGAGTTCCACAGCCGTGGGGAGACCACAGAGAATGCCCTCTCCATCGTGGCCCCCCGGCTCACCCTGGGGACCTCCAAGAAGGCACCTCCAGTAGACCGCAGAGATCGCTCCGTGGGCTGGGGAGTGAGGCGGTCTCTCAGATAGGAGGTTTCCAGACCATGTAGGGCTTTAAATGTCAAAACCAGCACCTTGAATCGGGCCCAGAACGCCATAGGCAGACAGTGCAGAGCCAGGAGCACTGATGTAATGTGTTCCCTACCGCCCAATGGGCCGCCGCATTCTACACCAACTGCAACTTCTGAGACGTCACCAAGGGCAGTCCCACGTAGACTGTGTTGCAGTAATCCAGCCTTGAGGTGATGAATGCATGGATGAGGGTGGCCAGCCAGGTCAGAGCTTGAAACATATGGCTGGATCCTCTGCACAAAATGTAATTGTCGAAAGGTTCCCTTTGCCACCACTGCCACCTGACAATCCAGGTGGCAAAGCAATCCTGACAAACTTAATGCTGGTTTGGTTAAGGCTGATGGCCATTTTGCACATGTGCATTGCATAGTAGGGAGATCAGCAGCATGTCATGACAAGGGAGCCTGCTGGGAGGCCTCCCCACAGCAGCAGCAGGCTGGTATACCTTCAAATCAAGCCTTCCGATGCCAGTAAGTCCATGGAGGGGAGGAGGGGAAGGTTTGGTAGTTGGGGATGGGGTCGGGGGGTATCCAACTTTGACTATGGATTGCTTTAATGGGAGAATTTCCCATTGACTTCACTGACAAAAATCTGAATCCATAAATCCCAATCTGTAATTTAATATGTAAATTACAGATCTGAATCTGTGATGGATCCAGATCGGTAATTTAAACCAAATGCCCGTTTCCACTGTCTAGTTCTGCTTGCCCATAATTACTTTCCTGTTTCCTCTCCCCATCCCTGACCTGATTTCAGACTAGTACAACTAGTCAGTTTCTGATTTGCTACCAGGTACAATAACCAGAACAAATAACAAGTGGAGTCCTGCAAGTAAAAACAGTAATGCACTCTTTTGGTTATGCAGTAAAGTAATACAGTAATGGCAATATTGTAAACCAGTTAACAATTGCAGTATTATCCAGTTATTTGTGTTGCTAGTTTGCCTTCATGGTAAAAGATTTACAGCCAGATAATCACCAGACTATTTGGAATGATAGATATTAACCATGGATAGAAAACTGACTGTTCATTTCAGGTCTATAGCAAAGCAGATATAATAGGATATAAAATCAAATTATTATAGATTTAAATGTCAATGGAGTGTAATAGGAAGTGGAGAACCAAGCCAAATATCTGTACAATATCTAAGGCATATAAATGGTTGTCATGGGAAAGAAGAAAGAAGAAGATAGTGACATGATTGAAATTAATAAGGATCTACAGCATTGTTGAGAGTGTGCCAGCTCAATAGCATGGCCATTCACAAGAATCCCATCCGATCAGCAACCCATTTCACTCACTTACAGCCCTGAAAGGCTCCTGGTGTATCAGTGAATCCTGGCCTCTAGCAAGCAATCCACTCGTAAGTTTACCTGGTCAGCCAGCTCACATGCCCATCGACCTGGGACCCCAAACCAGGCCAGGCACCACCTTCCTTCTGTCCACAATGGAAGGGGATTGAAACTACAGGCTGAGAATTTCTCCAACAAGCACAGCAGGTGAGACCTATCACCCTTAAGCTCACAGACCATCCAAGTCCATAGTATACAACAGAGCAGTGTGATCCTCAAGCTATTGTGCTGGCGCTACCTCTATTGATGCCAGCGAGTCTAATGCCAGTGCAGCAGTTTGAGGATTCTATTGTAAAAGAATTTACAACAAGAATTTTTGCCCTTGGAGGATTACTTCCTTCAGAAAATCCTGAGTACTGACTGCTTTTTGAGAGTAAATTTTTAAAATATATAAGTACTCAGTGGTCATGTTCATCAGCAGGAAAGACAGTTCAGTTTTATTAGCAAGAAAACCACTTACTTGTCTTAGTCTCCTGAGGCTTTTGGAAACATCTTTGTTTGTCAATTACTTGTGCATCAGGTTCCTGATCTATGCTGTACCTGAAGGTGGGATGTGTACGGGGGACATCCACGGAGAGACTTCAATTTGCCTGTCCATCTCTATACCTGCTTGACAACCTTCTCTCTCCTTTCTTAAGATCTGTCTTGTAAAGAAAAAGACATGGAAGTGGGAAGAAGAGAGGTGCAAACAACTAAGTAAAAAGACAAGCAAGTAAATCTCTGGCTTCAGTTCTCAAACCACTTACTCTAGAGTAGTTCCATTGATCCACTAAAATAAATGGTTTGAGGGTTGCATTCCATATAGAATATTCAACAGTGGTTGTTAATACACATAAAGCCTGCATGCTGGCTACGTGTCCTGGGGGACGGGCACTCCCAGCTGTGCCAGACTGGAGAACTGAACAACCATTCCCACAGATTGACCTGACTGGGGCAAGGGGACTGGAAGAGATGCCCCACCACCACCACCACCATGATGTTCTAAGGAAACATGAGATCAAAAAAAGCCTTTGCTTACTAGTCTAGAGCAGGGCTTCTCAACACATGGGTTAAGGCCCATTGGTGGGGCTCACAAGGGTCCTAAGTGATTTCCAGGAAGGGCCCAGTGCAGTCCGAGGGCCCCAAGAGCCCTGGTATAGCTGCATCATGTTTCATCCCCTGCTGTAACTTGTTTTCACTGCTTGTGCCACTGAGGGCTGGGGTTGCAAGAGGGGGTGGAGGGATGTGGCTTCCTGCAGCTTCCCTGTCTCTGAAGCTCTGGTTGCCTCATGATGGCTCCCATCCACTCCTGGTCCTGGCTTTTTTAAAGGTGGGTCCAAGATTTTTTAGATGTATGTATGGCCCTCTGAAATAAAACAGAAGTAGCCCTCTGAAATAAAACAATCTGACCCTCTGAAATAATAAAAAAAAAAGAAGTGAAGTCTTTTCTAGATGACTGGTTCTCAACCTTTTTGTGGGTGTGAGACCCACAAATATATCAAAATACTGAGTGCCCCATGTGGGCCCGGGTGGCTGCCTCCATGAATGGGGCAGCCATGCTCCCTGTGTGAAGCCCTCCCCACACAGTTCTCATGCATAGGTGCCCCACACCCATCCCACTCAGTGGATGGACCCCCCTCCTACCGTGGACCACTCATCTAGAGAAGACTTCACTTCTGTTTTCTTAGAGAGGTTGTCTAATGGATATGGAGACTGTTGGGGTTTTTAAATGAGAGTGCCTGGAGGGAGGCAGTCCATGGTCATTGAGTGGGATGAGTGTGGGGCACCCACACACAGGAAGTGCATGGGGAGCGCTTCATTCAGGTGGCTACCAGCACGGCTGCCCCGTCCATGAAGGTGGCCACTTTGGGTCATACAGGGCACTACAGATTTTTTTGCGGGGTCATGAACCTTTTTGGGTTGCCGCACACGACGCACTCTGGATTTTTCTGCAGTGCTCAGCGAATGGCCATGTGGGTGCTGAGTGGCTCACAGGAGCGTATATACTCCCACACCACATTCAGATGGCTAACTAGACCCCCAAAAGAGTGCAACAAATTGACTTAAACCACTTGTACAAAGTCCCAAATGAGCCAAACTGCTCAATAACACACTGCAAAGAAGGCGGAAACCAGGGTTCTCTCAAGCCAATTGGAAACCCCTGTAAAAAATCTTTCCCAGCCCAACATGGCAACCAGCTAATTGCCCACAGTGATCCTTAGTAGTGGAGATGGCAGCATCTCTGGTTCCGCTGAGCACAGACTATGGTGGGGAACTCAGGCTCATTAGCATCTGGACAGCCAGGTGTTGTCTCACTAGATCTGCTTCCTCACCAAGGCTTTAGGCTAGGGCACCTAAACCGAGACCTTGAATCTCCTTGTTATTGGGTTTGGGAAAGGAGTTGTTGAATAGCAGGGTAAATATATCCATGTATTTGCCCCACGATATCTTCTCCTGCATGAGCTGCAGGAAATGTGCCCCTATGGGGGCCAAGACAGTGTACCCCCCAACCAGTGGGGGCTTCTCTTTCCCCTTTGCTACACCACAGCACCCACAGACCTGTGCATTGGGTGGACCCATCTAGACCTTCATTCCTGCACAGCTCATGCTCAGGTGACCTAGGGGGGCTTGGTCTACAGGGACTGAGTGTGGCAAGCACTCACAGAACCTGCCTCCTGCCCACTCCAAGGGACCCAAGCCCCATTCCATCCTAGCTTCTGTGCACTTGAACACCCTGCATGAGTAGCCATGGCAGCTCCACCACCTGTCACTTGGGGCAGTGTTCCCATACTCCCACAATGACAAAGGACCTGTCTCTCCACCCAACACTACATCTGGCACCCTGCTTCCTTGCTGCTCCTGGGCAGCTGGCTGGTTTTGTGGCAGTCTTTTCACCAAGGTCCTGATACTTTCTTCTAGTGCCTCCATTCTTCTGGCCATGCTCCACTTCAGTCTCTTCTGTGACCGGCCAACACCAAAGTGGAGGATGAATAATAATAAATCTGCAAAAAAGAATTTGAAGGGTAAGGAAGTAGTACTTCTGTACTACTCTTCCCTGGTGGAGTGGTTGGACTGGGACAAATTGGTGCCAAGCTGAAGTTTAAGCATGAACCAAGGGCCGCTGCTGCTGACTCATCACTGTCAATACTAACCAACTTGCAGGCAGATGGAATTGCCTGCATCTTTTCAGGATGGACACAGGTGCAGGGGAGTGAAGATAGCAGGAGACAATATCCAGGGGCTGGGTAATCAATCATCATCATGCCCCACATCAAGGGTATCTCCCTCCATGAACCCAAGGAAGGCAATGTTGGTCTTGAGAAAGACCAACTTTTCCACAGTCTTCGTTCCATTTTGGAAAGATGGGGGCTGACGATGTCACCGACCACACTAAATACCCACTCCAATGATACACTCATGGGAGGACACAAGTTGTACCACAATGCTACCTTTGCAAGCGGGGGCAACACCTGCATTTTCTGGGCCCAGTAGGTCAAGTAGTTTGTAGCAGCAGGGCAAAAGGACTTATCAAGATATTGCAACACAAATGTGTCTACCATATCCTGATTCTCTGGAGCCCGTTCTCTGCCCTCTGCCTCCTTCACCATGGCCTCTAGGTCAGAAAACCACAAGGTGGAGCTGCCCTCACTTGCAATCCCTGTTGAAATGGTACTTGCCTATGACAGTGGGGGCAACTGCTCTGGACAATACTGTTGCACCTCAGCAACGAGTCTGCCCCTCAACACATGGAAGGATTCGACGTCTGAGGTCATGCTCTTCTTGACCTGTGGGTCAAGTAGTGCAGCTAGGAAATATGAATTCCTTGCTTTGAAGATGTCAAAATGCCTCCACCATCCACCAATTTCTTCACCAGTGCCGTCACAGACTAATGCAGGACAGTGCGAGAGAGCACGCCTCGCAGATGTCGAAGTAGGATCTTAAAGAAAGGGATCACATGGCTCAGAATGGTAAGCTCCACACTCAGCTCACCAGTGGCCTGGTGAAATGGCTCTAGCACCTGTGTAAGCTGCTCCACCACTGTCCATTCCTACCAAGACATTGGTGTTGTTCCAATATTCAGCAACAGGCAAAGGGCATGCAGCACCTCCTTCTGCTCCAGGAGACAGTGCAGCATCAAGAAGGTGGAGTTCCACCTTGTAGACATTTCCTGTACAAGCAGGTGAAGTGGGAAGTCCAACTCCACCTGCTTCTCTCGCAGTGCCCCACTAGCTGAAACTGACCGATGAAAGTGCTCACCAATCTTCCGGGCAGTTTCAAGGAGTGCCTCCAAGCCCTTGGTTCTACTCACGGCACCCTGAACCACAAGGTTCAGGATGGTCACGCCACAGCGAACATGAGTGTAGCCAACACGAGTAATGGCTGCTATCATGTTCTTGGCACTATTGGTTACAAAGTAATTGACCTCAACGGTTGAATCTTGGCATCGGACCCACCCATCCAGCATGCCGTTCACCACTTCGAGGATATTGTTGGCCATGTGTTGCTGGTCAAGCACCTGGGCATGTAACAATGACCATTGATGCTGTCCAGGTCTCTCTCACACACACACACACACACACACACACACACACACACACACACACACACACTGCTGCAGCTGCTGCTGCCCACCGCTGTGCTGGTGACAGGGACTGATGACATCTGCCACCAGTGTGTGATCAATAACATATATGCATGGACCACACTTTTGCTAGTCCATAGATCGCTGGTAAAATGTACCACAGACCCCTCCATGCGAGAGAACTCTGCACGGATCATTGACGACACCCTCCTTTACAGAGACAGGGTAACCTTTGAGCAGAAGGTTTTGTGGCAAGGGACTCTGTAATGGGACTCCAGAAACTGAAGCAGCCATTTATATTCGACACCCTCAACCAGGTTGAATGGCCTCTCATCCAGGGCAATCACTTCCCCAATTGCCTTGGTGATGGCCGCAACCTGAGGGTGGCTATATGCAAACGGCATCTTCCTTTCCCAGAGCGCAGTCATAGTGGGCTATGACAAGGACTGGGATTGTGATGGAGTGGGGCAAGAGGAGCGGCTAGTGCTCCGCCTCTGTGGAGCCTGGGTAGTGGGGGTAGAACCGTCACCAGACTGCCCAGAGATGGCAGTTGTAGTGGGAGAGGGAAAGGGTTTCTCCTCCTCCGAACCCTCATCTGTACCCTCTGCAACTGGCACCGCCCCACGCTTTCACTGGGTATGGCACTCTGTAGGAGCACATATGTTCCTGTGGTGCCATCTCAATTGACTGTGTAGGCCAGAGGTGCCATATCTCTTAGGATCATTGCAACCATGACTGAACTTGGACTGACAATGCATGCACACTACCTTTGAGGTATCTTCCGCCCAGATATCAAAATGAGACCACACCCAAGATTTGATCTTCTTTGTGCTGGTTTCTGAGAGGGAAGGAGCAGCATGACTGGCAGTCAACCCCTCAGTGGTAGTGATCATAACACTGGAGGAAGGGGTGGTGGTAGAGTGCGTGGGTGTGCTGGGTGAGGACTGAGCTGGCACACTAGGATTCATGTCAGCAGGGGGAGAGTGGGGAAGCAGGTGTGCTAGAATGCATGTCAGAAGAGGGAGAGGGTGGAGCAGCTGGCACATGCGTGAGGGAAAGTGCATGCACTAGGGCAAGCTGGGCACTAGATGGAGGAGCAGCAGCAGTGTAGATAACTGGCGAATGGTCTGCTGCACTAGCAGAGGAAGAAGGAAACCCCTTCTTCTTACTGCTAGTCAGCGCCAGGGAGGAGGAAACACCCTACCCCTCATCCCATCCTCTTGGGTCTTCAAAATGCATCCACAGTTCATAAACATGGGCACAATTGAGGCTTTTATGTGTGAGGTTGAGGTCACAGGTGGCCCTACCTCAGGTGTCCCTGCGCCAGACTGAGTGGGCTGCCTAGGAAGAGGCTGGCCTCTTCCAACACTCCCACTCATGGTCTGTTTCTTCTTTCCATGACTGCTCATACTTTAAAATTTAGTCATGAAAAAGAAGAGAGGACCACAGCAACAGAGGATGGAGTGTGTTGATGTGTATGTGCATGTAGTGGACTGTGTGTGTGTTTGCATGTGTGTGTTTGCATGAGAGAGAGAGAGAGAGAGAGAGAGAGAGAGAGACTGACTGTGTGTACAGGTGGTTTAAATAGGGGGGTATAATTACTAGGGCTGGAGGGTCTAACTAGGGGCCAGGCTAGGAGGTCAGAGGGCTAGGGGGGCTAACTAACTTGGGGGTCTAACTAGGGGGGTCTAACTAAGGGGTCTAACAAACTAACTAATTAGGGGGGCTAACTAGGGATGGGGGTCTAACTAGGGGCTGGGATAGGGGGTTGGAGGGCTAGAGGGGTCTAACTAACTAGGGGGTCTAACAAATTAACTAGAGCTAGGTGGTCTAACTAGGGGCCAGTATAGGAGGTTGGAGGGCTAGAGGGGTCTCACTAACTAGGGCATCTAACAAATTAACTAGTGCTAGGGGGTCTAACTAGGGGGAGGGCTAGGGGTTGAGAGGGCTAGTGGGTATAACGACCTTGGGGGTCTACCTAGGGGGCTAACTGAACTGGAAGATGAGGTCTGGGGGTTAGGGGCTAGGGGTCAGATGGCGATGGGTCAGAGGGTCTGAGGGATGGAGCATGGACTAGGAATTAGGGGTAAGAGTGCTATGGGGCTAGGGATCAGAGGGCTATTGGGCTAGGGGTAAGAAGGCTATGGCGGATGGGGACAGAGGTATAGGGGTCAGAGGGCTAGGGTCTGGGGGATGGGGTAGGGACTGGGGATTAGGGGCTGGGGTTGGTGGGGATTGGGATTGGAATAAACATGTCTGTGGCTGTGGGGTGAAGACGGTGTGCAATGAAGGGGTGTCACTTACCCGGCTGGGTGAGTCTGCTTAACTTTGCACATCACGTCCAACACGTCGCCAACAGTTGCCAAAAACAAAGACACTCTGGTGGCTTGAGTTTTAACAACACAACGGACAGGGCCCCCCTAAAACCTAGACCTTAGCAGCACAGACATCACTGAATCACCAAACAAATGCAGCACCAAAGCACATGGCTGTGCTGCAAGACAGTGGCTGGGATTTCCCGGGTTAACAGTCGCCTACTGTGACAGTCCATCCCAACAACCACTTAGCCTTGGGGCACCCCATCCCAACGCAGACATGACCTGAGAACAATTGCCACATGAAACCACACTGCTACAAGACAGTGGTAGGGAATTCCCTAGGTTAAAGGTGCAATACTGGCCTACTGGGACAGCCCTCCCCCCCAACCATCTAGCCTTGGGGCACCCCACCTCTATCTAGACATCACCTGACAACAAACACAGCACCAAAGCACACTGCTGCAAGACAGTGGCGGGGAGTTCCATGGGTTAATGGTGCAATACTGGAATAGCCCCCCCCCCCATCTGCAGCCTTGGGGCACCTCCTCACCCGGCCATGTGCTGACAACACTACAATCAATCTTCCAACACACACACCCCACACAGACACACATGTCAAGACACAAACCCCAGTCAAAACTCTCAGGGCACCCCCAATTCCCCACCCCCACGCATTGTATAACCTCACCAAACCCCTCATGGCACAGGCAGGCACAGACTTCACATGACATAGCAGAAACTTGCAAGCAGTGACATTGCAAGGCTTAGCCTACCCATGGCTGCAATCTTCCACACCACAGTACCTCCACCCAGTCATACACAAAAATAAAATTGACACCCTCCCCCCCAAAAAAATACCCAAGCAAGCAGGCCACACCAGAACCACAGCCTTGGAGCACCCCCCACCCCCAGACATGTGATGGCACATGGCACACACCCCACTATGGTGGAGCCAGCCACATTTCCCCCTCCCCCATTGGCAGAGCCTCAAAGCATCCTTCATGCTCCATGGCCGGGGTTGGCCTACACACACACACACACACACACACACACACACAATCCCAAGACACAAGCCTAGGTCCCCATTCCATTATTTTAGTTTCCCTTGCTAAGGGGCACCAGGGGGTCCCTAATCAAGTCAACTTAAAACCCCAAAGGAATCCATCACTTACCAACAGTTGCATACACGCATGCTTCCAGCAGTCTCTGGCACTCCTTCCAGGATACCAAACCTGCTGTAGAATGACTTCCAAGCCCAAGGTCCCAGAAGGAAAAAAAAATGCTACATGGCAATTGGCCAGAACAGTCAAGTGTCCACCCCCTACTCACATCCCTACCCCCTCTAAAAATCCTAGGGAAGCTTTAGGATCGGAAGCTTCAGGATTTTTAATTTAAAAAAGGAAACCAATCCAAGGCAGGGTAAAAAAAAGGTGCCAAATGTAACCATAACAACGTTGCCATAGGGAGGGGGCAGGGAGAGACACAAGAGGACTCAAGTAAAGAAAGAACAGGTAAAAGCTGTGCCCAAGAATCGTTTTTAAAAAAACGAGATCCGAGACCAATACAAAAATCCAGTTTGGCCAGTTTTACTGGATCTTGGATTAAATTCGATACAGCCAAATATCGGCAATACTGGATATCGGCAAAACTGGTATTACCACCCCTATTAAGTATACAGACCATTAAAAATGAAAAAGTAATAAACTCTACCCAAATCAATGCTTTCATCCAAAGTTCATTGATTTAATTTACCAGAACTACAGCTGGAACATGTACCATTACCCACAGGTAATGCCTGCATTTTCGGGTACCATATAGGGTACCCAAACTTCCCAAAGTACTTCTGGGACAGATTTTTTTTTCTATTTACTGATTCCGAATCGGTATATCGGTATATAATACCAGCCGGTATACTATGTTGAAAAACTGACACCATTTTGTTTTTGTTTTTTAAAGTGACCAGAAGTAGTTTCCCAGGACTGGAAGTTGACTTTCCAGGATGGAAAGTTCATTTTATGGGAGAGAAAATCCATAAATGTTTTGAGGGGGAAAAAAAGAAAAGAAAAATTTGAACTTGAATTTATTTATTTAGTCAGTCAGTCAGTCAGTCAGTCAGTCATATTTCTATGCCACCCTTCCCACACAGGTTCAGTGTGGTTTACAATTGGAAGTAGTTTTCCAAGACCAGAAGTTGCCAAAAAATTGTCAAAACTTGATGGAAACCCGATAAATTGATGTTGAGAATGAATATATCAACAAAAAATGTAAAAAAATAAATAAATAATAATTTTAAAATAGTACCAGAAGCTGACATTCTGGAACCAGAAGTCAACATTTCAGGATATCGGGTACCTGATCAGGTCATAATTGGATACCACATGATACCCGGGTCAATTCAGGTATTGGAAATTTGACAGGTACCCATTTTTGTGGGTACCCTCTTTCTGCTCTAACTAAAACCTATAACAAACCTGCCTCTGTCCCTAAAATTTCTTGCAAGGGAGGATTTTGTGTTTGTGGAAAATTATAAGCACTTACATGGAGGGGGCTATTGGAGAGAGTAATCTCAAGAAGCACATGTTGTAAATTAGTCCAGCTGAGAGTATGGGGAGCAAAGCTGCTGGCCAGTTTATGGAAATGGAGATAAAAGGCTTACTAGAGGAGACCATTGAGAAGTGTAGAGCACCCGAGACTCAATAGAGAGCAAAACAGGTGAATCATGGAGCTGCAGTAGTTAACTGAGAAAGAGGCCTGAGAAACAGGCAAGTGAGTAAGGGGGGGGGGGGG
>QEPC01004180.1:279547-323379 GCA_003113815.1 Sphenodon punctatus | reverse complement strand
GGGTCAAGGAGCCCGATATTATCTAGATGACCCTGGAGCTGGAGCGCCACTGCCCGCTCAATAACCTTCCCTAAAAAGGGAAGGTTAGAGACAGGTCGGTAGCTGGCGAGGGCGTCCACGTCCAACGATGGTTTTTTCAGCAGGGGGCGGGCAAGCAGGATGGGGCAGGCTTTGACCTTGGCAGCAACCTGGACGGTCAGATAGGCAGTGTGGCGTGAGAGATAGTAGGAAAGGCAGGCTGGGACCTTGGCAGGACACTCAGATAGGCTGGCAAAGACTTTGCAGAGAGAGAGAGAGAGAGAGCACCAGTCAGAGTGGTGGACCGAGATCGTCTAGCTAGAGGCCGGCTGGCAAGCTTACAGTTTTTTCCCAATGCCACCCTGCATCATGCGGTCAGTCAGATAAGCCAGCCGAGGCCATCTAGTATGAGAGAGAGAGAGCAGGTGCCGGAGGGAGGGACAGCACCTCAGCAGGACAGCAGCAGTAGCCCAGATTAAGGAGGAGGAGCCCCATTCCAAGACTGCTCCTGGCATGGGATGTTGTGTTCCACTGCACCATCAATCATTGTCCAGGGGCAGCTCAGGGAATCCCAGCAGCGGAAGGTTCACCTTGATGAACAACAACTGCTCCACCAACTTGGCCACTCAGGTGTTGTGGGGAGCAAATGTTCTCCATAGGGATTGGCGAACAGATCAAGGTTTGGGTTTAGTCGCTTGGTTCGGTTCGGTTCACCTGTTTGGCTCTGCCATTCATTTCGGTTGCCGCATTCGGGTTCGGATGCTCGGTTCAGATCGGTCATGTTCAGTTCGATTCGGTTCGGGCGTTTGGAAAAAGTATCATGAGAGCCCATGATCGCACTGGAAACTGGAAATTCGAGTGCGTGCAGAGCTTGTGTGGGTGAGAGTGTGTGTGTTGTGGCTGGCTGGGTGTTTGCTTGTGGCTGGCTGGGTGTTCCATTAGAGCGAGTTCACTGGTGTGCGGGTGGGTGCGTGGGTGGTGGGCATCAGTAAGGCACAAACAGTGGGCATCAGCAAGTGTCTGCCACACAGAGAGAGAGGGTACTGTAGTTTGGGGGGCTTTTCCAGCAGTCAGGCATGAGCAGCTAGGGGTGGGACACCAGGCAGAATACCGGTTACTGGTTTTACCGGTTACCAGTTCTCAAAAAAACGGATTCCCGGATTGCACCTGGTATACCGGTACTGGATTCATTCCATTGATTTCAATGGGGAACTATCCCCATTGAAATCAATGGAATAAAAAAAAATTCCTCCCTCCTCCCCCTACCAGGCTGTGCGCGTGGAAGGGGGGGCACCCCCCACCCACCCTGCCCAGCCTGGATTTAAAAAACATTTTTTTTTCTTTAAGTACCAAGTGCAGGCTCCGGGCCACCACTGGCGACCCAGAGCCTGCACCAGCGTCCAGCAGCAGGTAAGTAAGTACCAGTACTAGGGTGATCCCTGGGGTGGTGGTGGTTTAACAACCCCCCACCCCAGGGATCACCCTACCTCCCCACCCAGGGATCGCCTACCTTGTGCTCCAGGTGGCGGAAGTGGCGGTCCGGCTCCATCGGCTTCAGCGCTGGCTGTGGCTGCCGACTTCAGCTCTACTAGGCCTTCCGGTGAACTTCCGGCTGGAGTGGTTGTTTCTTAATGCGGTTGAATTACATTGCCACTGTGCGAGGAATGATGTCCCCATGACAGTGGGTCCTGGGGCTTGAGTGGCAGCTTCTAGATATTGGCCAGAGCCCTCCCTGCCAGTAACGTAGGTCCCAAAACCCTGATGGTGGGTCCTGGGGCTGGAGTGGCTGTTTCTTGATGCGGTGGAATGACATCGCCTCTGTGCATGGAATGATGGCCCCAGACTCATGATTCTGGGTCCTGGGGCTAGAGTGGGAATTTTTAGGTATTGGCCACAGCCCTCCCTGCCAGTAACATAGGCCCCAAAACCCCGACAGCAGGTCCTGGGGCTTGAGTGGCTGTTTCTTGATGCGGTGGAATTACATCGCCTCCGTGTGAGGAATGATGACCCTAGACCCATGACGGTGGGTCCTGGGGCAAGAATGGCAGCTTCTGGATATTGGACACAGCCCTCCCTGCCTGTAACTTGGCGACAGAGCCCTGGCGGTGGGTCCTGCGGTGGGTTTGGGTGTTTCTTGATGGGGTGGAAAGACAAAACCTTCATGTGAGGAATGATGCCCCCAGACCCATGATTTTGGGTCCTGGTGCTAGAGTGGCAGCTTCTAGGTATTGGTCACAGCCCTCCCTCCCAGTAATGTAGGCCCCAGAACCCTGATGGTGGGTCCGGGGGCTGGAGTGGCTGTTTCTTGATGCGGTGGAATGGCATTGCCTCTGTGCGAGAAATGATTGCCCCAGACCCATAATGGTGGGTCCTGGGACTAGAGTGGCAGCTTCTAGGTATTGGCCACAGCTCTCACTGCCAGTAACGTAGGCCCCAGAACCCTGATGGCGGGTCCTGGTGGCCAGGGCTGCCTTGAGGTTTCTTGAGGTGTAGGAGCTGTCTATGACTTGTGCCTGAAGCAGGGCCCACCTATACCCTTCTTCAGGACCCCTCCTGCTACTGCAAAGCGCTGCCTCTGGGTTCTGCCACCAGTGTGCAGTCACTGCCAGGTAGGTGTGCTGGATGTTTTTGGGCAGACCACAGGTCAGTGGTGAAGTGGACCGTGGCCCCCCATCTCCTACCAGCTGCTCCCTCACCCCATCCTTCAAAGCCCTGGCACCACAGTGCAACTCAGGGTGGAGTGGGAAGGCAGCTTAAAGTTGAGAGCCGGGAACCCAATCAGCCGCTGGAAGCCCTTGTCCTCCACAATTGAGAAGGGCTGCCCATTCATGGCAATCATCGTGGCCAACAGGCGCTTTGCTTTCTCTTGGAAGTCAGTGCCACAGTGCCCTGCCGATGGCCTTGACAGATCCCCCCACCCCAGCTCCTCCATGGTGGAATGACATTGCTGCTGGGGAGGCTCCTGCTGCTGTTCTTCCCCCCTAGCAGGAGGAATACTGCTCCTGCTGCTAGAGGAAGCAGTTGGTGCTGGTGCAGGAAGCTTACCGCTGAAGGAGCCAGGCGCCTGGCTGCTGCAGTCAGGAACTGGCTTACATCCACTTCCCCTGACTTCCCACTGAGCAGCAGAGCACTATGGCATGACTTTAGGTACCTTGCCATTGCTGTTGTCCGCAGGTTGCTGAGCACCTACCCACGGTTTATCACCTTTTTGCACACAGTGCGCTGCACCTCTCTGGGATCATCTTCCCGCACCTGCTTAAAATTATCCCAGACTGAGGATTTCCCTTCCTCCCTCCTACCTTCTGGCCCACCCTGGGTGATTCACTGCTGCCAGCGCTGCTGGGAGGGGGAGAACTTGGTGGCTCTGGTGACACAGCTCTGGGAGGAGGCTCAGCCATTGCTTCAGCTGTAGACATCTCTTCTGTGGCACTAGTGTCTGCCTCCAACTCACTGTCCGTGATCACAGTGATGTCCCGTGAAGGGGAGTACTGGGACCCTGAGGCTAGACTGCCCATGCCCGCCATGCTGCTGGCACTCTCCTTGTGCACGCCTCTGTAGCTGCTAGTGCTGCTGCTGCTGCTACTCCTCTCCCTACTGACATTGCCCGGGGATGGGGCCATGCCTCTAGCAGCCAGGGTGGGATCCACCAGCTCTGGACTGCTGGGGATCGCCTTGACAGTGGGGGACATTGGTGGCCCTGTAGGAACATCGGAAGCAGCACCAGAACCTGCTCCAGTGCCAGCACCAGCAGAGACAGACATAGCCTCATGTACTGCAGGCCTTCCAGTGCCCTGCACGGCAGTGGAGGAGGGCACTGCTAGGAGGCAATGCTGAGACAATAAAGCCTGGGGCCCTAAAGCAGGCCTGCTGAGTTTGGGGCATGGTGATGTGCTTGGGCTACTGCTTCTGCCTGCTGCCACTCCGCTGGCACGGCCCCTACCACCTCTGGCACGTGCCTCATTGCCTCCCCTACAGACAGCAGACCGGCCTCTCCTTCCCTTCGCCTTTTCTCCCTCCAAAATAATGTTTTTATATTGTTGGTTTTTTTAAAAAAATATGTTTTTATTTAAATTTCTATCTAATATTATATCTATCTATCTCTACACTAAATCTAACTGCTATTAACTATTCTAAAACCTATTGAACTAAATGGAATATCCTAATAATTAACTACAAAGGCCTTGTCCTACAAACACACTGTATCTCTATTTAACTTTATAACTAAGCTAACTACTATATATATTCAATCTTCCTTCCTTCCTCCTTCCCCCCCCCCTGCATTGAATCCTTTCCCTCTCCCTCTTATTCCATCCCTGATTATTCCCTTCCCCTGTTTTAAGTTTTGGATTTATTTAGAGTAGGATTATTATTAGATTGATTTTCATTTCAGTTTTGTACTCCTCCCTGTGTTCTTTGTGTTTCCCCCTGTGTAATACTGTACATCTAGATAGATAGTTACTATATATATTCTATTCTATATATATATTCTATTCTATTGCTATTAACTATTCTGTTGCTATATATTCTATTATATTGCTATTCTACTGCTATTAACTATTCTAAAACCTATTGAACTAAATGGAATATCCTAATAATTAACTACAAAGGCCTTGTCCTACAAACACACTGTATCTCTATTTATCTTTATAACTAAGCTAACTACTATATATATATATATATATATATATATATATATATAAAGATAAATAGAGATACAGTGTGTTTGTCTGAATCCTTGAGTTAATAGGTTCAGGTTTTTGAGGCCCAGATAATAGTTTATATTATTCATATATTTACTCATATATTCATTTATATATTTACTCATATATTCATTTGGAGTGCATAGTAGTTGATTAGAAGTAGTGTGTTTAATATAGAAGTTTGCAGTGTTGACTAATTAGGATTTTAAGTAAGTTTAAGTATGTTAGAGTTTAAAATGAGCTAGAAGTAATGCAGGGTCACTTCAGGATGAACTGTGTGTGGTGAAGATTAGGATCATTGTAGAATTTAAGGAACAAGGGTTCAAAAGACAGGAAAGATGTTGGAACTTTGATACCAAAATATAAACAGTTGCTCACCGCAGGTTTAGTAATATATGGCAACTTTTCCATTACGTTAGAAGGCTAGCTCACCGTAGAATGTGAACATGTTTTAGAAATTTTCCATTTGAGTTAACAAACTTGTAACTTTTTAATTGGTTGAGGTTATTAGCAGATTTGTAGCTTTTTGATTGGTTAAGGTTATTAATTTGTTGTTGGAACACATAAGTTTCCTGGGTGAACAATGGGAGGAGAATTAAGTTAATAAAAGTAGTGAACCAAAGGACGGAGAGCACTTTATCTTCATCTCTCCTTTTCACTTCAATTCCAACTTTCTACTTTTGGTCCGGACCTGTTGACTTCCCTATCCACTTCAGAAGCTGGCCTACTGAATGGAGGGTAACTATATTTAGCTTGTCAAGCAATGCATAAGAAATCAAGTTTAGTTTATAGACCAGAATTTAGTAATATTCACGAATACTTTGGACATTTATATGAGAAATATTGGGCATTGAGACTGTATGTTCCTTTTGCGTGTGTTTCTATAATCTTTGTATTCGCATATGCAATGGTGGAATATTCTTGGGGACTTTATTTGATGCTTACTTTCAATAAAACAGCTAATAATTCAAACAAATCTGACTCATTCAATGTCTCTAGATTAAATTAATTGTTAACCAACTGGGGAACCCAGTAATAATAGAAGAAACAAATGCCCAATAGTACCCATATAATTAGAGCCTCCACAAATAACAATTAATCAATAGTCCTGTTGGTAACAGAATCGATGCATGGCTCCTCCTCCAGGTAGATCTCTATGGCTACTGAGGTGACATCATACTCCCTCTGGTAGCTTTGCCTGGGCATCACCTCCACCACTGCCCTCAGTCATGCTGGTTTCCCTATTGTGGAGAACCCCATGCTTCCCAGAGTGGACTTCACATAGGCTGAGCTGCTTCTGCTTCTGTTGGCAATAGGGGTGCTGCTTCTGGTGCTGGTGCTGCTACCGCTAGGACTGGGGGCAGGGATAGACCCAGCTGGGTGAAAGGTGTGGCTGCTCCCATCACCAGGGGCGTCCTGCTGCATAGCCCACTCTGCCTGCAGGACCCTGTCCACCAGGTCACCCTTCCAGCTGTGTCTGGCATGCCATGCTGCCCTTGACCCTAGGGTCCAGGATTTTTGCCAGGACATATTCCTTCCGCTGCAGGAGCTCATCAAACTGCGCCTTCAGCCCTGCCTTCAGCTGCTGAGCCAGGTCAAGAGCCTCATCGAACAGCTTCCTGCCCTCAGGTCCACAATCCCACACCCCAAGAATCTCGTCCAGCCTCCTGTGGAGACTATGGACCAGTGGGGTCACCTGGCTGAGGGTGACGGTGGAGATGCTCATGGTCTCCGTCATGGCCAGGAACTTTCTCAGGACGAAGACCGTGTGAGCCAGGATCTCCCATTCTGCCCCATTGTACCCTGGAGGTGCCCCTCTGTCCATCACCAGTTGAACCTGATGCAAGGCAGCTTTCTGCTTGAGAAACCTCTTGAGCATCAGGAAGGTGGAATTCCACCATGTGGAGACATCCTGGATCAGCTGGTGCACTGGGGAGTCTTGCTTGGTCTGCTTCTCCCAGAGGAGCTCGCTGCCCTTCACGCTCCAGTTAAAGAACCATGCCAGCTTCCTCCCCCACTTGATTAGGGAGCTAAGGGTTCCTGCTGGTGAAGCCCCAATCACGGACTGCCTTCAGTATATTGGCCATGTTGTCCATCACCACAAACCCTTTGGTGAAGGGCACGCCTGACATGACTCACTCCCTCACCATGGCAGTCAGGGCTGCCTCAATGTTCCTAGCGGTGTGGGAACTGTCCATTACTTGTGCCTGAAAGAGGGCCCACCTATACCCTGCTTTGGGACCCCACCTGCCACTGGCAGTGGCAAATGCTACCTCCGCCGAGTCACTAGTGTGTCATCACCGCCAGGTATGCGTGCTGCACATTTCTACTGGACCACAGGTCTGTGGCGAAGTGTATGGTGGCACCCCCAGCCCCTACCAGCTGCTTCCTAACCTGCTCCTTCAAATTCATGTTCAGGTCTGGCACCACATTCCGGCTCAGGGTGGTGCGGGACGGCAGCTTGAACTGGGGGCCCAGTAACCCAATCAGCCTCCTGAAGCCCATGTCCTCGACAATGGAGAAGGGCTGTCCATTGAACACAATCATTTCACCAAACAGGCACATGGCTTTCGCTTGAAAGCCACACCACCGTCCAGCTGTTGTTGGCCTTGGCAGCTGTCCCCACCCCAGCCCCTCCATGGTGGCCTGATGCTGCTGTTGAGGCTCCTGCTGCTGTTCTTTCCCCCTAGCAGGAATACTGCTCCTGCTTCTAGAGGCAGAAGTTGGTGCAGGACGCTTGCCCGCTGAAGGAGGCAGGTGACTGGCTATTGCAGTTGGGAATCTGCTGGCATCTGCTGCCCCTGCCTGCCCCCAGCCCCGGACCCTTGAAACATAGTAACATCAGTGACTGTGGTGCCCGTGCATTTATTGTGCATACCTCCTACAGTTAACACCACCACCACCCACCTCCCAGTGCCATGTCCACACACACACCCTCAGCCCACTCTCCCTCTTCCCCCCTTCCCCCACGACATGCCTGTCTCCGGGACCATCCTCCCAGCCACCCTGTGTCTGCTGTGGAGCACTGGGAGCTCCCCTCCCCCCGTTGTGCGTGTCCCCGACCGTGTCCTGGATACCTTGATGTCCTGAGGAGAAGGCGTTGTTGGGAGCGGGGGCAGACCCAGGGCCAGAGGGGCACCCCTGGGTAGATGCTCCCTCCGGAGGCCTACAGGGACCAGTAGTTGGATGCGCGGGCCGTGTGGGTGTGCCGGTGACTGGGGTGGTGGCGGAGGTGGTGGCGGTGCCGAGGGACCTGGCATCGAAGCCGGGGCAGGCAGGTTGCCCGGAGGGGTGGTGGCCATCACGTATGTGCTCATGGTCCCCTTGTGAAGCAGCAGCGAGGTTCCAATGTCATGAGACCGGTCCATCTTGGCAGAGTGCTCCCTCATCATCTGGTCAATGGCCTGTTCCAGCCACCAAAACATCTCCACCTGCCTGCTGTGCTCCCAGTGTTTCTGCCTCCATTCAAGTTGCATCTCCACCTGCAGCCTCCGGTCCCTTGCCTCTGCTTTCTGCACAGCCTTTTCGGTGGCCGCCTCCATGCAGTCAATTGCCGCTATCATCCACTTGCCCTGCTCGGTGGTGGTGCGGACTATGTCCTCTGCCTGCTCCTCCCACCGGTGCCATACCCGTGCATGGTGCTCCCTCATCCGCTGGGCTGGGAGCACAGGACCGACTTGCTGGGACCCAGCATATTTCCCTGTGGGGGTGCACAGTAGCAGTTGGTTAGGCACCCCATCCACCCGCCCCCATCCCGTGCCGCATGAGGGGGTCTTGTGCACCCCCCTTCAGGTGGCCAGCCATTGCCCTCCCCCGGCGTTCCTCTTCACCCAGACCCGCCTCCCCCACCCCACATGGACTGGGTCCCCCGGCCGGCCTCCCCTGGCCTTCCCTCCCCCCACTTGCCGAGTTGCCTCACCTGGGACCTCTGGCTGCTCCTGGGTCTGCTCACTGCCGTCCCCCTCGCCTGCCTATCCCTGGTGCCAGGGCGCACCATGACCTGTGAAAATGTGGGATGGGGTGGGTGGGGGTATTTAGAATGTGTCCCCTGGTGGCCCCCGGGACCCCTTTCCATGGTCTGGGGTGTCATGGGTTGCTGGGGGTGACCCCGTGGCCAGTGTTCCCCCATCTCCCCCCTTAGCCTGTCCCCTCTGGTCCATTTCCCCTCCCACCCACTTGTTTACCTTCAATGTTGGTCTCAAAGCCCTCCGAGGCCAGTCCCTAATTTTTACTGGGGTCCCCTTGTGTCCCCTGGCTGAGGGGGATCGGTGTTCCGGCCTCGGCTCCTCCTGGTACGGAGATCGGCTGGGGGCTCTTTGGGCTGGTGCACGAGGGGGGGCTGCTGATCACTGAGGTCCTGGGGTGTTCCTCTTGAGGGGCGGGCCCCTGGAGCTGGTGCCTTATAGCGGGCTAGTGAGGGGAGGGGGTACATTGGCCCGTTCCCGACCCTGGACCACGACACTCCCCACAAGGCGCAGGGCGAGTATTGATCCCTTCATGTGAAGGATGCGGTCCAGGGCATCATAGTAGGGGGCGGTCTGGTCTATGTGCCCGGACCGCCAGTTGTTGTCCTTGATGGTCTTGTACTCCCTCTTGAGCTCCTTCACCTTTGAGCGACAGTGGGCCACTGTCCTGTGGTGCCCCGCCGCCTCCATGTCCCGCACGATCTCCTGGTACACGTGCTCATTCCTCTGGTTTACAGGTAGCTCCAGCTCGTGCTCCAGGGTCCCCCAGATCCTAATGAAGTCCTGGGTTTCCCTGTGGCCCCATTGCCCCCCTCGGTGGTATGGATGTCTCCTGCATGGGCCTTCCTCCTCCTCCTCCTCCTCCTCCTCTAGGGCCTCGGGCTCCCGGGCCTGTTTCCATGTCTGTGGGTCATAAGGGGGGGGCGCTGGTTGCCAGGTAGTCACAGCGCCACGGTCCTCCCCATTTCCTCCCTCCTTCCGGCCCGCCCGCACACCCACTCCTCTGGGTGCCCCTGTGCTGCTGCTCCCCCTCACTCCCCTTACCTGGTTCTGGGGTGCCTCGTCCTCCAGGCTGGTTGCTGGCTCTGCAGCAGCTTGTCCTGGCTTCTGCTGCTGCTGCTCTCCCTCCACCGCCTCCATGTTCAGCACAACCACCTCCTCCACCTCCTTTGCTTCCTCCTCCTCCTCCTCCTCCTCCTCCTCCCTTGCTTGCTCACCCTCCGCTCTCCTCTCCCTTCCACCTCTCTCCATCCCTCCACATTCTCCTGCTGCTGGGTGCCCTTTAAATCTCCCTCCCCCGCCTGTGTTGTTGCTTGTTGCCTGGCAACAACACTGCATGCTCTGTCCCAGGCTGGGAATCATTTTGATTGCTTCTGGCTGGTGGTTGCCATTCAGTCGTTACGTTTTGGTTTCCCGGTGGGAATTGCTTTGACCACCCTTTCAGAGATGGTCCAGGCTGGACCTCCGGAAGGGTGGTTAGCTTTGTCCCCAGCTGGGGATTGTCTTTGGTGAACATCAGGCAACCACCGAACAGACTTTCAGGGCACTTTGGCCTCCCCGCAGAGTTGTGTGTAGTTCACTGTAGTTGACTGTGATCCTGTAACATCTGAAAACGCCCTATGTATCCTGATTTATGGGATGCTATCCCCAAAGTCCCAGTAATGTCTCTTCTATGTCCACCTGAGGGTTGCTCCCTATGCCCACCTCGAAGCCACTACCAATTGGTCCTGTAAAGCTAGAAGCATGGAGTAATTGGACAGTGAATGTGTCTGTCAGTCTTTGGGGTTGCTCAAAATCCTCCCTCCTACAGCCTCTCTCCCCCTTCCATGCCAGGTGCCTGCCTCTGACTGGCACTGTATGTGCTGCTATTTATCTGAATAATGGTTTTCAAGGAGACAATGGGTATTTTCAGACATTACGAGATCACAGTGAACCACGGTGAATACCCACCTGTGGTCAATGTGTCTCGAACATCTGTTTGGTGGCCGCCAGATGTTCACCACGGTCAATACCCGCATGGGGTCAATTTGAACCACGCTTCCCGGACTAGCGGGGGAAATGTCCCTGGAAGCGTGGTCAAAGAGATCCCCAGTGGGGACCAAACAAAAGTAACGTCTGGCCGGGTGCCACGGCCCAGGATCCCCGGCGGGATCCCGGGCCATGGCGAATCCGACCCAACTCAGCGGCCGATTGGCCCCGCCGCCCGCCCGTCTCCCTGGAGGGTGGGCGGCGGGAGCTTGGAGGGGGCGGGGCCGTGCGGCCGCACATTGCACCGCACGGCCCCACCCCCCCAGATTCCCTGCTGGGATCCCCCCGGCACGTCTGTTACGGCGTGATGGGGTGACCCCGGTGGGAAATGAATGGGGTGATTTCGGTACGGGGCCAATGGGCCCCGTAACGTCTGAAATCACTCATAGTCAATTGTTTATAAAATCGGGGCCCCTTATCGAATACTCCTGTAGTTTGGCAGAGATGACAGGTATGTGATACATTCCTGCCACATATCCTGTACACAGGATGGAATATAAAAATGTTACATCTGGAAATGTATTTTTAAAGTAATGTCTTATAACATCAGGACCCTTTATCCAATTTTTCTGAAATGTGGCAGGACTGTTAAGAGTGTGGAGGAACATACTATTTATAGGTTTCATGAAAATTGGATGGAAGATAAAGACTTTGTAGCCATGAATGCTTGTGGAGCTTTTCTTAAAAGCACAATGTCCAATTGCTTCTAACATCGGTTCCCTTTACCTAATAATTCCAAATCCTGGTAATCATAGTGCCATCTTTGGGGGTACAATCTCCCTAAGTTTAATCAGAAATGAATAAGAAAAAAAAAATATTATAGATGGAAATAGGTTTTTCAGTTTTTTCCTGTTATTTCAAAAACAAAATTTCACTTTTGTTTCTCTTTTCATTATTATTGTTTGTCGTTTTTGTTTATTGCAATGAAAATAGTGAAAATGTCAATTTTCATTATTGTTATTATAACAACAAAAATGACATGCACAGCCCTACTCCTAGGCATACACAGTGCTTTACCGTCACAACTTTTCAGAAACAGGTCCCTGCACAGTGGGTTTGTATGCAATCTAAGGTAGACAAGGGGGATGCAAACAGGGAAAGAAAGATGGGGAACTGAGGCTGAGAGATTGTAATTTGCTGAAGGTCATCCAGTGAGTTCATGGCTAGGGCAAGATTTGAACCCTGGTTTCCCAGGCCCAAGTCCACTGCACCACACTGGCTCAAACACATCAAAGACATGATAAATATGAAATAATTTGTCTGAAATTTAGGTGTCAAATTCCTCACAGCAAGCAGAAAATGACCAAACCTCTGGACTAAGGCAGCCTTGGTTTACCAAGCAATTCATTGCCCGGAACAGCTGCACTGGATGACAGTTTGAAGACACTATGGTACCTGAGAGGAGAGCTTCCCTCACTGTCGCTCCAGCCATGCCATAGTCCTCCCAAAGCTGATCTATGGTGCAATCAGTCAGATTCAGCATGAGTTGAACACCACCTGTGTTCTAACCACTTCGACCCCTGCTTCATCAGCCTTAGGTCCCCGTATACCAGGAGGACTGTTCTGACGCTGTGGTGGAAATGGACACCTGGGTGCAACAATATCTATGACCAGGTCACAGAATCATAGAGTTGGGTTTGACCTAAGAGATCATCTAGTCCAACCCCCTGCTCAGTGCAGGAACTCTGCAGCGACATCATCCCTCAGAGATGGCCGTCTAGCCTCTGTTTGAAAACCTCCAGCGAAGGAGCGTCTAACTGAAATTTAGTTTAGTTCAGTTCAGTTTAGTTTAACTGAAATCTGCTTTCTTGTAATTTGAGCCTATTATTTCTAGTCTTGCCTTCTGGGGCAAGAGAGAACAAGTCTTTGTCAGCCCTTCAGGTAATTGAACACTGCTATCATGTCTCCTTTTAGTCTTCCCTTCTCTAGGCTAAACATACCAGCTCCTTCAACCTTTCCTCATAGAACTTGGTTTCCAGACCCCTGACTATCTTTGTTGCCCTCCTCTGAACCCGTTCCAATTTGTCAATGTCCTTCCTAAAGTGCAGTGCCCAGAACTGGACACAGTACTCCAGATGAGGTCTGACCAGTGCAGAATAGAGTGGAATTATTACTTCTCATGATTTGGAAACAATGCTTCTGTTGATGCAATCTAAAATTACATTAGCCTTTTTTGCAGCTGCATCACACTGCTTACTCGTGTTCAGTGTGTGATCAACTACAATCCCTAGATGCCTTTCACATGCATTGCTGCCAAGGCAGGTATCCCCCATCCTGTATTTTTACATTTGATTGTTCTTACCTAAATGCAAAACTTTTCATTTATCTCTGTTGAACTTCATTTCCAAACCCTATTATTATTTTATGATGTATATAGCACTTTCAGTGTTACAGTCCTTATCTAGCTCACCCTCACAACAACACTGAGAGGAAAGCCATTATTATCCCCATTTTAGAAATTGGGAATGGTATCTGAGACAGTGATTTTCCCAAGGCCACCCAGACTAGTTTAAGTTAGGATCTGAACCCAGATCTAAGTCCAATACCTTATCTACTAGGCTACACTAGCTCTCTTAATAAAGCATGCAGTTTTATGAAAATATGCTACATCCCAGTACCCAAACCGTTTTAATAAATAAGTGGCAGATGGATCTATCTATCTAAACAAGCTGTCTTGCTCAGTGGGTGAGTTTCTCTCAAACTCTTACTGGAAACCTTTGTCTATTTATTCTTTCAAAGGGAATAATCACTTTAGTAATGAGATTTTCTAGCAAACTTTAGATTTCAGTGTATTTTAAACCAAAGCTATTAACTTGTCCCCTTCTATTGATATATTCTGTGTAGTTCTGAGATATAATAAAAAAAAAATCCATATGATTCTTACCATTTTTAAGACCAATCATTATTCTGTGCTGCAGAATTCTACGTCAATAAGTTAAGCAGGAGAAACATAAAATTATGAGCTATGGGGTACATAAATTTGTAGTGTTTACCGCCTAGGGGGATATTCAGAAACAATACTAAAAGAATAATAAAAATGAAATAAAAATACATTTTGCTACAATTTGTAAAAAGCTGAAAGTGCCTTTTCTTAGCAAAAACAATGCTATTATTTAAGATGCTTGATTTAGCACCTGGACTAAAACCATGTTCCATCACAATTGTAACTAACAGCTACTTGAAGTAGTAACAAAGAGACATTAATGGCTTCACTGGAGGGATAGCAGCAACCTCATTTGAAAAAGTAAACCACTTTTACTAATGAAAGCACAGTGATGTTCTTGTAAAATATAACTTTCTATAACAGAAAAAATAAAAAACAAACAGACAGACAAAAAAGAAATTTCCAAAGCATGGTAAGGCAATCCATTATGTGATGTTCTGTCACTTGGGATTTGAAAGATTTGGAGCAGAATAGAGTGGAACTATTACTTCTCGTGACTTGGAAACGATGCTTCTGTTAATGCAGCCTAAAATTACATTAGCCTTTTTCGCAGCTGCATCACACTGCTTACTCATGTTCAATGTGTGATCAACTAAAATCCCTAGATCCCAGGCAAGAAACATTTAGGGTTTTTAAAAAGGTGATTCTCTTGGAGACCTATTCTTTAAAGTAACATCTAGCTGTAAAAATATAGCTAGGTCATATTTACTGATCTGTGTTGAATGCATAGATGTACCTTCTATCATTATCATCACCATCCTAGCCAACTACTGATTTAACAAAATGGTTACAAAACATGCTCTGACTGAACTCAGTGCGTGATACCCTGGAGTAAAATTTGTTTTGCCATTTCCATATGTCATATGAATTGTGCCATATGGACTCATTCTGATCAGGTATAAATAACTTAGCATAGTGGAGAATCATACCAGATGAACCTTTCGGTGTTTGATTTTGCTTTTAAACTTAAAATGATTTTATACCATTATAACCAGGGACCACTGTTCACGGATTTTCCCCATTGCTGTCAAAGGAGGAAATGCAGTGGAACATGGGTCCCTAATTATAACTCCATTGATCTTCATGAACAGTAAGATAAATGTAATCCACTTATGGAGAACTTTCATAACTTGAATTTCTGGATAAGTTTAATTAATATTTTGCCAAAGGTCTATAGGGATGCATTGCTTCTTGATCTAGATAAGTAGAATTATTAATCCCGATAACTTGAATTTTAAGTAGTCTAGAGTATATCCTCTCAGCTAAAAATATGAGGACCTTTGAATGTATTAATAATTGCTTGGCAGCATATGGTTATGACACTGTAGTATCATAACTTATACCCTGTTAAGGTAAGTTGTCACATCAGGCAGGTTGGAAATGCTCATTAGGGAATATGGAAGAAGAAGTCTAGGAAATAAATGGAGAAACCTGTTGCTTGGGATGGGCGAACAGACCGCGGTTTGGGTTCGGCTGTTCAGTTCAGTTTGGCGTTCGGCTTGTGCGTTCGGGTTCATGCCTTTGGCGATTCTCCGGGCTCGGATTCGGTCATTCGGTTCGGCCGTTCGGTTTGCGTTCAGCTGTTCAGCTGAAAAAATAATGCGAGAGCTGGAAATCACGCTGGAAACCGGAAATTCAAGTGTGTGCGGAGCTGTGTGGTGAGTGAGTGTGTTTGACTCGGTGGCTGCTCGGTTTGTGTGTTTTGGCTGTGATTGTGTTGGGTTTGGCTGTGTTGTGTGTTTAGGTGGTTGGTGTGTGTTGTGGGTGACTGTTTTGGAAGTGAGTGACTGAGTGTTTGTTTAAAAATAATAATTAAAAAAATGAAGAGGGCTGTGGTGCTGATCCTCCAGCTGGGGGCCAACTTGCTTCTCAAGGAGGAGGAGGTGGTAGTGGTCGAGGCTGCTGCCCCTACTACTACACCTTCTGTGACACTGGTGACTTACTCCTCGGATGAGGAGGAAGCGGTGGGCTCTGGAGGTGCTTCCAGGTTTGTAAACTTTTTTATTTACTTTGAGGACAAGAAAGGCTCTATCCATTAGAGTGAGCTCACTGGTGTGCGGGTGTGTGTGTGGGTGGTGGGCATCAGTCAGGCACAAACAGTGGGCATCAGCGGGTGGCAGCGGATGTCTGCCAGAGAGAGAGAGGGTACTGTAGTGTGGGGTGCTCTGGCACAAGCAGCACCCCCACCCAAACATGTGCCAGGCTAGCAAGGGTCTACACTCTCCAGTTGCCATCCCATTACATACGCACCCCCAAATAAGCAGGGTCTTTCCTCCAGCCAGAATCACATCTCCTGTCACCATCCCTAGAACCCCAAGTAGGTCAGGATTTGCACATGCCATCCAGGGCCTTCCTAGTTGCAATCCCAAGCACCCCAAGGAGGGCAGGATTTGCACGTGCCAGCCAGACACGGTCTCTTTCCATCCCAAGCAGCACCCCAGGGAGTGCAGGATTTGCACATGCCAGCCAGGGGCATTCTAGTTGCAATATCTAGCATCCCCTAGCACCCCTGGGAGGGCAGGATTTGCACATGCTTTACTGATTTCTAGTTGCCATCCCTAGCACCCCAAGGAGGGAGAAGTAGAGGCATCATCATAAATGCATGATATTACTTTGGTGTTCTTAAATGTGTTCCCATTTCAGAGAGGAATCGGATGATGGCCCCAGCATTGCTGCCAGGACCATGCCAAGGAGAAGGACCACCCCTAGGCATAGGAAGAGGTTGCTGCCACAGCCATCCACACCCCCTGACATCCGGCACCAGACGTCGGATGTCTGGAGGTTCTACTACAAGGGTGACGGAACTGCCACATGCAAGATATGGCACGTGAACTGTGACAACAGGGAATGAATTTCCCCATGACCTCTTAGGAACAGAAGTCCCCTTCAGAGAGAGATTGGATGGCCACCCCAGTCCACCTACTTGTGGAGACAGAATGCAGGCAGGGCTTGACAGACCATTGGTCTGACACAGTAAAGCACTTCTTATGTTCCTATATTTTTCTCCTCCTTTTAGATCTGCCAAAAAATAATCTGGTGCCAGAGGGAGGGGACCACGTCGGAGCTAATAAACCACACTGAGCGGAGGCATGGACTCAGAGTGAGGCAGCTGGGTGAGGAGGAGTCTCGAATGGCGCCCATGGAGCCTCAGCACAAGAAGAAGGGGGGGAAGGCAACCCAAAAATTGAGACATATAAGCCCTTCCCCTTCCACCCCCCTCCAGCCCCGACGTGGAGACCCCCATGCCCCTGGAGGATGAACAGGTCAAGGCCCTTCAGACCAAGTTGTGACGGGCCACCGTTGGCCATTTTGAAGTGGTCAAGTGCTCCTCTGCCAACCTGGAGAAGTGCCTAGTGGATCCGCTGCAAGTGGTCCAGGCAGAGCGGCAGAAGGTGGAGGCATATTGCCTTTCCCCCAATTACTGGGGGACAGGCACAGTGGCAACAGAGACTCTTAGTTTAATTTATAAGTTTCCTTTACATGTTTGCTTTTGTTTTATTAAATACCATTGCTGTTGTTGTTGTTGTTGTTGTTTTCTTGTATTGTAAATAGTTTTAAGTAAAGTTTTATATTTATTGTTACGAGTTTTGTTTATCCTGACCAATCTTTTATCCCTATGCACTGAAGTTCTGACTGGCAGGTAGCAGAATCTCATACAGCTTGTCGATCCCTTCCAGCAGCACCTGACACTTCATGTAGCCTAGTTATTAACTGAAAGATGTGCTGTGCTAGCAGCAGGATCTCAACTAGCAGAAAGCTCCCAGGAGGTGCAGAGCTTGTGTTTGACTGTTTGTGTGGGTAGGTGTGACAGAGAGAAAGAGAGACAGGCTCCTCGGCAGCGGACAGAAGGCAGTGGGAGCTGGTGGCCGGAGGGGCTTTTAGTTTCAGCAGCCAGATTCAGTGGGCATCCGCGGGTGGATGCAGACAGAGGAGTAGGCTTTTGGGAAGGGGGTCAAGGCTGGAGTGCCGACAGCGGGCTTCTGAATGCAATGAAATGGAATGCAGCCCCCAGTAACTGGAATGATGGTCCCATAATCTCGTTGATGGTCCCTGGGATGGGCGGGCATGACTGAATCAGGGATAGTGGTATGACAGCCTAAAGCCTATGGGGCACACTTCTTTTGATCAGGCAATAGGTGGTAGCAGGGCAGCAGGTACAGGAATGCACACAGGCAGGCAGGCACTGGCAGGCAGGCAGGCACATATAGTATGTTGTGGGTTATATTCCATCTCATTACGGTAGGTTTGCTGTGTGCGGGATGTGGGCAATGGGCATTAATGGGCGCATGAGCACAGATGGGAGTTCTTCCTGGTTCTGGCAGGTGGCAGCCAGAATATACCTATCTCTCCCCCTCTAACCCCCATCTCCCTAGTTCTAGCTGGAAACTTCTCTCTCTCTCTCTGGCCATATACTGCTGGTGACAGCATGGGTGGGATCGTGTCTGTCTTTCCTTCAAGCAGTGGGTGGACTTTCTCTCTCTCTCTCTTATTTCTCTCTCTCTTGGCAGCAACCTGGGTGGGCAGACAGGCACCTTGGAATGAGAGGCAGGAAGTCAGGCTGAAGCATGCTTTGAGCTTTGCGGCAACCTGGGGTACAGAACACTTGGCACAGACAGCATATAGGTCTGGCAGCAGCAGCTGTTTCTTTATGCCATGGCATCATGGCACAGACAGCATATAGGCCTGGCCTAGGGGCCATTGGCACTGGAAGAAGCAGACATTGGTGGCCATGGTACACAACCATCAGCACGGATACTGTATAGGTCAAGGATCTCTTAGACAGTCTAGCCAAAGAAATAGGCGGGTGTTGTTGTGAAGGGACCGGCTGGTGCTTGGGAAGAGGAGGGGAATTCAGAGCCCCTGGGGCTGGTCCTGGGGCTTGAGTGGCTGCTTCTCAATGATTTGGAAAGACATTGAATTGTGCGAGTAATTATGGCCCCAGACCCATCCCGGTGGGTCCTGGGGCTAAGGTGGCAGCTTCTAGGTTTTGGCCACAGTCTTCCCTGCCTGTAACTTGGCCCCAGGACCCTGATGGCGGGTCCTGGTGCTGGAGTGGTTGCTTCTGATTGAGGTGGAAAAACATCGCAGTGTGTGAGGAATGATGGCCCCAGACCCATCACGGTGGGTCCTGGGGCTAAGGTGGCAGCTTCTGGGTTTTGACCACCGCCCTCCCTGCCTGTAACTTGGCCCCAGTACCCTGATGGCGGGTCCTGGTGCTGGAGTGGTTGCTTCTGATTGAGGTGGAAAAACATTGCAGTGTGTGAGGAATAATGGCCCCAGACCCATCACGGTGGGTCCTGGGGCTAAGGTGGCAGTTTCTGGGTTTTGAACACAGCCCTCCCTGCCTGTAACTTGGCCCCAGGACCCTGACAGCAGGTCCTGGTGCTGGAGTGGCTGCTTCTGAATGAGGTTTAAAGACATCGCAGTGTGCGAGGAATGCAGGCCCCAGACCCATCATGGTAGGTCCCAGGGCTAAGGTGGCAGCTTCTGGGTTTTGGCCACAGCCCTCCCTGCCTGTAACTTGGCCCCAGGACCCTGATGGTGGGTCCTGGCATTGGAGTGGCTGCTTCTGAATGAGGTGGAAAGACATCGCAGTGTGTGAGGAATGATGGCCCTAGACCCATCGTGGTGAATCCTGTGGCTAAGGTGGAAGCTTCTGGGTTTAGGCCACAGCCCTCCCTGCCTGTAACTTGGCCCCAGACCCCTGACAGTGGGTCTTAGGGCAGGAGTGACTGTTTATCGATGTGGTGGCATGACAGCGCCCTGCGTGAGGTATGACAGGTCCAAGAACCTGTGGCACAGACAGCATGGGAAGCATTGGCAGCAGCAGCAGACATTGGGTTGTCTGGGCACAGAACCTGTGGAACAGCAGAGACAACAGAAGCAGGATTTTCCTGTACACAGCCCCCCTGGATGATTGGATTTACCAGGGAATAGCTCCCAATACAGCAGCAGACGGCAGCAGCAGGATTGTGTTGGCACATTTGGATTGGCCAGGGCAGAGCACCCCTAGACCTGCAGACAGCAGTGGTGGGATTAACACACCAGTGGTGCACAATCACCCAGGGTTGCAAGGGTAGGCAGAGACAGGCACCGTGTCATGAGAGGCAGGCATACTGAGGTGGGGTTCAAGCTTTGCAACCTGGGCGGGTGGGCAGGAGGGCAGCCTGGCAGGAGCAGAAGGCAGGCAGACTGAGGGAGGCAGGGTTCAAGCTTTGCAACCTGGGCAGGCAGGCAGGCAGCATGGTATGGGAGGCAATAGGGAAGGCGGGCATGGGCAGGCTTTGACCTAGGCAACCTGGGTGAGCAGAAAGGTACCTTGGCATGGGAGGCAGGAAGGTGGACTGAGGCATATTACTTTGAGCTTTGCGGCAAACTTGGCAGGCAGACAGGCAGCGTGGCATGAGAGGCAGTAGGGCAGGCAGACTGGAACATTGGCAGCAGGGCACTCTGATAGGCTAGCAAAGACTGTGCAGTGCGAGAGAGCAAGAGCTAGTCAGCATCACATAGGTGGGCCGAGATCGTATAGCTAGCCATAGGCCAGCTGGCAGGCTTACAGTTTGCTTCCCAATGCCACCATGCATCCTGAAGTCAGTCAGATAAGGAGGCCAAGGCCATGTAGTATGAGAGAGAGAGAGACAGAGAGAGACAGAGACAGAGACAGAGACAGAGACAGAGACAGAGACAGAGAGATCCAGATAGAGACAGAGTCGATGCCAGGCATTAGGAGGGAGGGACAGCACCTCAGCAGCACAGGAGCAGTAGCCCTAGTCCAGATTGAGGAGTAGGAGGAGCCCTGTCCCAGGACTGCCACTGGCATGGGATGGATGGCGTGTGTCACTGCACCATCACTCCTTGTCCAGGGGCAGCTCGGGGAATCCAAGCAGCGGAAGGTTCACCTTTAGAAAGAGTAACTGCTCCACAAACTTGGCCCCTAGGGCGTTTTAAAATGTGCGCTCTCCCAAGTGCGTTTTGGAGAAGACGGCTCCCATGCATGTTTGGGAGAAGACGGCTCCCGGGGTGAAGCCATCTTCTCTGCCACAGCCAGTGATTAAATTTAATCACTGGCTGGGGGCTTTATAGGAGGGAGGGGGTTTGCCAGCGCTGCCTGAGGGAGGCAGTTTTTTCCAGCTTTCCCCTGCCTCCCCCCCCCGCGTACTTGCAAACTGGGGAAGCCGCAATAAACCGCAGCGGTTCCCAGGGACGCAAGTGAGGGGGTAGGAATCCTCAGCTGGTTTGATGCGGGAAAGATCCGGCATCAAACTGCGCCAAACATTTAAACTAACACAAAGAAAGGTGGCTGATTATTGGATCAGCTGCATTTTTTGTATTGTTTAAAAGTGCCCCTAGTCTCAGGCAGTGCGGGGTGCATATGTCCCCCACAATGGAGAACACCCTCTCTCTGGGGACACGGGTTGGTGGGGAGGTCAGGATACCCTTGGCCACTTTGGACAGGGCCGGCCACACGTTGGCCTTGCCGGTCCAATAGGCCAAGAGATCGCTGCTGGGATCTATGCATGGCTCCTCCTCCACATAGGTCCTCACTGGTGCTGAGGCACTATCATACTCCCTCTGGTAGCTCTGGGTGGGCATCACCTGCCCCACTGCCCTCAGTCATGCTGCTTGCCCTTTTGTGCAGGGCCCCATGCTTTCCAGAGTGGACTTCACAGATGAGGAGCTTCTGGCAGTAGGGGTCCTGCTGGTGCTACTCGTGCTGCTGCTAATCCTTGGGCTGGGAGCAGGGATAGACCCAGATGGCTGGAAGGGGTCGCTGCTCCCACTCCCACCATCCCCAGGGGCATTGCACTGCATGGCCCGCTCTGCCTGCCTGACCTTTTGGACCAGTGTAACCTTCCAGAGGCCATAGACTGCAGTCTCCCGTGCCATGCTGCCCTTGATCCTGGGGTCCAGCATGGTTGCCAGGACATATTCGGCCCAGCACAGGAGCTCATCAAAGTGCGCACTCAGCCCCACCTTCATTGTCTGAGCAAGGTCAATCGCCTCATCGGACATTCTCCTGCCCTGAGGGCAACGATTCCACCCCCCCAGTCCAGAATCTCATCCAGGCTGCCGCAGAGAATATGCACCAGTGGGGTCACCTGGCTGAGGGTGGCGGTGGAGCTGCCCAGTGTCTACGTGATGCCCAGGAATGGTCTCAGGACAAAGACAGTTTGGGATATTCCTCCCTGTTGTACCCTGGAGGTGCCTCGATGTCTGTCTCCAGTTCCACTTGATACAGGGCGGGTTTCTGTTCAAGAAGCCACTCAAGCATCAGGAAGGTGGAGTTCCAATGAGTGGAGACATCCTGGATAAGAGTGTGCACCGGGGACCCTTGCTCAGCCTGATTCTCCCAAAGGAGCTCGCTGCACTTCATGCTGCAGTTGAAGAAGCCCGCCAGCATCCTCCCCTGCTCGACCAGGGAGCTAAGGGTGCCTGGTCCAATCCCCTTATCCCCTAAGCCTGGAGCATCCTTGACCACCAGGTGAAGGGTGTGTGCAGCACAAGGGATGCTCATGAAGCCCCCGTCATGGACTGCCTTAAGGATATTGGCCATGTTGTCCATGACCACACACCCCTTGGTGAATGCCACGCTGGCCGTGACCCACTCCCTCACCATGGTGGCTAGGGCTGCCTCGAGGTTCCTCACGGTGTGGGAGCTGTCCATAACTTGGGCCTGAAGCAGGGCCCACCTATACCCTGCTTCAGGTCCCCTCCTGCCACTGCCTAGCGATGCCTCTGCGTCCTTCCACCACTGTGCCGTCACCACCAGGTAGGTGTGCTGGGCGTTTCTGGNATGGTGGCTAGGGCTGCCTCGAGGTTCCTCACGGTGTGGGAGCTGTCCATAACTTGGGCCTGAAGCAGGGCCCACCTATACCCTGCTTCAGGTCCCCTCCTGCCACTGCCAAGCACTGCCTCTGTATCTTGCCACCAGTGTGCCTTCACCGCCAGGTAGGAGTGCTGGGCGTTTCTGGCGGACCACAGGTCCATGGTGAAGTGGACCGTTGCCTCCCCAGCACCTGCCAGCTGCTCCCTCACCCACTCCTTCAAAGCCCTATAGAGCTGTGTCACCAGAGTCCGACTCAGGGTGAAGCGGGAAGGAAGCTTAAAGTTGGGGGCCAGGAACCCAATCAGCCGCTGGCAGCCCTTGTTCTCTACAATGGACAAGGGCTGGTCATCCAGGGCAGTCATCTTGGCCAACAGGTGCTTGGCTTTCTCCTGGATGCCTATGCCATGGTGCCCTGCCGATGGCCTTGACACATCCCCTAACCCCATCTCCTCCATGGTGGACTGTCGGCGCTGCTGGGGAGGCTCCGACTGTATTTCTGATCCTATAATGCTCCTGCTGGTAGAGGCAGCAGCAGTTGGTGAACGATGCTGGCCCGCTTAATGAGCCAGGCGATTGGCCACTGGAGTTAGGAACCCGCTGGCATCCACTTCCCCTGCCTTCCCACTCAGCAACACAGCACTGTGGCATGCCTTGAGGTGCCTGGCCATTGCAGTTGTGCCAAGGTTGTCAAGCACCTGCCCGTGCTTCACGACTTTATTGCACAGCTTGCACTGCACCTCTCTGGGATTATCTGCCTACACCAGCTTAAAATTATCCCAGACAGAGGATTCCCCCCCCGCCTTCTTTCCCGCCCCGGCGGACACACTGCTGCCAGCGCTGCTGGGAGGGGGAGACGTTTGTGGCTAGGGATGGACGAACAGATCGCAGTTCAGGTTCGTCCGTTCGGTTCAGCTGCGTTTGGTTCATCCGTTCGATTCAGCCGTTCTGTTTGGCTGTTCGGCTGGGCCGTTCGACTGGGTTCGTCCATTCGGCTGTTCAGGAAATGTTGTTATGGGTGTGTTTTTTTGTTTATTATATGGGGTTTTGGTTTTTTATTGGGTTTTATATGGTTTTCTTTTGTTTTTTATTTGGGTTTTTTTGTTTTTATATGGTTTTTTTAAAATCTAATATTATATATATATCTATCTACACTAAATCTAACTGCTATTAACTATTCTAAATGCTATGAACTAAATGGATTATCTAATAAATACACNCTAAAACTAAATCACTAACGCTATCTCTATCACTAAGCTAGCTCCTACAAGTACTATCCCTAACCTATCTCTCTCTCTCTATATATATATATATATCTATATGGGATGTGGGGGGGATCACAAACACAAGGTTTCAGTTTAAGGTTTAAGTTTCATTTCAGTACAAAACTGAAATGAAACTTAAAGCAATCTAATAATCCTACTCGACGCCTGCTATTCAGGAACAGTGACTAGCTCAGAAGGTGTTGGGAAGGGGGAGGCAGATAGTTTCATTTCTTGCAAGCCTCTCCACCCCTGGTGCCAGGAAGTCTGCGCCTCAGTGACCAGTACTACCCCTCCCTGTCACGTTTGACCTTACAGTGAACCTTTTTTTGCCACTCGAACTCACCCAAATGCGATCCAAACTGACCAAACTGTTTGGTCATTTTGACGTTCGGAATTGAGTTTGGTTCAGCCAGTTTGTGTTCGGATTCGGGTTCGGATTCGGGTCCGAACAGGCCGAGTTCGGGCCGAACTCCGAACTTCCGAACCGCGTTCGCCCATCCCTATTTGTGGCACTGGCAGAGGCAACGCAGCTCTGGGAGGAGGCTCAGCCATCGCCTCAGCTTCAGACATCTCTGCAGCACTGGTGTCTGCCTCTTCCTCACTGTCCCTGATCACGATGATGTCCCGTGAAGGGAACACACTGCCTCGACAGTGGGGGACATTTGTGGCCCTGGAGGAACATCGGAAGAAGCAGCCCCAGTACCTGCTCCAGCACCACCACCTGCAGAGACAGATGCAGCCTGAGCTTCAAGTCCTGCAGACCTTCTGGTGCCCTGCGTGGCAGTGGAGGAGGACACTGTCAGGAGGCGATGCAGAGCCCCTGAAGCCTGTTTCCCTAAAGCAGGCCTGTTGAGTTTGGGGTGTGTGTGTGATGAGCTCTGCCTCTGGCTACTGCTGGTGCCTGCTACCGCTCCCCTGGCATGGCCCCACCCACCTCTTGCATGTACCCCATTGCCTCCCCTATGGGCAGCAGATCAGCTTCTCCTTCCCTTCTCCATTTCTCCCTACAAAATTATATATATATATATATATATATATATACACACACTCAGTCTAACTACTATTAACTAATAACTATTCTAAATGCTATGAATTAAATGGATTAAGTACACACTACTCCTAAAAACAATAAAATTAAATCACTAAACACTATCTCTATCACTAAACTAACTCCAACTGTCTACTATCGATCTATCAATTTAGATAGATAGATAGATAGATAGATAGATAGATAGATAGATAGATAGATAGATAGATAGATATGGGATGGGGGAATCATAAACAACACAATGAGGGGTACAAAACTGAAATGAAACCTAAATCAATCTAATAATAATAATCCTACTCTAAATGAATAAAAAATCTGGGGAAGGGAAGGGAATCAGGGATGGAATATATGGGAGAGGGAAGAATTCAATGGAGGGGGAGGGAGGAAGGAAGATTGAACACAGGGAACACAGGGAGAGATAAAAACAAAAAATAACAACTAAATCTATCTAATATAATCTTAATAAATGAGAATATGGAGGTAGATGGGTTGGATGGGTGAAACAGGGGGAGGATGGCAATGGATTAGGAATAGGAAGGAAGAAAAACTGCTGGGAGAGAGGGAACCTTCTGAAATGCCTGCTGTTCAGGAACAGTGACTAGCTCATAAGGTATTGGGAAGGGGGGAGGCAGACAGTTTTGTTTCTTGCTGCGTCCGCCTCACCGCAAGCCCCATTGGCTCCATGCAGCCTAGCCCGTGGCCAATCGCAGACTGCCAAGCCAGTGGTCTGAGGCGAAAAGAGATGGTGATTTGGCAGGCTGGCTGCTACTCCAAGCCACTCTCCACCCTCCACCTCTGGTGCCTGGAAGTCTGCTCCTAGCTGAGTCAGATGACTTCCCCCTCACTGCTAAATTTGGCATTCCTGTGACCTGACAGTACACCACGTTTTAGTCACCCGAACGCAACCAAACACGAACCAAACTGACCGACTGTTCAGTCATTTCGATGTTCGGAAATTGGTCCGGATCGGTATGTTTGTGTTCGGATTTGAGTTTGGGTTCGGTCGTCCGAACAGGCCGAGTTCAGACTGAACCCCGAACGTCCGAACCGCATTCACCCATCCCTACCTGGTGCTAGCTCAATATGAGTATGAGTTTTCTCGACCTTCAGTTTCATTTCCTTAAGATCAGTTTAAGTAGAATTTCTCCAGCCATGGAAAAAAGTTTGACATCATATATTCTACTAAAGTAGACCCCCCCCCCCCCCTGTAACTGGGATACTTGTAAAACGTACTTCTACTTAAGAAACTACTTAGCTTATGCAGGTTGATTTGGCCTCTGGTCATAAATAAAATTGATTGATTGATTATACAGGAGGTTCCTGAGGTACAGCTTAGGTTTCAGCCTGCCACTTGCAATTTTCCATGACATCATAATACTCTTCAAGCCTTGTGGTGGGGAGCATCTGAAAAAGCCTAGTAGGTAGACCTGGAAACAGTGAGGAGGGGGGCATTGGGTCACATGGGATTGTTCTTATCCTCTGGTAGATAGGCTGCCCCCAAGGTCCACTGGGAAACCTGAGACACAGGGATTCTCCCTACCCTTGATACCGGCCCCAGTTTCCACCTGATAAAGAGGTTTTTCCATTTTTTTCGTTTATCCTTACCCCTGGCAACTTCATCACTGGGAACCACCATGTGAGCCTGGCTGTTTCTCCCCAACCCCACCCCAGATCTGCCTTAAAACACTTCTTCAAGCTTAGACTTCAGGACTCCAAAATAATCCACATCTCCAATAGGTGAACCCAGTCACCGGACAAAATGAGAACCTTGGGATGCTTGAGAATATGTTGCAACGTTCTTGGCAAGATACTAAAAAAAAAGGGGGGGGAAAGGAAACTGTGCATGTGCCAAATGACCGCTGCCCTTAAAGATGGCAGCAATAACATCACCACCATTTTCATTAGGAGCAGTAGATATGTATGTGTAAAATGGCCACCATTCTTAATCAAAACCTTTTGATTAGCCCTCATTCAGCCCTACTAAACAGTTATGGCCTTGTGTAATGGATGTCTTTGTGCACGATGCTGCCACCCCCTTCAGCAGCTAGCCATTTGCCTACGTCATGGTTGACCTTCCATCTCACCTAGCTGCAACTGGGTAGCTGGACAGTTGGACACCCCATTAAATTTGGGGTGCCTGACTCAACCCAGTTATATTTGGGCACCAACTGGTATCCAAGCATGATCCAACGGGCTATCCAACTGCCCTGGTCTGATGCACCTCACTGACTGGGCTGCTGCTACTCTGCTCCTGGCTGCTCTGCTATTAGCTTCTCCCTGGTTCTCCCCAGCCATGCCCCACTCAAGTGAATTGGGGAACGAGGAGGTCTCTTCCCATCTGTGTGTGCACTGCTAGTGGCTACTCTGTTCCCAGGGGAACCCATATCAGGGGAACACAGCGTGGTCACCCATTTTGGGTCTCCCTGGGAACAGGGGACCTAGAAGGGGGGCAAAAACAGATGGGAAGCAAGAGGCCTCTTTACTCTCCCCTTGCTCAGAAAAAACTGAGTGGGGAAGTTCCCTGTTCATCTGAGTGGCACATGTGCCGGTGAGAATCACGGAGCAGCCAGAAGTCCAGAGGAACAGCAGTTTGACCAGTGAGGTGAGTCAGCATGGGGTGCCGTGAATTCTTGGACTGGAATCCTGGGGCATGGGGGTGCCCCAAAATGTGGGAATTACCCATGGGTAGCTAAAGTGCTACTCGATGCAGCTCTAGTCTCACCTTATCAACCTTCCCTGGCCACATTGCTCACCAGCTCACTCTTCTTTCTAGCATGTAAGTGCAAAATAATTGGGCCAAAATAATATAAATCAAAAACTTATCAAATCTGTGGTTAAATGTCCACATATTATCATATGTCCACATATTATCGAGCATAACATATAAATAATGACTAATGGCTTGTTTATATGTTACAGTGAAAGGTGCAAAGCTTTGCAGTAAAGAAACCATTGAGTATTTACAGCTGAAACCAGAATCAGTTTGATTCTCGCAATAAGAGAGAGCTCATGCTTAGCAAGATCTCAAGAAGATCTCACTAACTGCCTGCTGAGTTACTCGTAACTATTTCTACTGTTAGTGAAATGAGCGACTAGGGCAAATAGATACAGAAAATAGAACCCCTTCCCCCAAAACACTCAATGAAGAAAGCATTATATCCCACACATTCTTAAAAAAATTCCATTAAAATATAATTGAAAGGCTTTAGCCCTCTTCATCTCTAACAAAAGAAAAGCCTTCTTTACATTTCACATGTAACTAATAATTAAGATTGAAATCATGACCCCTTCACTGAAGTCAATGAAACATAAGGGTCAAGAGCTTTAAAATTAATTCTGGGAATGAAAGTGGAGAGTCAGACTGAAAGGCCTGGCAGATCTTGTGTAAGGAGCCCTCCATTTCACTGACCTTTTATATTGTGCAATTTTAGATGTGAACTTTCAGATCACCACTTAAAAACTAAAATAGAACATTAAAAAAGAAGTTTCTTACATTTTCCGCCCTTAAGTGCTAAAAAGGATTCTCCACTTGATAAGCTTTATTTTATTCTTTCAAAAATCTCTCCATAAATGTCAGCCCCCCACCCCTTTACATCCTTTGTGCATGAAAGAAATTAAGACTGTTGTTTTCAAGCAATTGTTTCTCCCATTTTTAACCTCACCTTATGAGGTTGTGTAACCATAACCCCCACCCCAGTTGTTGGCATTTAAAAAGAGCAACTATAAATTATTGCAGTTTTGAAGTACTTTAGCTCTGAAGTACTTTAATTAGACTTTTCTTTTGGAAAGCCCATGTAAAAGCAGGGGTGATGCAGTGGGTCTCAACGTTATTTCCCCTTTTGCTCAGTGTTCAAAATTTAGGACAAGAGGTTTGGATAAATGGTTCAGGTTCAGATGATACAGAGAACCATATTTAATATGAGTACCTATGAATAAAATAAAATAAGAACACTATACTAAACTGTAAAAAAAATCAGTAAACATAACTCAAACACACAGGGTCTGAGGCTCATTCAAGTCAAAGGAAACTAAGCCATTTGGGCACATTTCGATGAACAGTGTTATACAAAAGTAATTACTTTGCTTCAATTAAATCAAAGTGATTATTGCACTTTGGTAATGAACGCACTGCAGCTGAAAACAGATGTATTTACTTTGCAATCCCCCTAATGGTCACGACTAGTATGGGGATCTAGTTTCAATCAAACTGAAGCCCTGCCACCTGACAGCTCCCTGATAGTGGAAGTCCCTCCTCCAGGGGTGGGAGGTTAAAACGTCTGGGAAATGTGTCATGTTGCCCTGACTGGAAAGGGGGATCATGTAATCACTCTAAGGACTCCTCTCACTGCCCTGGATCAATTGGTATGGGTTTGATCATCATAGGCCTATCACCTAAAGAGGAATTGAGCCAATGGGGTGATATTGTTTAACTGACCCTGTTAATTTTGTTAGATCTAGCAGCTGCCTTTAATACTGTTGACCATGAGTTGCTGGTGACTCATCTGTGCGGGACTGAGCCAGGGTGGGCAGAGCTGTTCTTGAATGGTTCAGTTCATTACTGACCAGAAGAACTCAGCGAGTGGTGCTTGGGGAACATTTTTCATCTCCTCAGGACCTCTCGTGTGGAGTGCTGCAGGGTTTCATCTTGTCCCCTCTCTTGTTCAACGTGTATATGCATCTGCTAGGTGAGGTCGTGTAGTGCTTTGGAGTTCGGTGTCATCAATATACTAGCTTCCAGCCTGTTGGCCTTCCATTGGGCCTGTAAGACCTGGCTGTTTGTCCAGGCCTTTGGGGGAGGGGGGAGAGCAAGGGGGATTGTCTGCCAGTGGTTTTTTACCTCTTATATTGATTGTTTTTACAATGTTTTTAGTAACCCCTTTTGTATATTGTGTTTTTTAAAACTTATTTTTAGAAGTTTTGTTAGCCACCCCGAGCTGCCGTAGGGCTGGAGGGAGCGGGATATAAATAAATAAATAAATAAATAAATAAATAATAAGCAGGCTGATGACACCCAACTCTATCTCTCCTTTTCATTGGACCCAGGGCCCACAGTCTCTGTGCTTTCAAGATGTCTGGGGGCTGTGGGAGACTGAATGATGGCAAGTAGACTGAAGCTGAAGACAAGATGGAGGTGATTATAGCGGGGAAGGCAGTGGGTGTGGTGGCCCCCATCATACGGGGTTCATCCCCCATTAGTTCTCCAGGTTCAGAGCATGGGAGTCCTCCTTGACTCGCAGTTCCACCTAGGTGGCAGATTGGGACTGTACAAGGAGCGCTTTTCACCAATTACATCTTGTGCTTTAGCTTCGACTATATGTCTCAGTCTCTGACCTCGCCACTATCATCTATGATTTCATTGCCTCGACACTGGACTATTGTAATGTGCTCTAAGTGGGGCTGACCATGGTGACAGTCCAGAGACTGAAGTTGGTTCAGAATGTGGCTGCCTGCCTCCTTATGTAGACGGGTCACCGGGAGCACATTACGTCAGTGCTCCGTTCTCTGCACTGGTTGCCTGTAGTCTTTTGGGCCTGTTTCAAGGTGCTGGTTCTTACCTATAAAGCACTGTACTTCTTGGGCAACATCTATCTGTGGGATCGCCTCACTACCTACACCCCTGATTGGCCCCTGCGGTCAGTCTGAATTTCCCGTCTTGAGGTCACCCGGGTATGTATGCCCAGGTATGGGGAGGGCGTTCTCGGTGGCTGCCCTGAGGCTGTCGAACTCACTCCCGTCAGAGGCCCAGATCTTCCTTCCTTCAGATGCCAATGCAAAACCTGGCTGTTCAGACAGACTTTTAGTGAGGGAGATGGGGGGAGGGGTATTATTATTTTTGGTGTGGGACTGGGGTTTTAAAATGTGTTTTACTGCTTTTTGATATATCTCTCCCTGCTGTGGGGAGGCTGCATTTTCCATCTTTTGTTTTTGCCTCTTTTTGTTGTTATTTTATTATGTATTTGTTAGTTTATATTGTAAGCCGCCCCGGGATGCCTATTGGGGGGAAGGCATGGTAATATATTTTTCAAATAAATAAATAAAAATAAATATTTCTGGCATAGGTTGACTCATAAGAATGGGGGCTGTGTGACTGCTCTAAGAACTCCCCTCACTGCCCTGGACCAATCAGCATGGGTTTTGGCACCATAAGCCCGCCCACTAAAGAGGAGTTGAACCAATGGTGTGGCATTTCTAGAATGGGATGACTCATCAGAAAAGTTGCCATGTGACCCTTCTCAGAACTCCTCTCATCACCCTCGACCAATCTGAAAGGTTGTGGGATAGTTATGCCCACCCTAGAGGTCAAAATGGTATCCCCCTGAGCTTACTCAATGGTGGTGCAATAACACCACCCATGTCCCACTACTATGTATGAAAGGGGCCATTTCATGAGGGTATACATTTCTGGATGTTGTGTGGACCAGAGAGAGACCAACTGGAGGCTTGGCTTCTTTTACACCAACGGCCTAGCTGAGATGGCTACATGGAAAACACCAGAAAAGTAAAAGACTGATGGCTTACCTCAGTGACGCTGAATTTGAGTGAATACTCCCCTGGACATTATAAGAAGTCCCAGCACACACACAAGAAAATTGCTGAGGAACATTGGGGACTTTGTTGGGGCTACATTTATCTTGCATGTCCTGTCCAAGTTCAAGGAGGAGTGATTATTTGGACATCTGGAACAAAAAACAGCTAAAGTCAGAAGGATAAAATTGTGGTTTCACCAATACAATTTTTCTTTTAATATTTTTTTGTTGTCACCATATCCTGTCATTTCTGTTTTTAGCTGGCAAGGTTAAAAATATGTCTGCACACGAGTTGCTTTTAAAAGGCATCTATTACTCTCCAGGAGAGCCTGGAAGTTTTTTTGGGGGGGCGAAACCTCTTTTTCAAGTTGAAAATAAATACAGGAATAGTTTCAATAAGAAAGGCATTGATTCATGGCTTTCAGACAAGATTGCGTACTCCCTGCACAAACCAACACATAAATATTAAAAAAGGAAAAAACAAAACGTTCGTTTCGGTGCTGGATGCTCAATGGTGGACTGATTTGGTGAAAATGCAGCAATTCTCAAAGCATAATGGAGGCATTAAGTAAATCTTAAACATCATAGGTCTCAATCCAAAATTCACGCGCACAATGCTTCCAGATGATTTCCACACAATTTGCACGCTTGACACAGTCCCCTTAATGGGGGTGCACACGGGTTGCATGTGTGAGCTCATCCACAGGGATTGTAATCAGTCCCATAGACATTTTATCTAAGTACAGCTGGGCCTTATGCCTAAAAGATAAGAGATGGTGATGTGGCTAAGACCTTTGCAACTATTTTTAGCGAAGGACTTGTGCCTCAGAAGTTACAAACTGATCTGGGGAATGGATTTTTAGACAAACCTTTTACCAAGCACTTAAAGCAGCATGGGATACAGCACTTTGGCTGCTTGCCCACCTTACCCAATCTCACGTTAGTTTCTGTCTAATGTGAGATTGGGTAACGTGGGTAAACCCCCTTCCTCACGCAGGTGCAAATTAAACGTAACATGCATTTCATCATGGATGACAGTGCTGGAATATCCAGCCCCTGTTACTCACGTGAGTTTAAATTCATGTGTAATTTTAACATGTTCAGGGGGTGCAGGGGAATCTCACCATAAGATAAATTTGCGCTGAGATTCCCCTTTGCTGTAACTTACTAAGTGGCGGTGGCAGCAGCAGTGACTTCTCCAGCTGCCTCCCTATAGCTTCCTCTGGCTGCTTTCATACCCTTCCTATAGGGCCTTCCAGGGCAGCCGCATCTGGATGATGTCATCCAGATGTGGCTGCTCTGGAAGGCCACATCAGGAGGGCCTAGGAGTGGCCAGAAAAAGCTATGGAGAGGTGGGTGGAGAAGTCACTGCTTCTTCCACTGCCACCAGTTGAGTTACTGGACTGGGGGAGAGTGGGGTGGGTTACTGGGCTGGGGGAGGTTGTGGGGGGAGACTATTCCTGTCACTCCCACCACTCAACACATCCCTATGGGGGGTAACAGGGTAATGTGGGCAAGGGTCCATTATTTAAAGTAACGGATTCATTCCCCAGATAAAAGGTAAAGTAGGCATATCGCCGTCCACAAAATTCATATGAATACTATTTTTACATACGATTGAACCTCACATGAAAATCAGCACATGGTCAAGCAGCCTTCGTGACAAATAGCCAAATAAAGGCCGGGGTGGGGGTGGGGGGTTAACAGAACTTTAAAATCAATGATGTGAAGGTATTCACACCTCACACACCTTTCGCTATATGAACATGTTACCAGAGTTCAAGGGTTATAACCACAGCTTCCACACAACCATATGTGCCAGACGTGTAGAGGTTGATTCCTCAAACATTGAGGTTGTGGAAAACAGTTTAAAGAGACAGCAAAAAAGGAGACACGTTCTTTTAGAAAAGGTGAACATGCCATGATATCTAAGGCCAAAAGAAGCTTTGAGAATGTTTATGAATAGACGTTTACAGGTGAAATATTCCTAGTGAACAACGTCCTTAGCAATGCATAGAGGTCTGTATACCTGGACTGACTAAAAGTTTATGAGGGTCCAATGATCTTTGGGACTTTCTATCCTGAAGAACTGCAAAACATTAACCTTAAGTAGGATAAAGCGTACAGGATTGAAAAAGTGTTGGTCACAAAGGGTAGAGGGAAGAACAAGTGTTGTCTGGTGAAATGGCTAGGCTGGTCTGATAAATCCAAGTTAGGTTGCTTCCTCTCAGGTCTGTGAAGCTCAATAAAAGACCTCTGTGAACAAAAAGCAAACCAACCAAAAATAGGTTATGAAAGTTTTTATATTACCTATCCTATCAACATGTGTACAAATGCTTTCCCACAGAATACCAGTGCTGACTTTACAATACAATTTAGTTAAACCCCTGCCCTCCCCGGACTGTGGGAGGTGGGCTGGCTGAAATAGAGTACTCTCACAGCTAGGACAACATTGTTATGGGCTACACCTTTTCAAATCAGAGTTCGAACAAAAAATGGAGCTACCTTCTACCCCAAAGCTATTACTGAAGCATTGTAAATGATATTGGGTTAGTTTTATTGAATTATAAAGTATAAGACAAATCAGCATTGAGAAGAGCATTTACATCAAGCTCCAACCTCTTTATTTTTTTAATAGTGGTAACTGAGCACAGAAAGGCCCTGTAAGTAGAACACGCATTGCTCTGGTTAATGGAGCAACCCCCCAGCTTAATGTTTGACTCCAGATGACTTAAAATGGAGACCACTAGGTAGTTCACGAATGCCACCTCGGTATCTGTGTCAAGACTAGCCTTAGTTTCCTTGACAATTTTACAGCACAGGTAGAGTCATGTGTTGTTCAAGTCCAAATAATCTATTCCATTCGAGCTATTTATTTAATTTATGTATTTATTATTTATAAAAGCATTTAGTATTCCACCCCTCCTGCCACAGGCAGCTTGGGGCGGCTCACCACAAGACAAATTCACACTTAAGATAATAAAACAATAAAACATATTATTGCCCCCCCATCCCTCTCCTTCCCTTGTTAGGGAAGGTTATTGAACGGGTAGTGGCTCAGCAGCTTCAGGGGCATCTAGATCAGGTCAGTTTTCCTGATCCCTCGCAGTCTGGTTTTCATTCTGGGTTTGGCACGGAAACTGCACTTGTGGCTTTGATTGATGACCTGTGCCATGAATTAGATCAGGGCAAATCTTCTATTTTAATTTTATTAGATTTGTCAGCTGCATTTGATACCGTTGACCACGAGATGGTGGCTCAGCTGTGGGACCGGGCCAGGGTGGGCAGAATTGTTCTAGAATGGTTCTGGTCATTCCTGGTCTGGAGAACTCAGCATGTGGTTCTTGGGGAACATACTTCATCTCCTCGGGACCTCATGTGTTCTGTCCCCCCTCCTGTTCAACATGTATATGCAGCCTTCAGGTGAGGTTGTGAGAGGGTTCGGCATGTGTTGACATCAGTACGCTGATGGCACAAAATTTGACCTCTCTTTTTCTGCAGACCCAGACCTGGCAGTCTCAGTGCTTACCCAGTGCCTGGCAGCTGTGGGGGACTGGATGAGGGCAAGCCATCTGAAGCTGAATCCCGACAGACGGAGGTGATGTTGGTGGGTAGGGCTGGGGAGGGGGGTTCCTGTCATTGACAGGGTTTGCCCCCTTTTGGCCACACAGGTTCATAGTGTGGGGGTGCTCTTAGACTCACAGCTCCGCCTGGATCTCCAGGTGTAGGCTGTGGCAAGGGGAGCATTTTGCTAGTTACATCAGGTATGACAACTGTGGCCGTCTGTTTCAAACTCAGATTTGGTCATGATCATCCATGCCTTTATTACCTCTAGATTAGACTACTGTAATGAACTCTACATAGGGCTGCCCTTGGGGAAAGATCTGCACATAGACCGAGCTACTGCTTCTGCTGCTGCTGCCAATAGGAGTGCTGCTGCTGCTACCGCTAGGGCTGGGGGCAGGGATAGACCCAGATGGATGGAAGGGGTGGCTGCTCCCACTCCCACCATTCCCAGGGGTGCCATGCTGCATAGCCCGCTCTGCCTGCCGGACCCTGTCCACCAGCTCACCCTTCCAGTGACAATAGAGCACTATCTGGTGTGCCAAGCTGCTCTTGACCCCGAGGTCCAGCATTGTTGCCAGAACATATTCCTCCTGCCGCAGAAGCTCATCAAAACTCTCCCTCAGCCCTTCCTTCAGCTTCCACACCAGGTCAAGCACCTCATCGGCCAGCTTCCTGCCCTGAGGGTCACAATCCCACCCCCAGAGAATCTCATCCAGCCACCTGCAGAGACTCTGGACCAGAGGGGTCACCAGGCTGAGGGTGGCGGTGGAGCTGCTCACAGTCTCCGTCATGGCCAGGAAGGTCTGAGTACGAAGACCGTGTGTGTCAGCACGCGCCCCCCCACCACGTCGGCGCCCGCCCTCCCCAGGCCGAGCACCCCAGAATGACAGGCCCGCTGACACGAAGCCGGGCCCGCCTTGGGGGCTTGGCAGGGGATGCAGGTGCAGCGCTGGACAAACGAAGGGGCGGGGCCTCATAGCAGGGGAGCGTGCCTCTGACCACGTCCCCTGCGTTTCCAAAGCAGCATCAGCTGAGGCAGCAGGGTGGTTGGGCCCCGCCCAGGGAACTAGAGGCAGCAATCAAGGAAACTATAAAAGGTACCGGCGGGGCCTGACTCCCCCGCCGGTAATCATTTTTGAGAAGCTGGCCCCCTTGACTTGGAGTTCTGTGTCAGAGTGGAGAAGTTTGATAAGCGCTTGGTCCCTGTGTTCCCCTTCCTTCCTTCCTGAGTGAGTGAGTATACGTGGGTCTATTGTCTTGGTGTTTCCTGGTTAAGTGTATTCAGTGTGAGATTTAGTGTGGGTACCTGTTTCCTTGCTGCCCTGTTCCCTTCCAGCCTCCCTTTCCCCCTGCCTTCCTACCACCTTGATATAAGGAAGAAAGCCCGTTCCCCTGCACCTCCCAGTCCCTTATCCCTTTTTTCCCCTTCCCCCTTTTTCCCTTCACAGAAACTGCACGGTGCCCTGGGCCCTGTGTATTCCCCTGAGTGGGTGGCTTCCCTTTGTGTTTGTACGTCGTGTCTCTCCGAGGCAGACAGCTACTGCTCGCCTAGTCCCTATGATGAAAAGGGTTGCCTTCTAGTTCTGAGGGAAAGCCCACCCTACACCCTGAGGGACCCTAGTCTTACCAAGCTAGGTTTTGGCGATAAGCTTAGTTGCCTCTGGTTGTCTGAGTGTTGTCTTGTTTCTGTGTCTTGTAGTATAGTCTCCTGGGGCCCTGCCTGTTCCCTTCCCTATCCTTCCCCTTACATCCGTGACAGTGTGAGCAAGAATCTCCCATTCCACCCCATCGTATCCTGGAGGTGCCCCACTGTCCGTCACCTGTTGAACCTGATGCAGGGTGGCTTTCTGCTCAAGAAGCCACTCAAGCATCAGGAAGGAGGAATTACAACTGGTGGAGACATCCTGGATGAGCTGGTGCACTTGGGAGCCTTGCTCGACCTGCTCGGCCTCCCTGCGGAGCTCGCTGCCCTTCATGCTCCAGTTAAAGAACCCCGCCAGCTTCCTTCCCTGCTCCCCTTCTCCCCCAATCCCAGAGCGTCCCTGACCACCAGGTGAAGGGTGTGTGTGGTGCAAAGGATGCTGGTGAATCCCCCATCACAAACTGCCTTCAGTATATTGGCCACATTGTCCGTCACCACACACCCCTTGGTGAAGGGCGTGCCTGGCATGACCCACTCCTTCACCATGGCGTCCAGGGATGCCTCGATGTTCCTAGTGGTGTGGGGCTTGTCCATTACTTGTGCCTTAGCAGGGTCCACCTATACCCTGCTTTGGGACCCCTCCTGCCACCTCCCAAAGCTGCCTCCGGATCCTGTCACCAGTGTGTCGTCACCACCAGGTAGGCCTGCTGCGCATTTCTATTGGATCACAGGTCTGTGGTAAAGTGTATGGTGGCACCCAAAGCCACTGCCAGCTGCTCCTTCACCCGCTCCTTCAAAGCCCTATCCAGGTCTGGCAGCGCATTCTGACTCAGGGTGGTGCAGGATGGCAGCTTAAACTGGGGGGCCAGGAACCCAATCAGCCAGTAAAAGCCCATGTCCTCTACAATGGAGACGGGCTGCCCATCGAGCACAATCATTTCACCCAGCAGATGTCTGGTTTTCTCTTGAAAGCCATGCCACCATCCAGCTGCCGATGGCCTTGGCAGCTGCCCCCACCCCAGCTCCTCCATAGTGGCCGACACTGCTGGAGATGCTCCTACTGCTGCTCTTCCCCCCTAGCAGGAATACTGCTCCTGCTGCTAGAGGCAGCAGTTGGTGCAGGACGCTTGTCCGCTGAAGGAGACAGGTGATTGGCCACTGAAGTCAGGAACCCGCTGGCATCCACTTCCCCCTCCTTCCCATTTAGCAGCAGAGCACTGTGGCATGATTTCAGGTGCCTTGCCATGGCAGTTGTCCCAAGGTTGGAGAGCACCTGCCCACACTTCACCACCTTATTGCACACAGTGACTGCACCTCCCTGCGATCATCCACCCGCACAAGCTTGAAATGTACCCAGACAGAGGATTTTTTCCCCCTCCTGACTTCTGGCCCATCCCGGGTGACACACTCCTGCTGCCAGCGCTGCTGGGAGGGGCAGAGCTTGGTGACGGACTGCCCATCGAGCACAATCATTTCACCCAACAGACGCCTGGCTTTCTCTTGAAAACAACACAGCTGTCCAGATGCCATTGGCCTTGGCAGCTGCTCCCACCCCAGCTCCTCCATCGTGGGCTGATGCTGCTGGCGAGGCTCCTGCTGCTGTTCTTCCCCCCTAGCAGGAATATTGCTCCTGCTGCTAGAGGCAGCAGTTGGTGCAGGACTCTTGCCCACTGAAGGAGGTGGGTGACTGACTGCTGCAGTTGGAAATCTGCTGGCATCCGCTGCCCCTACCTGCCTTCTTAGCAGCAGAGCACTGTGGCATGACTTCAGGTGCCTCGCCATGGCAGTTGTCCCAAGGTTGGTGAACACCTGCCCACACTTCACCACCTTATTGCACACAGTGCACTGCACCTCCCTGGGATCATCTTCCCGCACCAGCTTAAAATGTGCCCAGACAGAGGATTCCCTCCCCCCCACCTTCTGGCCCACCCCGGGTGACATACTGTTGCCAGTGCTGCTGGGAGGGGCAGAACTTGGTGACAATGACACAGCTCTGGGAGGAGGGACAGCCTGAGCCATCACCTCAGCTCCAGACATCTCCTCTACAGGATGAGTGTCTTCTTCAGCCTCACTGTCCTTAATCACTGTGATGTCCCATGAAAGGGAGTCCTGGGACCCTGAGGCTTGACTGCCCACCATGCTAGTGCCCAGTGCCCCCTAGAGCTGTTACTGTTGCTGCTGCTGCTGCTACTCCTCTCCCTGCTGCCATTTACCGGGATTGGGCCCTGCCTGTAGCAGCCAGGGTGGGATCCACGAGTCCTGGACTGCTAGGGATCACCTCAACAATGGGGGACATTGGTGGTCCTGGAGGAACAATCAAAGCACCTGCTTCTGCAGCAGCAGAGACAGCCACAGCCTCATGTCCTGCAGGCCTTCCAGTGCCCTGCATGGCACTGGAGGATGCTGGCAGGAGGCACCACTGAACCACCCCCAGATTTGTGCCACTGCTGCTGGGAGCCTCTGAACCCTGTCTCCCAAAATCATGCCGTGAAGCTTGGGGTGTGGTGATGGTCTCTGGCTGCTGCTGCTTCCTGCTGCCACTCTGCTCGCATGGCCCCTGCCCCTACCACCTCTGCCACGTGCCCCATTGCCCACCTTACAGGCAGCAGACCAGCCTCTCCTTCCCTTCTCCATCTCTTCCAACCAAAATGCACACAAATATTTTTTTTATATATATTTGTTATTCAATTTCTAAAATCTAATATTATCTGCGCTAACTGTAACTATAGTATTAACTATTCTAAAATCTATGTAAGTAAATATTATATCTAAAGGCCTAGTCCTACAAACACACTCTAAAATATCAAAACTAAATAACTACACACTAACACTATCTCTATCTATCTCTATAACTAAGTTAACTCCTACTACATCTATCTATCTATCTATCTATCTATCTATAATATTACACAGGGATGTGGGGAGGGGACCACAAAGAACACAGGGAGGAGTACAAAACTGAAATAAAACCTAAATCAATATAATAATACTACTCTAAATAAATCCAAAAACAGGGGAAGGGAATCAGGGATGGAGGAATATATAGAGGGAGAGAGAAAGGATTCAATGGAGGGGGGAAGAACAACACAGGGAAGGGTAAAAAATAAAAATAATGCCTAAATATATCTTATCTAATCTAAATAAATGATAATATGGAGGTGAATGTGTGGGATAGGAGAAATAGGAGGTGGATGTCAATGGATTGGTGAGCTGGGAGGTACACAAACTGCTGGGAGAGGGAGCCTTCTGAAAATGCCTGCTGTCAGGAACAGTGACTAGCTCAGAAGGTGTTGGAAGGGGGAGGGCAATGAGCTTTGTTACTTGCTGTGCCCGCCTCACCGCAAACCCCATTGGGTCCGTGCAGCCTAGCTCGTGGCTAATCGCAGTCTGCGAATCCAGTAGTATGAAGAGAAAATGGATGGTGATTGGGCAGACTGGCTACTACTCCAAGCCTCTCCACCCCTGGTGCCTGGAAGTCTGCTCCTCAGTTGACTCCCCCTCCCTGTCACGGTTTGCCTTCCAGTGACATGTTTTTGTCACCTGAACACATCCAAACTCGATCCAAACCAACCAAACTGTTCGGTTGTTTTAGAGTTCGGTATCGGATTTGGTTCGGTTGGTTCGGGTTCGATCGTCTGAGTTTGGTCCGAACTCCGAACATCCGAATTGCGTTTGCACATCCCTAATGCCAAATATTATATTGTTTGTACCAGTCTTGGACTTTCTTATTGTAGTTGATGCCATTAATTAAGTACATATTTTGCGGACAACTTAGCAACTCCAGAGTTAACTTAGCAAAATCTTGCCAACTTTTTTTCTTCCATTCTCGTTTCTTTTTCCTTTCTGACCTTCCTTCCAAGTTATCCAGATGAGATCATTTGAATGTGCTTAATTGTGAGCTCAGACAAATGTCAGTCAGTAGGAAGAAACTGATGCTGACAGATTATTAATCATCATTATTAATTATTATTATTATTAACAAGCATTTATATATCACTATCAATGTACCTGGTGTATTACAAAATAATGGAATAGACACAGTCCCTGCCCTAGGGCTTACAATCTGAGAGATGGGGGGAGGGGAGACAAAGGGAGGGGAACAGAGGGAGAGACAAGGGGTGTAACATTCACGAAGATGCGAGGTCCCAGGTGCACGTGCTGAAGTGGAAACTCCTTTTTCCATGCTGCTATTTCATTCTGCCATTTCGGAATTGCCAGAGATTTTCTGCAGCTTTCTGCCGGCATTTTTCTAACCCTTTGCTTTGTGACATTGGAATTATCTGAATTATCGGAAAGTGTCGGAATAATCTCAGAACGTGTTGAAAGAAACATTGATCTGCTACTTCACACCGTGACCGCATGTTGAAAACTGCCTGCTGAAGTAGCAGAATGAAAGTAGAAGAACAGCAGAGGTAGCGGAATGAAAGTAGTAGAATGAATGTCTCTATGGCACCATGCCGCTCATTGCAGAAGACCTCTTTCCATCAGAAACAGCTACCACAGTGGCTTGCCATTTCAGCCCTATCCGAATCCCAAGGCAGGCCATGTTCGTCCAGCATCACATCTGTTTTTACCCACAGACAGTCTAGGAAGCAGGAGAGTCTGGGGTTGGTATGGGTGATGGTATATGAGGAATGCAGTATCTGGATGAGAATGTAGTGGGAAATGCAGGCAGAAAGATAGAGAGGAGCATTCAGATATATTCAGATCTTTTTTTAACCAAGCATGTACACAGTTGTATTCACTTCCACATTAATTTTCATTTTCAAATATTCAATGTGGTGTTTTGGTTACTTTGGTATTTGGATATTTTGTTCACTTCAGAGATACTTCTTGCTGGGGAATTTTTAATGTAAATTTGATTTTGGACTAATCACAATCACACTCAAAATACTTGCCAAATAGTATCTTTACAGTGAACAAAGTACTCAAATACGAAAGCACCATACAAATTAAAATAGTGATGTACTGAAGCAAAGAAAATAAAGACACAAAGATATCAGTTTTGCAACTCAAGCAAAGATGAATTTGGATATTAGTTTGTGAGAATTAATATGTGACTTATGTTCACGAATATGAAAGGTCATTTTCATTTCAACACTGCTTTATACCACAAGTTTAGTCTAATTTCCTTTGAGATTTGTCTATCAGCAGGATAATGGGATGGAAGTACTCAGTCACTTTGCTTCATCCACCTACACAAAAGCTATTTAGGGAGAAATGGTAGAGCTCATTCATCAACAGAGCTCGTACATCAGTTGCCCGCAGCTTCATTGAGACTGCAAAGCAGCAGTTGGTGGGATTGAACAGCAGGAGTCAATGCACACAAACCATTTGTATCTGTGAAAGAACCTGGGACACACTCCAATATCCCGCATATAAGAGTAGGCCAAACAGTGGAGGCCTCCAGCAGCAGAACAGTTATACATGTAAATATACACCAGATGTGTGCATGCTAAGGCTGAAACTCGATTTTTCAATTCTCACTTTTCTTGACAAGAATCGGGGTTCTCAGTTCACTCTTACAAATGAGAACAAACTGAGAATGACCTGGATTCTCTTGGAGACAAGCAAGAATCTCGCCCTCCCCCACAAAAGACCTGGCAAGGGCCATTTGTATGCCATGTGCTCACGGGGACTGTTCTAGCTGCTGGATCTGTTCTAGCTGCCTGGAGAATCCAGGTTCTAGCTGCTGGGTCTTTCTCCCCCACTCAACTTCTCTGCATGGGGACCAGGGGAAGCAAAGTTGCCAAAAAATAAAATAAATCACTGTGCAAAATGACCATTCTGCACTTGTGCAGACCAGCTGCACCATTTTGGAAAATGGCTGTGCATGAACAGAATGAATGTGGTGGCCATTTTGCACATGCACAGAATGTTGTAAAACATTTTTTTTTAGAATCTCACAAAATCTCAAACCATTAGTGAGATCTTCTCGAGATCCTGAACTATTAGCAAGATCTTCTCAAGTTTGTGCTGCCAGTTCTAGATTCTCATTTCAGACCTAGTGCATGTTAGCAGCAATAGTAGCAGCATGCCAAATGGAAATGTACTTTACACTGTTCTTTGCTCTAGAGAGGCATTTAATGTACTTGTTTGCTTTCTTTTGTTTCGGTGTGGGAGGTGGGAGTAAAATCCAAGAGTGTATGCTTATGTCCCAAACTAGGCTAGAAGTGCAGAGTGGTTCTGATTAGCACAAAACTAGTGAAACCCCTTGAGGTAAAGACCTGTCTCTAACTACTGATTGTACAGCACCATGTACATTGCAAATAAAAATAAAAATAATGTTCATATGCCCTCTTTTTTCCTGCTAATATTTTGAAAGAGCAGGGAGCAAACAGTTGGAACTGAAAGGAAACATACTGAAGGGTTGGGACACCGGGAAGAATACCAGATCTACCGGTATCAGATCTCCCTGGTATCGGATTTACCGGTATCAGCATACCAGTTATTTTAACAACGGATGGTTTACCGGCATTTTTACATTGCAGCCATTTATTTCAATGGCTGCGATGTAAAAAAAATGGTAAAGCGGCCAATGTTAAAAAAATGGTATGCCGATACCGGTGATTATCGGATTATTGGATTAATCCAATATACCTGATTATCGGATGTATCGGATTAATCTGATACCGATATTCCCACCCCTAATAACCAGGACTTTCTGTTTCTTGCTGATATACTTGCCCCTTAGGACTGTTAACAGCAGAGAACTCTTGTGTCATCCACTCCAACGAAATTCAAGAGAGCACATGTCACCTGCTGAGCTGTACGCTAGCCAAGAAGTAAGACCAGAAGTGTAATTTCTTTCTGTTTTGCAAAAAACAATTCCCTTTTCATTCTCTTCATTTCCTTCACTAGGGCTGATGTGGCAGCAGCTGTTACCGCTCCACGATTCCATTCCTAAACCTCGGCATCCCACGTTGCGCCTCGCAGAATTCTGTGTTGTACTCCTCGATTCTGCGTTTCTTTCGCTACAAGAATTCGCAGATGCGGCATGTATGTGTTTTGCCGATTTCTTGATCGTTACCGTTGTCGTATACAATCAGCGGTCTTTTCCTTTGTTCTGCCAATTTAATATATGAGACACAGGCTTGAGCGCTTATCGCGGTTCCGAAAAGGGAGTATGACTATTTTGTGCTGCTGCTGCAGCGCTGTGCTGTGACGCTGTCACGCTGTCACTGACTGCTGCTCTGCTACTGTGTGTGTCTCTTTGTACCGCAGTAACTGCTCGTTCTTCTCAATACCTACATGCATGTACAACATGTTCTTGTTGGGAGTTGAAGGAACGGTGTTTTTATTAT
>QEPC01004180.1:261082-279447 GCA_003113815.1 Sphenodon punctatus | reverse complement strand
ACAGACACTGGGGGCACGGCTCCAACCGTCAGTCACTCACTCACTCTCACTGCGATTGGGGATCAAGAGGGAGAAACAAGCTACAAACACACCTATTTATACTTAATGGTGAAGGCGAGACATGTCTGGATGGTTAGGTAGTTGTTAAAAGCTTGATTCATTTACATACTGGACATCTAGCCTTGGACTCCAGATGGACCGGACTCTGTATCTTTGGTGCCACTTGAACCTTTCCTTGGTTGGGAGCTCAGTTCTTAGATTTTCTCCAAGGAGGGTGTGCCCTTATGACAGAAATGGGAGAGTTCCTTTACTCTGGATGTTTTCAGATGTGAAACCACCACCTGTGGCCATGCTTATCCCAGTGTGGCCATGGGTGGTGGTGTCACATCTGCTCTCATTCACCAGATGTTAACCATGGGAGGGAGCAGAGGTAACCCTGGCCCATGGCATTGCTTAACTTGGGATGGGCGCTGGGCAGGGTAAGCCCTGCCACAGTCCAGGGTAGGCTTCCCCAGACTATGGTAGAGCAGGACATCATGTCTGATGGCCCACTCCACCTAGCATCGACCAGTGGCCAGAGCAGCTCCGGGCAGGCGCAGAGGCCTCATAGGCCACCACCCCACTCATCAAGGAGTAAGGGCTGCACTGAGGAACGTGGGGGTGGGACTGTGCGTACACACATCTGCCCTCTCCCTACTGACTGCACAGCCCTGGCACCGGAACATTTGTTCAGCAGTGGGGCAGGGTTTAAACATGGTGGCTCACTGAGCCGCCACTTGTAAAAATACCTTTGGATTCTTTTTTACATGTCTGCAACCCTTACAGGGTATTGTAATGTCACAACACCCCCAAAGTAGGTATGGCCATGTTGGAATGGGGTAGGGATAGCTCATTTGCTCTCTCTCTTTCACATGTGGCCACACCCGCTATGGAGCATTGCGATGTCATGATGTTCAAAAAGGGATAGGGTTTCACAAGAAAAGGGATGTGAGAGGTTGTGTTTTTTTCCCCATTCTGCTCATTCCTGTCATTTCCTCACCTCCATCCACTCCCCATGATCTGGTCCACAGGGAAGTCTGGAGGAAGAAGATGGGGAAGCAAATTTCTCCCCTAACCAACCATGCCAGTGTCCATGCTCCAAGTCCTTATGGCAATTTTGAATTCCTCCTATTCAGACTCTTGACATTTTAATTAGGGATGCGCAGAAGTTTTAGTTTTCATTTGTGTTTACAAACCACCACCACCCCTTAAAAAAAATGACTGTTTTTGTGTTTATTTCTTTTTTTAAAAATTAAAATATAATTTTAAAAAATCATCACTCGGCGCCCAATGATGATAGAGGCCTGATCTTTTTGGGAGTCACGAGGCCGCACTCTATCCTGATGGGCATTTATACCCCGCTGTATCCTCCCAAAACCAGGGGCTAGCCTCAGTCGTGAGTGAGTTGTGCCAGAACCCCCTACCCCGGTGACAGACATGTAAAATCTATCCACATCTCTGTCATTAGGATCTAGTTCCAAGGAGACAACTACTCTAGATGCAAAGGTAAACCATGGGGACTGTAGTGCAGGTGTGCAATTGCTATCCTCCAGGAAACACAATTTAGGCACTCTAGATGGTGAAAGAATCAAGATTTTAAACCAATAACCCAATTCTCTGATAGTAACAGATGTCAAAAGAGAATCTATGCCAGCTTCCATCCTTCAGATAGCAGCTGGAGTCGAAGAGGAAGCCCCAAAATAAATAGCAGAAACGTATTCTGTGGGATATCTCTGTCTGAATCTGCCACGTGTCCCCAAATTTCACACCATATAACTGGGTGCTAACTTTAGCACAGAAAGTGTGGAGCACAGCTGGAGCAGATCTTTTGGCATATTCATCGTGAAATTGTTTAATCACTAAATCTGATTGATCAATTTTGGGTTTCAGTAATGTACAGCGATTAAGTCAGCGTAAAAAAGAAGAGAATAACAAGTCCAAATGTTTATACTTATTCACTACTTCAAGCCTATCCAAGTGAATATGCCATAGGTATTTCTTATAGCGACTCCCCCAATACATAATTTTAGTTTTTGAACAATTTATACATAGCTTATTTGCATTACACAGTCAAGCAAAATTAGAAATTTCCCTCTCCAACCCAATTGGTGTTCTGGAAATTAAAGCAACATTGTCTGTATATGTCAGAATGCTAATGAGATTAAAGACCAATTTTGGAATGTGGAAATCACTGTTATGTGTACCGATAATGATGCTATTCACATGAATGTTAAACAGAAGGGGGGCTAAGATGCACTCTTGTCATAATCCTCTTCAGATAGAAACTTTCCCCACCCTTCTTGTTGGGAACAGTTTTGAGTGGCTGGGAACAGCAGCTTGTGTTCCTGTCACAGGAGGCGGGTTCAAGGGGGGAGATACCAGAAATCCGGGGCCACTCACTCTTCCCCACTCGTCCGTTCCTGGGGAAAGAACCTAGCTCCAGGTACAAGGCAGGTGTGCGGGGTTGAGAATGCCCGTCAGGATAGTGTGTTGGCCCTTGAAATCCACAAGGGATCAGGCCACTATCATCATTGGGTGCCAGGAAACCTGTGCAGGAGTTTTTCCCCTGCTCTACCACCCACCACACACACCTCTCACTCACCACCGATGGGGAAGACAGGGTAAAAGGTGACACGTGTGGGGTGAGGAAGGTTCTGGGTCCCAGGGGCACAAGGGAAGAAGGGACCAAATTCACGCAACAGAGGGGGAGATACTGACAACCCAGGGAGGGGACGTGGGCAGACTTAAACCAGTAACGCACACACACTCTCTTGGGGAAAAGGGTCACGGGAAAAGAAACACTCACCACTCTGTCACTCGTCAGGCTCCTCAGTCACACAGGAATACAGGAAAGGGTAATGGGAAGGGTGAAGGGGCAAGGCTTACTCCAGACAGCAGTCTCTATATCTCTCTCCTACTCCAAACACACGGGGGCCAGTCTAATGGATCACGGGCGCTGTGTGCCTCATAGTGCCGGCTTTTAAGCCTGAGCCACGCCCCCCCCCCCGGTGTTCCTGGAGCCACGCTGAGCAGCGAAGCATACCTGGCCCCACCCCCGCGTTTTGCACAGCTTGCGGGGCCGGTGGATCCCCAGTGTCCCGCTGTTGTGGTTGCTGGGCAACCAGGGCGTCAGGACTTGTCTTGTCAGTGAGGGGGGGCTGTCCCGGTGCCGCAGGATGCCCTGCGGCTTGATGGTTTGGCCTACACCACCGCTGCCACCGCCCGAGGTAAGTCCGAGGACGGGGAAGAACCCTGATAGTTCCTGAATGTCTATATACCACCGGTTAATGCAGGAACCTAAAGCAGCAGCTTATGGAATAAGCTGGAGAACGCTATTGGGGCAGCATTAGTGGATTATCCAAGAGCTCTCCCTGTGGTAATGGGGGATTTTAATGTGAGGACTGGACCGGATGATGCTGTTTTGGCCACCTATTTAGGGGAATTTTCACAAAGAGACTCTGCACCCAGGCTGGGTTGCAGCCAGGACCGCTAAGGATCAGGTATGCAATGTGCCCAGTCTTAGGTTCGCAGAGTTAGTGGTAGGGTTAAATTTGCATTGCCTGAATGGAACGGGCTACCATGATGGGAATGGGGAGTTTACTTTTCTAGGACATCAGGGCTGTAGCATGATAGATTACGCATTAGTGGCAGATAGGGTGGTTGGGCAGCAAGAGGGACAGCAAGAGGGAGGCTTAAGGCTATTTACCTGGAGTACCAAGCTGGGACCCATGTGTCCCTCCCAGTGGATTATTTCCATCAGAAAAAAGATCTATAGGGACCTGATTAGATCAAAGAAGAAGGCCTATTGGGATAACAAGTGGCGGGTGTTACTCAAGGCAAGTGGGGATAATGATTCTAAGACTTTTTGGAGTATTGTCAATGGGGCTGTTACACCATCTCATCCCAGGGGGTCTTTGTCAATAACTCCTTCCGGATGGATGGAGTTTATTCAGACCACCCAGAGGGACCTGACCAGGGGAATAACTATGGACCAGGGCAATTTAGGGATGGCTGTTCCCGGAGCGGTCGAGTGGCCTCCAGTTATTGAGGCAGAGGTGTATGAAATCATCCAGTCTTTTAGGAAAGGAAAAGCCCCTGGCTCTGACCTGATCCAGGTGGAGGCCATACAAGGAAGGCTTGATTGGTGGTTGCCAGTCTTGGCAAAATTTTTCACCACAATGAATAGATTGGGCATTGTTCCTAGTGGTTGGAGACGGGCTATAGTGGTGCCCATCTACAAGAAGGGGGCTAGATCTGAACCTGCTAATTACAGGCAGATTAGCCTCATTAGTATCGTGAGTAAAATCTATGCAAAGTATCTGCTCCAGAGACTTGCTGGCTGGATCAACGAGTGCCATGTACTGGCCCCTGAACAGGCAGGATTTCAAAAGAATAGATGTACTTTGGACCATTGCCTGGTATTAATACACATGGTTGAAAAATATCAGGCAGTTAATGGGAAATTGTATGCCGCCTTTTTAAACCTTAGGGTGGCATTCGACTCAGTTAACAGAGCCTTGTTATGTCACAAGTTGACCCTCCTTGGAATTGACACCAGGCTGTTACATTTGATTCAGGCCCTGCATCGGGATACCTCTGCTGCTGTCAAGGTGGACCAAGGGGGGCAGATAACATCCGATGTAGCTGTAGATCATGGGGTTAAACAGGGTTGTGTCTTGGCACCAACCCTGTTTAATCTGTTTATAAACGACGTCATTCCAATTATGAAAGAAGAGAGATTTTTCCCACCCAAACTTGCGATGAAGCTGGTCAGTGCCCTGCTGTATGTGGAAGGTTTGGTGCTTCTGTCGCAGACAAGGGTTGGACTTCTGTGGCAGTTGGCAACCTTTAAAAACTATTGTCAAGACAACTATTTACACATCAATTACTCCAAATCTAATGTCTTGGTTTTCTCAGGGGCAAGGCAGATTCGTAGGTGGCTTATAGGTGATGCCCATTTGTTACAACAAAAGTCCTATAAATATCTAGGACTTCATGTTTCATCTAACGGATGTTGGAAAAAACACATCAGGAAAGCTGAAGTGGCGGCTAGGGGCCATAAGTATGCTATCCTGTGCTTTTTCTCTGCTACAAGTAAAAGAAATGTAGAGGCAGCAGTGAAAGTCTTTGAGGCCAAGGCAGGAGCCTCCTTCCTCTATGGGGCGGAGTTCTGGGGACCTATGTCAGGCAGAAATCTGGATGGGGTCCAGACAAATTTTCTTAGGCGGTTGACTAAATTTCTGAACGGGTCTTCTGCAGCTGCCATACGGCTAGAGGTTGGGGTATGTGGGTGGACAGCTATGGCCTGGGAATGAACGCTGCTGTTTTGGCTAAAAAAGGGCAAGGCCCATCAGGGTGGGCTGGCTTGCCTGGTGTTCCAGGACTCTTTTGTCAACTCCTGGCATAAGGCCGTTCTCAAACATTTAGCTCGTTTGGGATTTTCAGAGGCCTATCTGAAGGATAGGGATTATCGGGCCAAAAGGGGGGGAAGATCTTGGCCCGATCTAGGGACATTATACACCAGGAGGAATTGGCGGAGGTCGCCAACTCACCGCATTTGGTGGGATATAGATTGGTTGCCCCGCAGATGGGCAAGATGGCGTACTACTTGACAACTGCTGCCACTTTCAGGGGAAAAATTTTGTTCCTGAGTGTTAGACATAATGCTCTACCTACTAATGTGCTGTCAGGGCAATTTCTGGGGGTTCCCTATGGGGATAGGTTATGCCATTTTGACTCTTTAGCCACTGAATCAGTACAGCATATATTATTTGAATGTAGGTTCTACGACACCCCCTGTGCCAAATTTCTGCAACTGTTTATCGATAAATTCCCTGGGGTTACTGAAGCGTTTCTTATGCATCTAGCACTAAGTCATGCTCAGCCGGAGGTGACTTCCAGTATTATGTGTTTTTTAGTTCAAATCTTCGGGCTGAGGGAAAGGTTTCTATAATCTAAGCCTCTGTCCGATAGTTCCAATAGTGGTTTGGTCGAATAACCACTTTTATACTCATTTTATACTGGTATTGGTGGATGGGCGGGGGAGTTATTTCCTTTTATTTGGGATTTAAGTGATCATGTCATGTTGGAGGTGTAATTTGTTTTGGTTGTATGTCCATTTTATGTGTTGTCTATGTTAACAATGGCCTACGGCCACGTTTAATAAAGATGATTTGATTTGATAGAAACTTTTGATGACAATTCCCCCAGGAAATGGTGTGCATGGCAGAGAATGGTCTGGTGGCCATTTATGAATGTGTAGTGATTTTATTATATTTTAAATAAGAAAAGTAAAAAAAAACAAACCCAAACACAGTGCATACGTAAAATGGCCCCTGGGGTTGTACCACACATGCACTTCATTTTGCAATATAGTTCCAATGCTTCTGGTACCATTTTAGTAAAGGGCCACACATGTGCAGAACAGTCCTGGTGACCATTTTGCACATGCACAGGTTTAATTATAATTTTATTTTTAATTTTATTAACAAAAACAAATGAAAGCAAACAACTATAATTTGCTCATTCGTACATTTTAATATCCTTATTTAAGAAAACCAATGGGAATCTGTTCATTTTTTTAATTAAAAGAAAATGATACAAATGCACACCCTTGATTTTTATTTGATTTTGTTTACAACATGACTATGTGATGTTTTGGCAGTAGCCCATATATTGCTGCTCGACTTTGAAAGAGACCTTGATGAAATACATCTTGGTTTGATTAATGAAAGTAAAATGTGCAGCAAATAACACAATCTATGAGCAGCACTGGCCTTTCTAGCTTCAATAATTTAAGTCTTTACACTAGTAAATATAATAACCCTTTGCACGCCTACCAAATGGCGGTAACGGGACCCCTTGTCGCGCTCCAAATCAAAAAAGGAGGCAGGACGCTGGGAACATCCCCACCTACAAAGTGTAATCTGGCTGCAATGCAGGCAGGAAAGCAGGAGGCCACCAGGGGCAGTTTCGCCCTGGCCAGGGTTGCTAGGATAACCTGGACAGAGAGCATGAAAGGCGCTGAAGGTGATTGGAGAACCACCTGTGAGAGGGGCGGGGCTCCAATTAGCTGTAGGTTCCTGCCTCGTTCTTGGGCAGGAGTGCAACAGAGCAGGAATGACAGTGTGCTGGAACGGAATCTCAAGTGCTGCCTAGTTGCCACAGTGACAAGCAACCCGCTGCCCCCCCCCCCACCTGCCCTGACCACAGTCAGTCCAACAACTACTGGTGCCAAGGAGCAGTACAGAGAGTGCCCAGCCCGGTGCAGGGTCACAAGGACCACAGGCCCCTGAGGCTACTAGGATCCATTGAGCTCAGCTTGGGTTAGTAATGCCTCTCCACCCCACCCCCCGCCTCTTCCACATGGCCACAGGAAGGCTGGAACAAGGAGGGTAAGGCCCCGGCCAGCAGACCCACGGGCTCCACACTTGCCAGTTCACCTGGACCCTGGAAGACCCCTGGACGCTGCAGTGGCCGCTGGGGACAGTGTTATAAATGCTGGAGTTTTGTAATGTTTGAACACACTATTCCCCTTTTATGCATCAAACTGTCGCTTGCATTCACACATTACAAAACTCCAGAATGTATAAACACCTGGTATAATCTTGAGCACTTATAAGAACCCATTTTTGACATGTGTAAAAGCAGCCTCAGAGTCTAAAGATAGCTTCTTAAACAGGGGCCAGACAACCACAGATTAAGGGCATCTGACACCCTACTCTTCCGAAAGGAAGTGTTGACAACCCCAGCCAGCAACGGCCCCAAGGTCTCCCAGCTGTTTTTCACCAGTCATGATAGGCAAGGATCTAATTCACAACTGATTCCTCATCACCTGAAGCAGCCCCCCCCCCATTGTTGGGTGATACTGATTGAAAGTTCTGTTCCAAATAAACAGGCCAAGACTGACCTTCCATAACTCCAAGCACAGATCACTTCTAGTTCTGCCCTCTGTAGCAATGCAGAACACTTCTTTCTATCTTCTTGGTGGTAGCCCTTTAGACATTTAAAGACTGATATATCTCCCTTTTATCTTCTCTTTGCTAGGCAAAACATACCCAGTTCCTTCAGTCTTTCCGCATAAGACTGGCTTTCCAGAACTTTTCTCATCTTTGTTGACCCCTTCTGAACTTGCTCCAATTTGTCAATATCCCTCTTAAAATGAGGTGCCCCAAACTGGAGCCAATACTCCAGGTGAGGTTTGACTAGCACTGAATAGAGCAGAATTATTACTTCTGCTGAGTTGGAAACAACCATTCTGTAAAACCAGTCTACCATTATCTGTTATTCTAACATGGGCTGTGGTTCCAGAGGACATAGTCCATGGAGCCGATTCTATGACCCACAGATCCCACGTGCACATGCCCACCCACACGCCTGCATGTGAACCTCACGCACCTCCATTGCCAGTACAGTGTGCTGCATGGAAACCACACACATGTGCTTGGGATTGGACCATCAAATTGGCCCCCGTATGTTTTAGCCTGTCAGTGATGGGGAAAGTCTGCCCCCCCCAAAGGCTCCCACCTCCCTCATGCCACATTAATGGTTGTTGGTCATTTGCACAACCATCTATGGGCCATCCAGATGACTGCTGAGACCTTCCAGACTTTTGACTACATCTGATATGTAGACAGCCATGTCTTGTTAGCAGGAGCTCCTACTCCCTGTCCCCCACTCATTACTTCCACATCCCACACAGGATGCTTCAGCCTGTGAAGTCATGGATCTAAGGTTCTCCACCCCTGCTGTACACAATCATTATTCTCCATTAATGATGAACAGACTTCTGATATATTATGCCTTAGGGTGAAAACATACAGAATGCTAACTCCACGTTAACACCGCTTCAGCACTTCTTATGCATGTTGCAGGGCTGCATAGGGAACCCATACAAACCTGAAATATGCATATGAAATATTAAAGCGGTGTTAATGTGGTGTTAAAATTGAGTTAGTGGGTGATTTCAGATGTTACGTGGTCCAGAGTCACCACAGTGGATTCCCAGCGGTGGTGAACCGGTCAGCCACCCCCATGGTCAATAAAAGCCCCGAACAGATGTGACAGGAGCAAGACCATGGCAGGGAATCGGAATGCCAGATCACGGCCTAGGACAGTACAACAGACGTGACACTGATTCCTGGCTGTGGTCAAAACACCCAGAACGAGCCGGGGAGGGGTGGGACACAGACATGGTTGGCTAAGGGCAAATGAAGCCAGAAGGGACAAAAGGGAATGCCCAAACAAGGGAAATGGGAAGGGAGGGGGAAGAGAGAGAAGAGCCGCTGAGGTACCACACACAACAGACAGAGAGACAACAAGGGCACAGTGGAACACACAGCACAAACACATGCACAGGCGCACACACACCCACACGGGAAAGGGAGGGAAGGGGGGGGAGACACAGCGGGGTGGACAACACACACGGCACATCAGGCTCAGGGGGGGGTCGAGGGACAGGGAAGAGGGGGGGAAATGGCACAGGGACACAGTTGGACACAGGCAACAGCAACCAGGACCCCCAATACAGAGCTGTCCACACGGGCACCCCTGCAGAAACACAGGCAGTCCCAGAATGGGGGGCTCCAGGAGGTCCAGCCACAGGCACAGCAGAAGCACACACAGAACAGGGCGTGGGGCAGGAACAGTCCAGGAGGCACACTCAGACCCCAACCACCGGCAAGCGGGTGATGGATGGGAGGCAGGAGATCCAGAGCAGTGAAGAAGGTCACATGGGCACCCATGGGGGGGCTGGGGCGAGGATGGGGCCACTGAAGGAGGAGGATGGTCATTAGCTCCCACGGATGCCAGGGGGGGGCAGTCAAGGATCTGGAGGCGGACAATGGGGAAGGCAGACACAGAGGTGAACACCTGGTGCAGAGGTGGATGGGGAGGCCAGAGGGGGCCTGGGGACACAGGCAGGGGCAGCAACACCCCAGGAAGCAACCAGCACAGCAGTATGGCCAGGACATCCAGAGGGGAGCAGGCAGTGGGCTACAGCAGCATGGAAGAGCCAGGAGCCCACATGGGGGCCAGGGGGTCTCACAGCCAGCTGTTGGGGCCACAAAGAGTCCTGGGGCCTGGAGCCCCACCTGGTGAATGAGGTGGGGCCAATGAAGCATGCCCCGGTGGTACCCCAGCACAGACATGTGGTGGGCGATCAGGTAGTATGCCTCGAATGGATCCTGCATGGAGAGACCGAGCTGCACATTGGAATGGGACCACCGCTCTGCTGCGGTAGGCTCGGACACACAGCAGTCAGCATCAGGGAGCCACAGAAGCTGAACCAGCTCCAGCAGCCAGTGATACACCGCTGCACGAGAGCAGTGGTATCCACAGGCCCAGTGAATGCAGCCAAAGCAGGACACGGCCAAGGCAGGGCCCCTCTACACCAGACAGTCCGTGTAGGAGGCCAGGCTGCACACAGACAGGGCAGACACAGTCTTTGCCATGGACAAGGCCACATGTGAGCACCTCTTCTCCGGGATGCACCCATTGGGAAAGGAAACCAGCCCAGCGTCTCGGTATGCATCCGGCAATCCCGGGCACTTGCCCCATAGCTGAACTAATGAAGGCCAGAGCTCAGGCTCACATAAGTACCCAACAGGCTGTCTGAGCATTTCAGGAGAAACTGCATGGCTGGGGTATGCCACAGGTCACACAGGGCCATGGTCTCGTGGAAGGTTCATGGATGGGGGGCCCCATGGGGACCAGGATATGGGAGCCCGGTGAAAGCACAACCAGCCATGGTCCAGCACGCCAGGGAGAATAACACCATGGACATGGGGGCCCAAATTCCCTCCAGGGGTGGGAGGGGGCTTGTGGGGGGGCACCAAGGCCGGCTGAGAAAGCCACAGGCTGCAACAATGTATGGCAACAGAGCGAGGCATTGGGTGCGGACTCAGCACAGCTGCAGGAACCGAGCACACAGACAGGGCAGCTGACATACTAATCAGGCCGGTAAGGACATGATGTTGCCAATAGGGAGAGGTGGGAAGTTATGACAGGAGGCATGCAGCTGCATCTGGCACCCTGGGCGTGCGCCGGGCCATGCGCATGGCTCCCAGCTGGGATAGCAGGTGCTCTCCATAGCGCGCCCCCGGTGCCCCGGCCCACCCGTCCTGCAGGAGGTGGGCCAGTCAGCCAGGGACAGGGCACCACCCATCCCAGGCTATACGTGGGCCGCCTGCGGCCCCCCGGGCTCACCATACTATGGAGCAGGACAGGTTGGGCACCTGCGGGATGCACCTCGTGCTCTGTGCCGAGTGGTACTGCGCCCACACCAATCAGCTGCGCATCCTAACCGCTGAGGTGCACCTGGGTGCCCGCCTGTGGGTTACCATGGCTTGGAGTGGAGCAGGCACCTGCATGGCCCACCATGGCCGTAGGCGCACCCTAGCCCAACTCAGGGCTCAGCGAGTGTCTTGGGCAGATTGGCAGGCCGTGAGCTGCGGCCGGACCAGGGCTGCTGCAATCCGCGAGGCAGCCGGGCGCCTCCAATGGAAGAGGGAGACCATGCGCTGGGCCACCCTGCTTGCTATGCCTATTGCCCAGTGGTTATGGGTCATGGAGCGGGCACAGGGCTGGTGGTCCCAGGCGCTGACTCAGTGGGATGAGGAAGTCTGGAGGGCGCACTTTCGGATGGACAAGCTCACCCTATTGTGGCTCGCGGAGGTGCTCATACCTTGGCTGGAGCGTCAGCACACCCCCATGAGGAACCCCATCCCCATGACTCAGCAAGTGGCCATCGGAGTCTGGGCTCTGGCAATGGCCGACTCCTGCCAGTCCATCTCCCAGCACTTCAGTGTTGGGGTGAGTACCATCGTCTGTATTCTCCAGGATGTCTGTGAGGCTGTGGAGGGAGTCCTCCTGGACCAGGCAATCTAGCTGGTGGACCAGGTGACCATGATGGCCGGGGTTCGCGGCTGGAGGGTTCCCTAACTGCATGGGCCCATGGACGGCACCCACATTGAGATCCTCTGCCCCTCCGTGGGGGAGGCTTCGGAGTATGCCAACAGGCACAGGTATCACTCCCTGCAGCTGCAGGCTGTGGTGGACCACTGGGGATGGTTCATAGACATCTTCACGGGCAACTCCGGGTACAGTCACGATGCCCGGGTCATGACCATCTCCCACTTCTATGCCCAAATTTACCACAGGGACTTTGCCAACATGGGGATGGCCTGGATAGAGGGGGTGCTGATGCCTCTTTGTATCCTGGGGGACCCGGCCTACCCCCTCACTTGGTGGATGATGAAGGTGTACCTGGTCGCCCGGACCCCGGAGGAGGCGCTGTGCAATTCCCACCTGTGTGCTAGAAGGACCATGGTCGAGCGGGCATTCGGGGCCCTCAAGCAGCACTGGAGGAGCATTGCCGGCCGGCTATACTCCACAGTGCAGACCTCGGCCCTGGTGATAGTTGCCTGCTGCATGCTACACAATGTGTCGAAACCTGTGGGGCTGCCCTCAAATTCCCCATATCTACCCGTCCTCGCGGCCCCATGCCTCTGTACATGAACGCGGACAACCCGAGGGAGTACTGTTACGCCAAGCGCATCCATGCCGCCCTAGGTAGGCACATCAGCCGAGAGGCCAAAGCGTGAGGCCGGACACTGCCTGACATAGCCCCTTAAAGCCCTGGGGGGTTCCCTGGTCTAGTCCCTATACGGGTGTGGTATACCCCCCCACCTCTGGGTCCATGAACAAATCACAAATGGCATTACAGTGTTCTGGTCTAGAGGAACGTAGCCTTGCTCAGGAAGCCAAAGGTCATGGGTTCTAATCTCTAGTAGTGCTGCTGTCATCAGCAAGGAGGGAAAAAGGGTGTACCTTTTAGAAAATCTTTGTTGCTGCTTGCCGTGGAAGGTTCTCATCCATTCCTGTGTGTGGGGCCCTGATTCTCGAAACCTAGCACACTTTTTAACCTACTTAAGGCCAAAAATCATAGTCTGCAAGGGAGCAGTGTTTGGTGGCCAAGAGGTGAGGCTCCTTGCTGAGGAAACCAGAAGTTGTGGATTCTAATCCCTTTTGCCAGGGCTTGTGCGCAGAGAATCGATAGAACACACATACTACCAAAGTTCCCCGAATGTTCCATGAGCTACCGTTGAGGGCGAATAAAAAGGGTCATGTGTCGGGGCTTCTGCGAACAGAATCAATATAACGAACATACTACCCAAGTTTCCTGAACGCTCCGTGTGCACATACTATCTATGCTCCGTATGTTACCATTGAAGGTGAATAAGAAGGGCCTTGGGCAGGCCTTCTGAGAATAGCATCGCTAGAACGCATATAACAAACGTTTGTACGTGTGTAGAGTATAATGGGAGGAACTTGAATTGAAAGGGTGGGTGATACCCCAAAATTCAAATCTACGCACTTGGGCATAAACAACTCTTTTCTAGGGGCCCAGGCCATTACCTTCTTGAGGACCAAAACCCTTATTTGCAAGAAGCAGAGTATGGTGGTCTAGAGGAAAGACTCCTTGCTCAGGAAGCCAAAGGTAATGGATTCTAATTCCCTGTACTGCTGCTGTCCTCAGCAAGAACATAAAAAGCCTGTACCTTTAAAAACAATTTGTTGGTGCTTGCTGTGGAAGATTTGCGTCCATTCCTGTGCATGGGGCCAAGATTCTTGAAACCTAGCACCCTTTTTTAACTACTTAAGGCCAAATATCATAGTCTGCAAGGGAGCAGTGTTTGATAACCTAGAGGCAAGGCTCCTTGCTGAGAAAGCCAGAGGTTTTGGGTTCTAATTCCCTTACCCAGGCTTGTGTGCAGATAATCGAGGAACACATGTACTACCCTAGATCCCTAAAAGCTCTTTGTGCTACCATTGAGGGCATGGTAGCACAAGCTTTCTGTCTGCCCCCTGGACGGGCCGTCCCCAACCCCCCCAGGTCCGTCCCCCTGTCCCATCTGCATGCTTACCCTAAATGTCCATCTCCAATCCCTCTGAGGCCAGCCCCTCCGTGTTACTGTGCTCCCTCTGTGACCACTGGCTGAGGGTGATTGGGTGATATGGGTGCTGGCCTCAGAGTTCGGCTGTCAGGCCAGGGGGTGGGGGCTCTCCTGGTGGGGCCTGCCAGGCTCTGAGGTCCTTGGACTTTCCTCCCGGGCGTCTTGGGCCCTGGGGAGGGTGTCTTCTTGTGGGGTGGCAAGGGGAGGGGTTACCTCACCCCATTCCCTGCCCTGCATCACGGCACTCCCCACAAGGTGTGGGGTGACAACTGATCCCTTCATATGGAGTATGTGGTCCAGGGCATCATAGAAGGGGGCAGTCCTGGGTCCACGTCCGGACCACTGGTTGTTGTCCCATATTTCCTTGTACCCCCTCTTCAGCTCTTTGGCCTTGGAGTGGCACGGTGCAACGGTCCGATCATGACCTGCCTCCTCCATTTCCTGCACTATCTCCCAGAACATGTGCTAATTTCTCTGATTGAGCGAGAGCTCCAGCTGATGCTCCAGGGTCCCCCAGATGTGGATGAAGTCCCAGGTCTCCCGGAGCCCCCACTGCCCACCTCAGTGGTAAAGCCATCTCCCCCTTCTCCCTTCTGGTTCCTCCTCCTCCTCTTTCTCCTCCTCCTGCTCCTGGTTCTCCTCCTCTGCCTGGGCAGGGCCTGTGTTGTCCGGGGGCCCATCTGCGGGACACAAGGGGTGTGGGTGTTTCGTTGCTGGTCTGCCCTGGTCCCGCGTCCCTGACCCTTCCCCCCCACCTGCCACCCGGCCGCTCTGCCCCTCCACCATGCCCCCTTGGTGCCCCTGTGCTGCTGGGTCCGCTCCCCTTCGTTCCCTTTACCCATTTCCGGGGTGCCTCCTCCACCAGTCCGGTCGATGTCCCTGGGGTGTCCTGACCCGACTGTTGCTGCTGCTGCTGCTCTCCCTCCACTTCCTGCATGTGCAACATGACCACCTCCTCCCCCGCCTGTGCCTCCACAAACTCCTCCTCCTCCTCCCTTGCTCTTTCACCCTTCGCTCTCCTCTGCCTCCCGCCTCGCTCCATGCTGCCACGTTCTCCTGCTGCTGTGTGCCCTTTAAATCTCCCTCTGCAGCCTGTGTTGTTGCTGGTTGCCTGGCAGTGACCCTGCGTGCTTTATCCCTGGCTGGGAATCATTTTGATTGATTTTGGCTGGTGATTGCCATCCAGACGTTACTTGTTTTTTGTTTCCTGCTAAGAATCACATTTACCATGCTTTCAGAGATGGTCCAGGCCGGAGGTCAGGAAGTGTGGTTGATTTTGACCTCATGTGGGTATTGACTGTGGTGAACATCTGGCGACTGCTGAACAGACGTTCAGGGCGCTTTGGCCCCGCTGTGGGATTGACCTTGGTTCACTGTGGTTGAGCGTGATCTCGTAACATCTGAAAATACCCAGTTCTACATCTGTTTTCACCCTTAGGCTCATATCCAAAGTTTTTGAGCATATTGGGTAACTTTAAGCATGACAGTAATCCCGCTTCGCAGTTTGGGGCTGGCCAAAATACTAAAGCAAAAACCACAACCAAACAAAACCCCTTCCCAACCTGGCGTTTCCACATGATTAATGTATAAGAGTCTGGGGAATAAGGTAGATTATCTGATTTTTGCTTTTAGTTTCAATTTAAGAAAGAGCTTTTTAAAAATCCCTTCAAGGTTTTATGTATAAAGAAGAGCCTGCATTTTCTCACTGTTACTGTGCAGGGCCTTCCCTCCCCCTGAGCAAACACAAACCACAATTCAGTTGTACTCATTGCTGTTTTCCCACCACCCCTTCTTTAAATAACTTACATTAATCTATTCCCATAAAAATGTAGCAGATTACTTATATAGAAATTAATTAAACATATCAAAAAGATAAATATATTTCTACTAAAATAAAAAACCTTTAGTGATAAAATCCTTTTTAATGTTTAGAACATTAGTTGTGAAATAGGGAACTATAGCATTGATACCTGTAAATAAGGATTTTAGAGCTCTGTTCAAAGCTTCAGCATCCTGGTGGCAAATCCATCATGTCAGAGGAACATCTGAGCTCACTGTATGCTTTTCAACGCATCTAGAACAATTTGGCCTGCAGCCATCATATGATTTGGCACTGAAAGGATTCATGCATAGGCTTTTTTTAAGGAGCCTGATCAAATCTGAGAAATATTTCATGTCAACAGTGTCAAATGCTGTCAATTAGAAATTGCCTGACACCATCTCTGCCATAGACTATATTTTTGTATTAAAGCTGAAATTACTATTGTGTTTTATAGTCATACTGTTTCCATTTTCAGATCACTTAACATTTGAACAATATGTCATTTATTTTGGTATTTTGGTTATTCGAGCAAGTCATTACAGTATTTTTGTTATTCATTTCGGCAGTGGCAGATGAATAAAAGTGCTGTAACAAAGTAAACAAAACAACAAAATAACCAAAATTACTGATTCAAAATGCCAAAATAACAAAACTAGAATAATTAACATTATAAATGACAAAGAAGAAATGCCTAGCAGTATGTATCCACTTCACTGGACCCGTATTGCAAATTCTTTGGATATGGCATTTGTCACCAATATTAGTTTTGGTTCTGTTTAACACATTACATATATCACATCCCATCTATCAGTTGGAACAATTGTACTACATTTTCCTTTCTGTCTAACGTTAGTAATATGCGAACCCTTGTCTTTGTCGACTTCCCAGCTTCTGATCTCGCCAGTTATCGGATATACATGAAGATGTATGATGGTGACTAGGGCTCTCCTAAGCAGTCTTCCAATCTGTGTGATGTCTTTAGAATGTAAGTCCCCAGCAGATTTTAAAGGATCAAGTCATGTTTTCAAATATAATCCCTGGTCAGTGTCTTAATAATAACCAACTATTTCCAATTATTAGCCACAGCCGCTTCATATGGAAAGCTCTCAAAAACACTCAAATATATTAATCAGTAAAAGTGGCAGCTGGTGGGTTCTAACACTGCTGGGGCACTGAGTGGGGCGAGTAGTAGGCGGGGCCAAGCTAACGGTAGGAGGGCCAAGCAGAATTTTGAAATTAATATGGAATTTTACAGCCTCAGTTCCCCAACTGTAAAAAATGGGAATGTGTGTGTGTGCCTCTCTCCCTCTGTTCCCCTCACCCATGTCCTTCTTAGATTGTAAGTCCACTGAGCATGGATCTGTATCCAATAACCACCATCAGGCAATGTGTGTTCAGTGGCAGGAGTACCATAACAGCTAGCCCAGATTACAGAAATTTCCAGGAAACATTACAGTTTTTGAAATACACAGCAGCATAGGCCATAATTAAAATGCATGGGAAATGCAGGAAAACCAAGTGCGATTATATGGGATCCTAAAATGCACACCATAAATGCTGCAAGTGGTCTCTGGGAGGGAAAATATTTCACACCTCTGATATAGTTCCCACAAGTTTCCAGACCAGTAAACAAACAAACAAACAAAAAAAACCATGGAAAAATCTTTAAGATCCCAAATTCCAAGTAGAGTGGGTGGCAAAATTCTAAGTGGCTAATGTAGCTAAATTCCTCCTTCAAGCACCACAGAAGGCTTCATGAAAAATATGCAAAGCAAGTATTTGCCCCTGCACAGGAAATAAGGCACAGACACAGAGAGCTTGGGTAAAACTGGCCGCAACCGTTTATTAAAAACAACCAGCATAACCGGAAACCTGTTGATAAACGAGAACCAATTAATAAACCAATCAAATCAATTCATGAGAACGGTGGATAGCTCTGTTGCCAAATTGATTTCCAGTTAATATATATATAATTAATATATATATAATTACCCCAATAGCCAATCAAGAATTGAATAGTAAAGCCGAATTGATCACCCTGGGTGAGACTATGGGTGTCTTCAGACGTTACGTGAACACGGTGAACCACGGTGAATACCCACCTGTGGTCACCATGTCCCGTACGTCTGTTTGCGGCGTGCCAGATGTTGGCCACGGTCAATCCCCACATGGGGTCCGTTTGAACCACGCTTCCCGGGCTAGCCGGGGGAAGGTCCTGGGAAGCGTGGTCAAACGGACCCCGGGCCGTGACCAAGGAAAAGTCACGTCTGGCCGCGCGCCACGGCCTGGGATCCCCGGCGGGATCCCAGGCCGTGGCATGTTCGGCCGGCCGCGGCGGCCGCATTGGCCCCGCCGCCCGCCCGTCTCCTCGGAGGGCGGGTGGCGGGGTGCGTGGAGGGGGCGGGGCCATGCGACCGCACGTTGCGCCAAGCGGCCCTGGCCCCTCCCACTTTCCCCGCCGGGATCCCCCCGGCACATCTGTTGTGCCGTTACGGGGTGACCCTGGCGGGGAACGAAGCCGGTGGTGCCGGTACGGGGCCAAAGGGCCC
>QEPC01004180.1:238810-261011 GCA_003113815.1 Sphenodon punctatus | reverse complement strand
CGTTCAGTACCATAATGTATAACCACTTGGATTGGAGATACCAGTCCAATCCCCGTTTTCAACTGGACCAAAATTGATCCAAGCCAGAAAGAACTGTCGATCAAGTGACCATGTCGGGACCGCTTAGATCCTTCCCATATGCCCCTTGACGGCAGTCCTTCTTCTCTGGGATAGCAGTGGGGCGCCCATCCCCTGACTGCTTCCCAAGTCCCACCTCCTGGATGCCTATCAGCATCCACCATTACCTGATGTTTTCCATAATGTCAGCCAATTCCGGATACCTGTTTAATTCACCATGGTACTGAACTCCGCCACCCAGTTCAGCAGCAAAGCTTGCTTGAACACCCCCCAGCCTCACCCATGGGTATCACTACCTAACCCAAAAACTTGTGCAAAAAATCCTGCAAATTCCTCAAGTACATATCCAGGCCCATTTCAGACAGGTGAACCCCATCTGCCCGATACAACTCCGGCTTTGTCCATGAAATACCTGCATGGACCAGCCAAACTCCCCCTGTCTGTGTAATACATTTCTTAATCTCCCTATTAACCCTCTTTCTAGATCTATCCTTTGCTCTCGGATTCGTGGCTCTAGGCCACTTTATCCTTTGCAGCATTTCCGTAAACACTAAACAAACCCCAGGGAATAACTCCCTCAGTCTAAACCAATCCTGCCGGACCATGATGGATAAATCCAACCCAGACCCTCTGGTCAAATCGTTCTCCCCCAGATGAATAACTATTATTCCTGGGGACTGACCTACACCCCAGCCATGGAGCAATGGCATCAGTTGTGGCCAAAGCATGCCCCGCTTACCTTTCCAGACTACCAATGCCAGGGAGGATAAACCCAATAGGGAACCTCAACTAGAATTCTTCACCCTCTTTTCCGCCCAACTAATAAAACTATGGCTAATAATCCAAATTACCTTCCTTCCTGATGGCCACAGAAACCCTGTAAAAAATGTAAACCAACTACCAACATTGGACTCAGCTCTCCATTATTACTCTATCGCAGGAAGTGGGTGAATGTATGATCTAAATGCCCCAGAGTGCCATCTCCCCACCGACTGAATATCAGTAACCGGCAAACCCGCTGCTGCTGCGGTAGATGCCGCTCCAATTCGAAATGAGTGAGAACTAAATCTCCCATATATGCCTAATGCATTCACACAATGCCCCATAACTGCCGTAAACTGGAACCGGGTGAGGGGCTGCCCAGATTGGAGGAGAAACAACGGCCCTGGTCCCCTTGGTCTTTCCTTCAAAAACTCAACCATACATGCGACCGGACAAATTAACAGTTCACTGGATCTAAAAAGCACAACTTTAGCTCCCTTCCCCACTTGGTCAGTTTTTGACTTCCTGATGCACAATTCAGTCCCGTTAATTCCCACAAGCACATCCCCTACCTGCAATGCCCACCCCGAGCAGTCAGCCCGTGAGCTAACGACTAACTCACTTATCCTAAGTGCCGCAAAAAAGCAATGACAAAGGCAGTTTGAAAAAGTCGAGCCTCGCTCGGATCAGTACAAATCCCTGGAAGTATGGCGACCAAATCCGCCAACATCTAAGGTGACACAGGCTTCCTGGTGTCACCCCTACACGTCCCTTGATGCCTCCAGGCTTCCAGCATGGCTCTCAAAATAGGCGACCCTGATAACTCAGAAGGGCCGACCATCTTGGAGAAAAATGATAAAGCAGACCATTTTGCCGCAATCATGCCTGGCGCCAAACCTTTCTTGCGCAGATCCATCCCAAATTGCACCACCTGTGGCAAAGGGATTGGAAATAAAACCAACCAGCCCTTTCCTGCAGCAAAGGCGCTGAACTCCTTCAAGGCTCTATCATACAGCCGCCAAGTTTCCGGGGAAACCTAGCCCTTCACTGTCTCTATCAGCTCTAGGATCCAAGACTCCAAAGTTCTGGGGGAATCAAGTTGTGCTTCTCCCTGGCCATTGGAGCGAGCTTCCGAAAATGGGGAATCTGGAAATGAGAGAGGGCATCAGCAATCTCGTTGTTCACACCTGGGACATGTTTGGCAGAAAAAACTACATTCTGCTTCAAACACCATAGAACAAAAACTCTTGCCAACCGCATTACCCTTTCCGATTTTGACAACAATGAATTAATCACGTGAACAAGAGCCAAGTTGTCACACCAAAATAATACCCTCTTATTCCTGAATCTGTCAACCCATAAGTGAGCTGCAACCACTATAGGGAACAATTTGAGGAACGTCAAGTCTCTCAGTATGCCTAAGTCATGCCAATGAGCAGGCCACTGCTCTGAGCACCAGCTCCCTTGAAAATAGATTCCAAACCCCGCTGCACCGGCAGCATCAGAGTGCACCTGCAACTCCGCTTCCAACAAATAAACGTCTCTCCACATGCTGACACCATTGTGATGCTGCAGAAACTCCAGCCATACTCCCAAATCCTCTCTCATCTCCCTCGTGACCCTGATGTGATGATGCGGCTTAGTGATCCTAGTTGATTTGGCATACAAACGAGACAGAAATGCGCGCCCCGGTGCTATAACCCTACACGCAAAGTTCAATTTACCCAGCAATGACTGAAGCACCCTCAAAGTTACTTTGCTGCTCCCCATGCAAGAGTCAATTTCCTTCCTAATTACCTCTAACTTATCTAACGGCAAATGAGAACACTGACCCACTGAATCCAATTCGATACCTAAGCAGGTCAAACATGACGTGGGGCCTTCCATCTTCTCCTCAGCCAAAGGGACCCCAATCAACTCTGCAACTTCCCTAAAAGCAGACAACAACCTGCTGCATTCCCTCAATCCCGCTCTCCCGATGAAGATATAATCATTGAGATAATGGGACATATAGCGGGACCCTGTCCGCCGCCTAACAATCCATTCCAGGGCAGAACTGAATTTCTCAAAGGCAGCACATGAGATAGAGCATCCCATAGGCATTGCCTTATCAAAATAAAAACGGCCCCTAAATGAAAACCCCAAAAGGTCAAAATCCCTGGGGTGCACTGGCAAGAGGCGAAAAGCAGACTTAATGTCACTCTTTGCCATAAGGGCACCCCTACCACAATCCCTCACAAGCTCGACCGCCGCATCCAGAGACGCGTAGTGAACCGAGGTCAGCTCGGGAGGGATTGCATCGTTCACTGAAAACCCCCTGGGGTAAGACAGATGATGTATCAATCTGTATTCCCCAGGGGCCTTTTTTGGTACGATCCCCAATGGTGACAATCTCAAATTTTCCATAGGCAAGGATTCAAAGGGGCCAGCCACCCGGCCTTCCTTTAACTCCTTCTGTATCTTTTGTTCCACCACCGCTTCCATGCCTATTACCGACTTCAGATTCCTAGCCACCATACGCTCCCTCTTCCCATCAAATGGAATTTGAAAACCAAACCGAAAACCATTAACAACGTAACTTGTTGTACCCGGATCGGGATAATCGCTTAACAATCTCTCGAGCACCCACCATTTAACTGGCGTTGGTGCTCTTACCAGAAGTGGACTGGGCCGGCCCGCCGCCTCTGCCTGCCCCGGGTTGGAATCCCCGCTTACCTCTCTGCCCCGCCCCCCATCTACGCTGACAGTTGATGGAAGGGTGAGCCCCCCCACATTGGAGGCAGACATGCTTAAACCTGCAAAAGGAATGAAAACACTTGCTTTCGTTAAAGTCCCAGCAGGCCAAAAGATTGCCCTCCCTTTTTATTCTGTTCTTCACAAAAATTATCTACCGGTTGAGCATCACCCTTGATTATGATATGCCCACTATCTGCACGCACCACTTCTTTTCCCTGAATACATTCCATCAAGAGGTCGTGAACCTTCACCTCCCACTGGACGCCAGGAGTAATGGCTGCATGCTGACGAAATGCCTCATCGTACCTGAGCCAACCGAAGCCATCCTTTGTTAGATATGCTCATCTTACAATATCGAAATATTTCCACAGGGCTATTGCCCGTTCTGGAAAGACTTGCATTATTACTCCTGCATATATAATGAAGGCTGACTCCCAGTTAGCCCAATTCCTGTCAATTTTTCTCCTCTTTGCCCTTTCATATTCCTTTGACTCTGGCTGTATGTTAGGATCAGGAACAGGGTCACAGAACAGGATGGCAAACAGATCTATGTAGTCACCCCTCTATATTTTTTCCCTTGTGGACTGGAGTAGGTGTACCCCCAATGGGGCAAATGCCCTAGCATATCCACCCTGCAAAGGAGGGACCTCTTTTACCTGTAAAGCAGCAGAGGCCGGCCCACCCTGACCCCCAGAAGCTGTGGCGACAACCAAAGGGGGCGGAACTTTCACCCCACCTACCTGGCCCACCTGAACCCCAGTGTTCGCCTCTTTCCTGACTGACTGACCCTGCAAAATGGTTGCTTGCGGGTGCCACACGTTATTCACCCAGACTAACCTATTCGGGTCCTGCTGCACCAGCAGTTGACCCTTCCCAACATTCCCTTGCACCGATGCCATAAGGCTCTGCTGGACTGCCTGTGTCGCTGCCAACGATCCCGGGGCTCCAGCACTCGCCTCCCCACTAACTTCAACCCTGACAGGCCCTTCCCCTGTCTGAGCAGGCAGACTGCTTCCAACCACTACCTGCCCCTGGGTTACTGAACCCGAAGGAGGCACAACATACTCACCATCACCTGCACCAGGTGTAATTGAAGGGGTCGCCTATAACAGACTAGTCCCCGACGCGGATGGTGCTGTCACCCTTGGCCCTGCACCCCCTTCAAGCAGCTGAGCAATCCTGCCAATCTGCTGCTCCATTCTGTCCACTTTCGCAGCCAGAGCCTCCATCGCTGGGTCCCTCTGGCTTGGTCTAGGTGTATCCCTCTGCTGCAGAGAAGGGTCAGTTAAATTCCCATACACACCCCTGGTAACCTGACCTTCCATCCCCCCAGCCTCCAACAGCCCTGATGCTGTCAGGCGGGACATAACACTGTCCCATCCAGCCATTCTGGCCTCCATGGACTGCATGAAGGCCTGCCCAGGGCCCCCCTGCAGCCATGCCGGAGGGGGGGGCTGTGCCTGAGCCCCCATCACCAGGGCAGCTGGAGCTCCAGCAAGAGTTCTGACAGAATCACCCCCCTGCGCAACTCCTCCTCGAGGAAGGTCAAGACCCTCACCCCTGCTGGTCACCGCCCCCCCTTGGAGGGCCGCTTCCAATTGCCTCCCCCCCTCCCCCAGAGGCCTCGAGGGAGAAGAGGGGGCATGGGGGGCAGCCTCCACCTGTGACTCCCCTGTCCCATCAGTAGCCTGGCCTGCCTTCCTCTTCCTTCCCCCTGTCACTCCAGCCCCTTGGCCTTTCTTACTGTGCCCCATAATGTCCTACTGCAAGAGATTGTATTTGCCCTAGCACCTAAGGCCCCAAGCTCTTTACAAGGAGCACAGACCAGGCCCACAACCCTCAATCAGACAAGGGCCCAGAATCCCAAAGTGCAGCTAGACAAATTTAAGAGGTTCAGGGGTACAAACCAGGCCCCCAAACCCCCAAACTGGCAGAGCCCAGACTCCCACAGTGATGTAGACAATTTCAAGAGGGGATTCAACACCCCACCTTTCCACCGGGGAGGGAAACTATCCCCTTGGGAGCCTCCTTACCAGAGGAAGTAAAGTTACCACCGCGAGGGGGGGTGGGGGGTATTTCCCCAACTGTTAATCCCCGCTCAAGACAATGAGGCTCCTTCTCCCCCTTCCCAGTTCCCCCCCACGCAATCGCAAAACACCCGGTCACAAATACAGTCTTTATTCAGCCACTCAATCCCTCTGCTCCTCACAGCGCCGCCGCTCCCAGGCCCCGCCCCACCACGCAAGAGAGAGGCCCAGAACGCGTCCTCTTCAGTTGCTCGCCGGCAGCCGAATGGAGGCTGAATGGCCCAGCAACACCACGTGGACACCCAGTGTCCTATCAGAAGGACGCATTCTCGCGCCAGAATCCCCTTGCAAGCTGCAGCCACCCGAATGGAGCAGCTTGCAAGCTAGTTGATTTCCCGCCCTGGCCAGGTCCAAACCTGCCCAGCAACACCCCGTGCCTGATTCCCCTGATGGGGTGGGCACAAATTAACCCCTGCAGCACACAAGGCGCTTAGCAAGGGCTTTTTAACTGCCTTAGTTACTGAACAACTATGTCACAAACAAATTATTTGGGAAAACATCTATATTTTGTCTGTGATTTTTTTTCAACAATGAACCCTCCAAATATCCCAAGAAATTTAAGCATTCAAAGTTCAAACTTTCTCAAGAGAAATTGGAGACTTCCTGTGAGGTATAACAGTGCATTTATTTCTAAATGTAAGAGTTATAGGAATTGTTGGGCTCAGCTGCCAACCCTCCCAGTCTGGTCCTACTGAACCCTTCAGGTCCAGCACCACAGGGGCTCCCCAAAAAGTTGTCTCTCTACCTTCTCTCCCTAAATTCCAGCATTCAACCTCCAACCATGCTGAAGCTCTCTAATCTATGACACAGACTGACAAGCTGTCCCACCCAGTACTAAGCATCGCCTAGTCCAAACCATTCTTCTAAGACAAGGGGCTGGCAGACAAGCTCAGGTGTGGCTGATGGCCCTATACATAGACTTGCATTAGAGGGGGAATGAATCCCAACAGGGAGTTACATTCCCAGCAGGTAGGGATGGATGAACGCAGTACCAAAGTTTGGACCGAACTCGAGCAGTTCGGTCGACCGAACCGAACTCGATTTTTGAACCGAACCAAATTTCCGAACTCGGCTCTGTTCACCCATCTGTAAAAGATAATATTCCATTTAGTTCAATGGGGTTTGAATTTCTGAACTTCATTCCGAAGTTCGAAGCTCGGACCGAACTCGAATAGTTCGGTCGACAGAACCAAACCCAATTTCCGAACCAAACCAAATTTCCAAATCTAACCAAATTTCTGAACTCAGTTCTGTTCGCCCATCCCTACCAGCAGGACGCCAGATCCATAAACATGTGAGACTCATGAGTTGACAACAATGAAACAGGCAAACTCTTTAAAAAAACACAACAACCCCCAAAAAACCAATGTAATTGTAAAGCAATCAACTAAACCCAAATTCCGGCTCATGATTGGGCTACCGAAAACAAATCTCACCTCCTCAAATCTACTCGATAAAACCTCAGGTCCAGGTGCCAAATGTAGCCAATTATGAGATTGTATGCTCCTTTCCAGCTCCTGGATCTTGCCCCTGGATCCACTTCCTACCCGCAAATGCTAAAAGACTGAACTCAGGATAAGGGAGCAGAGATGACGGTACACGCAATGATAGGGGGTGGCAGTTTCATGGCAAACTCCCCCCAATCTGCTAAAGGGAAAAGCATGCAATCAAGCACAAGCAACCAAGTCCAGTGTCCATGGGGGCAGGAGGCAAAAGCTCCATTCACCCCCACCCTACATGTGTCATGGAAAAATACAATCAAGGTAAAACCTCTTTTTAATAAAAATAAATAAATAACCAAACCCTTAACTAGCAGGTTAGAACCAAGTCCCCCACAGTGCACATGGGGGCAAACAGTGGGACACAATTTAACCTTAAAGCACACAACTCCCCCCGCAATCTGCCATCCCCACCCCAAGCCCCCAAACTGCCCAGGGAAAGGAAAAAAAGCATTTCATTTAAGTGGAGCCCAAGGGCCCTGAAACTTACCAGACAGGAGCAGGCAGCTGCAGCCGTTGCCATGTGCAAAAGACCAGCTCCACTGAAACTGAAGTCTGGCTTCACCTCCTGAAGGGAGACAGGAGGTGGAGAAGCCAGAGGGCCTGCCCTGGGGACGTTTTTTCAAAGTGCCCTGCCAGGACATTGATTCTAATGGCTGCTGTGTTCCAATTAGAACCCATTGTCTTCTGCTGGCTATGATGCTCCTTGCTATGATGCTTCTTGCTATCCTCCTTGCTATGATGCTCTGGGTGTTCGCTCTGGAGAGTGACCCATCATATGTCACAACCAGCCAGGCCAGACCAGCCAGGGCCAGAAGGGAGAGGGGGGAGTAGGAGCAGGAGTAGGACTGCCTGGGAAGCATGATTCTAATGGCTGCTGGGTTCCACCCATTGCTTGCTGCTGTCCACACCTTCTGGCTGTCATGCTCTGGGTGTTCACTCCAGACTGGGGCCCTTTTCACATAGGCCCCTCTCATCGAACATGTGTGCGGTGGGGTGGCACCCATAAAAACACTGCCAGCGGTGGGTGTGCAGTGGGACCTGGGGGGGGGGGCGTCCACGAGAATGACGTCCACAGTCGGTGTGGGTGTGCATGCTCCCACACTGCACCCACTTCCACCCATCACTCATGCATGCAGCAATGGGCTCCAATGCCAGTTACTCCATGTGTGGAGATGGATGGAGGTGGATGGAGATGGGTGTGCGCCTATGAGAATGGCTGTACACCCACCTCCACCCACCATGGGCGCACACCCATCTCCCACCCACTGCGACCTATCTGAAAAGGGCCAGAGAGCACCCTGTCAGATGGGGTCTGTCTTTGGGGCAGCAGGCCACACAAAGCCACAGCAGCATCAAAGTTGAGATAAGGAGTTTTGGGTATGTGGGTGCAGGCTGGGGGGTGTTATGGGAACAAAGGGGTCACGGTCCCCAATGCCCATATGCACCAGCGTCCCTGATCAGTAAGTTGCTGTTGTTGTTGTTGTTGTTGTTGTTGTTGTTGTTGTTGTTACTGATTTGAAAGCAACAGATTAGAAGATTTTATCATGATGGAACAATATTTATTTATTTATATTTTCATCTTTCCCTAATCCCAGGGCTTAGGAGTGGGTAATGAAATGACAGGTAAAAGCAACACAAAAATGTATACAAAATGTACCATGTTAAATAATACATATGCAGTCTATATGCAATATAAAAAAAAACTTTGAACACCAAACACTCCCTCCATACCCATTCCCCACCTGTCAAATGCCTGGGAAAATGAAAAGATCTTATTTAAGCTCAGGAAAATGCTCAACATATGGAACGAAGTATTGCTATGGAACATATACCTTTTACATAGGCAAGGCCCATGCCATTTTTAGTTTTATACGCCAGTAGAAGTATCAAATAGTGCCTGGAAAGATATTGGTCACCAGTGCAGGCTCCTGGAACACTGCTGTAACATGGTCTCACCAATCTAGACAAACCAGAAGTCAGGCCAGTGAGTTCTACGCCAGCTGCATCTACCAAACACTAACCAAGGGCAATCTCACGCTACAGTAGTCTAGACTCAAGGTTACAATTTTTCTGTGCCAGTCTTGAATCAAGGTATCAAATATTTCCATTATAAAGTGGGCAACTTAGGACGTTTTTACACAAGCATAATTTCTAGAAGTTCAGGAGAAACAAACTCGCATGGGGGAAGAAGGTGGAGATGTTCACCCCCCCACTACCGTAAGTTGGCCAGTTGCCATTGGAAACAGTGTGCACTGGAGAACTAGTGCATGCTTGGAAACTCAAACTTGTGAAACCCCAACATCAAGTTTTTTACAAGTCCGGGTCTCCAAGCATGCACTAGTTAGTTGGTGCCCGTTGTTTCCAATGGCAGTAGCCCGACTGACTTCCGGTAGTGGGGGTGAACATCTAAACCCACCCCTCCCCCAAGTGTGTTTGTTTCTCCTGGATTTCAGATGTCCAGGAGAAAAAAGAGTCTTGTAAAAATGCCCTTAGAGAAAGTAGAATATTTGATTTAGTTATCATTTCAGCCTCAAGATTAAGCTAAATGTGACCCAAATATTAAAGCAGAGGATTCTTTCCTCTATGAATTAAAAATGGAAATGTTACTTGGATTGTTTGAGTCATATAATAATTGGCACTTAGGATGCCAACCAAAACTTCAGTATCAAACTTTAGTTCAAACTGTTGTGCACAAGACTTTTGAATTCTAGTCTGTATTGACTCTCAATGAAGAAAGGGCAGATTCTCTCACTTTGACTTGGGGGAAATGTTCTTTATGTACAGTGACACCTGCAGAAATCTCTTCTTGGTAATTTGGATGTATTCTTTAGTTGGCCAAAACTCACTATGATCCCTCTTAAAAAGATCTGAAACCCATAAAATCCCACTAACTAGCACATTGGTTTCTCTTGGTTTGGTCCATAACAGGTATTATAGTGCTATTTTAGATTATTTATTAATTTTCTGCAAAATTTTCCAGGGTGGTATTGATTACTGGATTTGTGTTATATATTCTGTTATGGTAAATCAAATCGGGTTGCTTAAGGAGAGATCCCATTACTACAAACAAGCTGGCTAGCTCAAGGGAGACTTAGATCAGACTGGATATCTTGTTTGATGATTGTAGAAACTACCAGGAAACGTCTGTTATCTTTGGTTCTTTCTTATCAAAAATGAAGTCAGTGCTGTATGTAGCAGTTAAGAGTTTTGGTTTGTACAGCTTCCAGCTGTGGAAGTGAAAAACTCCATGTTCTTGTAGTGGATGGAGCTTCAGGAATTTGATCTGTGTTTCTTTTCTTTGCAGAAGGAATAGAGCTAATTCCTTTTTTTAAAAAAACACACCAAAACCCTATATCTAGGTTCTTACTGTACAAGTTAGGCATTAATGATGAAAAATCTCACCATAATATGTCCAAATAATTACATTGTAATGGGAAAGTTACAGCTAGGCCATGAGGTCTTGTTTGATCCCATTCACATAAAGACAATACCCATAGGTCTCTCTCACCAAGTGTTTCTCGTATAATATACAAGAACACTGTTCCCCCAAAGCTACATCTTGTTCACAACATTTTCTTTTAAGGCAGTAGTCTCCTTAAGTTTCTAACCTCTGAATTCTCAGGCTTGGCTCCATTGCCAACCAGTTCCAGGGTAAACCCTGATAGAACAGGGGGTGTAAACAGATGGACACATAGACTGCCTGCCCCAGGAGCTGCTCTGGGGGTGGGGTTGCACCGCCATGTCCAACCCTCTTGCAACCCCACCTAGGTATGCTTTAGATGAACCCAGCAATTTCCATGGCCTGCAGTCTGCCCACATGGTGCCCCTCATCCATAGAGTTGAGCGAGATTGTCCAACACTCTAGAACAATGCACGCAACTCTATGGTATTGCCTCGGGCAACAGCTGGCTGGGAGTGGAGCTGGAGTGTGGGCCCACCCCACACACCAGAAGCTCTGCTCCAGCCTGGTGCCCCGGGTTTGGTCAGTATGCTCCATCAGGTGTGCTCCAGAATGCTCTGGAGAGCCACCACTGGAGTTGCCCCAGAGCAGGCACAGTCTGCTCTGCCTGCACATGTGTGTAATTACTCATCCCAGATAGTTGGAAGAGTTGATTCCAGAGGTTCACCAAATCATAGGGTGTTTTCAAACATGGTTCTGCCCAGTTTGACCCAATCTGGCTTGCCTGGGTTGTACGAAACCCACACACTTGTACTGGGCATGCCAGATGCGGGCCCAGTTCAGGTCAGAAATCTGGGCCTGGAAGGAACCGGGCTCACAGTTTGGTCCCAAGAGCTGCTGTGGTGGGCCAGAGTGGGCTGAACCAGCCGAGCACGTCTGTTTTTGTGGCCACCCGACCCCACGTGGGGGATTGCCAGAGCAGCCAAGCAGCCTGTCATAGAAGGGAGGCACTGGTCTCAGTGTGGGGGTGGAGCCAGTCAGCCATGCGTCATTTCCCACTGGGTCAGGCCAGGAGATCATGCATTTCATCCCCTGACCTGTCCCAGTCTGGTGGGCCCCCCTTCCCTGGAACATGTAGCCACCATTTGTTTTTACCCAATATTTCACTCTGCAGGGACTTAGGATGCTTGCCCACATTCAGCAAGGGATGGGGACTAGCATGAGTTTGACTCACGTTAGAACTGTCAAGTGAAACCTCCAATCATGGGCTCCAACGTTTTAGCATTATTTTTCCATTCTCTTATTAAATTCAATAACATGATATAAGGCTGGATTATGAGTAAAGAAAGGTTTACTAAAAATTGAGACAGTTTGAGCATGTGATTGGAAATAACAGGTTTAACTGAACATGACTGATGTAAGATGAAATTTTGAGTTTTTCAGCACATTTGCGACTAAAATTATTTGCCCTAGTTCTTTTTTTTTTTTTTTAATGTTTCCACTTTCTCTGTTGATTAACCAGAATGAACACTATTTCACATATCTTTTATATGATACCATCTTGCAATACCAGTCACGCACTAAAAAGTCTTGAAATTCTGCTTTTAGTAAAAGATGCAAAAAGTGAACTGATTTTCACTGTTAGAGCGCACCACCAGTCTTGTCCCTGACTCCATGTGCAATTGAGGCAGGGAGCAGCATGCATGCGCACTGTTCCCTGCCTCAGTCACCCGGCCCAAAGCTTCTCACTTGGGTGTTTGCATCAAGTGCCCAGGCAAGAGGTTCCATTGCACACATTAAGCGCAATGGAAAAGACTAGCCCCTCCCTCCACAGCACGTCCTATGTGTGCTGTGGACTGAGGGGCTCAGCTGCCCAAATCGCGTTTTCAATAGAAAACGCATTTTGGGTGGCTGAGCAGCTCAGCCTTTTTGTCCCTTCCAGGACCCACTTTCAGAGCGGCTCTGAGAGTGGGTCCTGGAAGAGAGAAAGATCACTGACAGCATCAGAAGCTTCTGAAGCAGAAGTCAGAGGCTGTTGCTGCTGTCAGAAGCGGCGCTGTGGATTTTTGGGTTTTTTAAAAAAACTAGAGGAGCGATGGGGCCTCCCACGGTGCTAGGGGGGCAGTGCCCCAAAATCCTGGGGGGGGGGCTGCCACTGCCTTAAAGCAAGTGAGGACATGGATGCACTGGCTCCCAACATGTCAGGCAGAAAAGCCCAAGACAAAAAGGGAGCCAGTGCCACGATATGTGCAGGAAGGAGCAGGGTAAGCAGAGGGACCCCGGGCCACTCAGGGGAGGGAGTTCTGGGCCAACAGCACCGCGGAGGGGGGGCAGGATGGCAGCTGACAGCACACCCTTCCTGACACAGGGCAGAGTGCACAATGAAGATCCGGTACCGCCCACATCCCAACCCCAAACCACAACCATGGGGCACAGGGAGGAGAGCACACTGGAGAGCGAGGTAAGAGTGAGGGAACACACCCATACACTGGAGGGTGGAAGGCGTAGACAAGCCCTGAGAAAACTCTGGGGAAACCCTGAGCAGACAGCTGACAGCTCTACCATTCTCCCTCCACAGGAGACCACCCAAACCCTGGTGCACAGCACCAGTCAAGGAGGGCCTCTGTGGCAGACAGGTAAAACTGCAGGAACTCCCAAGGTGGTACCAAGGAACACCACACAGAAACAACAGGGGAGCAACAGGACAACAACTTACCCTGATGCATTTCCCCAAGAGAAGAACACCATCTCCACTGTCACAACAGCTACTGGGTGGGCCCCATGCCACAAAGCTTAACAGCCCCCCACAGGAGGAACGCAGAAGGGTAATCCTGGTCCAGGCAAGAGACCATATGACTTCATACATCAAAGGGGGCAAAAAGGTCCAGAACAACCTGGTGCGCAGCTACAAGACGAAACAGGTCTATGAAGCCATCGTCCAGGAGATGCAGCGATTGGGGTACAATAGGGATGTCACCCAATGCATGCAGCAGGCAAAGGAGTTTCAGTCCAGATATTTATTTATTTTATTTATTTCGTAGATTTTTATACCGCCCCATCCTGCAATGCAGCTCGGGGCGGTTAACAACAATAAAAATAGTTTTAAAACATTTAAAATACAAATATAAAATATATCAATAAAACAGGGCAGTGTGCAATCATAAATAAATATATAAGTGGGGGATTAAAAATCACCCCCCCCTCCCTCCCAAAGGCCTGGGCAAACAGCCAGGTCTTACAGTTCCGCCGAAATGTCAAAAGGCTTGGGGCCAGGCGAGCTTCCTCCGGAAGGGAGTTCCACAGCCGCGGCCCTACCACCGAGAATGCCCGCTCCATCGTGGCCCCCCGCTTAACACGGGGGACCTCCAGGAGGGCACCCCCGGCAGACCGCAGGAGCCGTTCCGGGGCGCGAAGGGCGAGGCGGTCCCTAAGGTAAGAGGGGCCAAGGCCGTATAGGGCTTTATAGATCATTACTAGGACCTTGAACCTGGCCCGGCACACTATCGGCAGCCAGTGCAGCGCTCGGAGCACCGGTGTAATGTGCTCCCGGCGACCCGTCCCCGTAAGAAGACGGGCCGCCGCATTCTGCACCAGCTGCAGCCTCCGGGCCAGGAACAAGGGAAGCCCCACGTAGAGCGCGTTACAGTAGTCGAGTCGCGAGGTGACGAAGGCATGGATGAGGGAGGCCAGGTCCGGGCCAGAGACATACGGACGCAGCCTACGTACCAGATAAAGCTGGCGGAAGGCAGCCTTCGCGACTGCCTCCACCTGCTGCTCCAGCCGCAGGCCTGCGTCCAATATGACCCCCAGACTCCGGACCTGCTGAGCTACAGGGGGGCAAACCCCCCCAATCAGGGGGGCCACCACCCCCTTCGCCCTCCCCACCACCATCACCTCCGTCTTATCTGGGTTGAGCTTCAGTCTGCTCCGCCGCATCCAATCCGCCACGGCCTCCAAACATTGGGATAGCACCGAGACAGCAGGGTCTGGGTCGGTAGAAAACGAGAGGTACAGCTGAGTATCATCAGCATACTGGTGACATCGCACCCCGAACCCTCTCACGACCTCCCCCAAGGGCTGCATATAGATGTTAAATAATAATGGAGACAGGATCGATCCCTGCGGAACGAGGGATCAAGGACAACAATCTCAAGTCTGGCCATGTCATACGCACAATGGAGTTCCAGGACCAGCAGGACCTGCTGGTTCCTCTGCATGGCCTCCCACATTCATGGCACAGCCTTTGCCAGGGGCAGAAAGAGGGGGGAAATAACACACACACCCATGCTCAAACCCCCAGAGCAGTGGGAGCCCTCAGCCCCTGGTGAGGCCAGTCAGGATGCGGGAGAGGGCAGTCCATCGCACTGGTGGAGGAGGCATCCCTGGAGACCAAAATGGACAACATCACCCTCCGTGTGTGCCCCCAAAACCCATAAGGTGAGAACACACAGGACAGGGGGTACATGGGGAGTGGCTTGGCACAAGGGACTCCCCCCAGGAGGTGGAGGAATACTATGAGGGTGGGGCTCAGCCCATGAGAGCCAGGGCCCCAGCTTGGAAGCACCACCCAACTCACAGATCGCTTATGCTCACGCAGCTCAAGGGGACCAGGAGGTGCAGGAGGAGGAGGAGGAGGTGGCCCTGAAGGAGGACATGGAGAAACCGGAGGCCATCCCAGAGCCCAGTGACCAGAAGACCGATGGTAGGTTCACACAGTGATGTAAGGTTACTGTGATGTCAAGTGACAGTGTGTGCTGTCACACCATCACCATTCCATCTCCACCAACAGGTGATGGAAAAGGTGAGGGACTACCAGAGAACCCTGGGTGTTGACAGCCCAGCAAACTGAAACCCTCCATCCCCTCCAGGACAGGTCACGGCACTCTACAGGGTGCCATACCACACATGCACAGTGCAGATGGAATGGTGTGAGAGAGTACAGACATACCACCGTGAGATCTCCAGTACCAGGGATACCACACAGGTTGTTCATTGGGATGTCCAGGGCACAAGGTATTGGGGAACTGCAACGGTCAACAGTGTCATGGCAATGGAGATTGGGGACCCACGCTGGAACCTCACCGGCTCACTGACCATGGGTGATACCCAGCAAGCATGACAAAGGCAGGTAGAGGGGTAGAATGCTCAGTGTATTGTTGCATGGTACAAAGGAATATGGGAACGTCGGAAGGGGGCTGTCCATAGGCAAAGTTCAGTCCTCGGCCAATTGAGCAACTATGCTCCTGCATAGGGTGTCTCGGTTCTCCTCCGATATCCACCTGAAGGCCCCAACCTGTATATGCTGGTGCAGGGGCACAGGGCTCATTTTCTGTACAGGAGGGGGATTGTCCAAAGCAGGCCCATCAGTCTCACAGATGTTGTGGAGTACACAGGCCTCCAGGACAAGGATGGGAGTGTGATGCAGGTTGAACTGGCTCTGGTTGAGCAAGAGGCACCACCTCATCTTGATCAGGCCAAAGTTCCTCTCCACCACACACCTCGCAGAGGACAGGCTCTCATTGAAGAGCACCTGATCGGGGGTGAGGGCAATGGAATAGGTCCTCATCAGCAATGTGGTCCAGCATCCACTATAACTACCAGAGCCATGGGTATGCCCTTGATCATCCTGAACATATTCTGGGCTATCTCCCCATCTGACATCCTAGCATAGAAGACAGAGGAGCGCAGGATCTGAGCATCGTGACTCCATTACAAGTGGTCCATGTATACATGTATACATCGGTGAACAGACATCGGTGGTCAACGACTGCCTGCAGGATCACCAAGAGTGCTTTCTTCCTGTTAAGGTAGTCAGTCTTGGCATCGGGGGTGCAGTAGATCTGGATGTATGTGCTATCAATAGCTCCGATACAATGAAGGAAGTCCATTGCCTCGAAGCCCCGGATCACCACTTCCGGTCCCGTAGCTGGATGACCCACTCCAGGAGTAGTTTGACTATGAGGACACAGACATCATGTAGTGCCCTGTTCACCATCACTTCCCCCACACCGAACAGCTCACCGATGCTCCAGCATGAATTGGGGGTTGATAGGCACTACACTGCCATCGCCACCCACATTCCTGGGGGTAACGGGAACTGCATGTTGGGTACGTGCCTGTGGAGGTGGGGACCAATGATCTCACCTAGCTGGGTCATCAGGGAAATGGACAGTCCACTCCTCATCAATCCAGATTGCCAGTATGTTCTCCCACCTCATTGCTCTATGACCGCATCCAATCCAGCCATCGCGTGGGTAGGGTCACCCAACAGCCATAAACATTAAGGGGCCACCTGAGAGTATGATGCAAATGGGATGCGATGCTGCCGTCCCCACCAAAGCTTGGCACCTGTCCTTGATCCTCCATGCCCATCACACCATTGCCATGCGGCGCAGGTTAGCTGTCCTCTTGCAGTGTGGTTCATGGTTATACCAGTGGGAGCTGGGTTCAGGAAGTCAGCCTATTGCTTGAACAGCTGTGCCAGGAGACCGAAGCATGTGGCCAGGATGGCGATTAGGGCAGCTCGCACTTGCGGAATGCCACCTCCGTGACCACTCCATGTGAACCTAGCAACATACCCCGTGACTGCCCACCAGCCCCCAACCCACCCTGTGCACAGGTACTAGGAATGGGTGGAAAGATTACGGTTCGGGTTTGGCCATTCGGTTCAGTCCGGTTTGGTTCACCCATTCAGTTTGGCCATTCGGTTCGCTCGCCACATTCAGGTTCGGTCTTTCGGTTCGGTCGTGTTCAGCTCGGTTTGGGCGTTCATAAAAAGTATCGCGAGAGCCTGTGACCACACCAGAAACCGGAAATTCATGTGCGCGTGGAGCTTGTGTGGGTGAGAGCGTGTGTATTGTGGCTGGCTGGGTGTTCGGTTGTGATTCATGTGTTTTGGCTGTGTGGTGTGTGTTGGTTTTGGTTTGGCTGGTTGGTGAGTGTTGCTGGGTGCTGCTGTCTGTGTGTGTTGGCTGTGTGGGTTTTTTTTGGTTTTTTGTTTTAAAATAGAGAAGAAGGTGACCAGTGCCACCACCATTAAATGCCAGGCCTGGGAAACCTCCCAAGGCCAAGGTGGCGGAGCCGGTGGTGGAGGAAGAGGTTCCTCCGGCTGCTGCTGGACCTTCAGTGGTGGAGGAGGAACCAGAGGCAGCGGGTACAGGAGGTGCTGCTACCATTGCTGCCAGGTTTGAAAACTTTTTTTTACTTTGAGGACAAGAAACTTAAGGCTCTATCCGTTAGAGTGAACTCACTGGCATGCGGGTGGGTGCATGGGTGATGGGCATCAGTCAGGCACAAACAGTGGGCATCAGTGGGTAGCAGAGATTGTCTGCCACAGAGAGAGAGGGTACTGTAGTGTGGGGGGCTTTTCCAGCAGTCAGGCACGAGCATGAGCAAGAGCACGAGCATGAGCAACACCCCCACCCAAACATGTGCCAGGCTAGCAAGGGTCTCCACTCTCCAGTTGCCATCCCATTCCATAAGCACCCCCAAATAAGGGCAGGATTTGCACGTGCCAGCCACCAGGGTCTTTCCAGTTGCCATCCATAGTGCCCCAAGAAGGGCAGGATTTGCATGTGCCAGCCAGGGTCTCATCCCTCCACAGCACCCAAAGAAGGGCAGGATTTGCACATGCCAGTAAGGGTCTCCCCCCTCCACAGTAACCAAAGAAGGACAGGATTTGCACGTGCCAGCCACCAGGGTCTTTCCAGTTGCCATCCATCGTGCCCCAAGGAGGACAGGGTTTGCACATGCCAGCAAGGTTTTCATCCCTCTGCAGCACCCAAAGAAGGACAGGATTTGCACGTGCCAGCCAGGGTGACATTTCCCGTTGCCATCACTACTAGCACCCAAGGAGGACAGGATTTGCACATGCCAGCCAGGGTCACATCTCCCATTGCTATCGCTACTAGCACCCCAAGGAGGGCAGGATTTGCATGTGCCAGACATGGTCTCTCCATTGTCATCCCAAGCAAGCCAAGGAGGGAGGACTAGAGGCATCATCATAAATGCAAGATATCACTTTGCTGTTCTTAATGTGTTCCCATTTCAGAGAGGAATTGGATGCCAGCCCCAGCTCTGGTGCCACTGCCAGGCCAAGGAGGACCCCTAGGCCGAGGTTGCCAGTGACACCCCCAGACATTCGGAGTACAAGGTCGGATGTTTGGAGGTTTTATGACAAGGGTGATGGAATCAACACATGCAAGGTAAGGAACGGGAACTGGAACAACAGTGAATAAATTGCTTTAGGACCTGTTAGGAACAGAAGTCCCCTGCAGAGAGAGAATGACCTCCCAGTTGACCCAGTTATGGAGATAGAATGCAGGCAGGGCTTGACAGACCATTGGTCTGACAGAGTATGACACTTCTTACGTTCCTATCTTTTTATGCTCTTTTTAGATCTGCCATAAAAGATTCCAGCTGCAAAAAGAGGGGACCACATCAGGACTCATTGTCCACATCGAGCGAACTCATGGCAGGAGAGTGAGACAGCAGGAGGAGGACTTTGGTGTGGCCTTGGAGCCTCAGCACAAGAAGAAGGGGGGGAAGGCAACCCAAAAAAGATGGCACGTAAGACCTCCCCCCCTCTCCAGCCCCGATGTGGAGACCCCCGGACCCCAGGAGTCTAATGAGGTCAAGGCCTTTCAGGCCGAGTTGGAGAGGCCCACCCGGGACTTCATGGCCAGCCTGCAGCAGACAGAAGTCACCATGGAGAACTGCCTGGTGGAGCTGTTCCAGGCATTCCAGATGGAGAGGAAGAAGGTGGAGGCGTACGGCCAGTACATCTCTGCTGAGATGGAACGCCTGGAACTATACCACCAGGCACTCTCCAGGTGGCATCGGGCCATGGAAGGGGCCGTGGAGTTTGCCATGGCCCACGACTATGACCAAGTGTCCCTGGTGGCTGCCCCTCAGCCCTGTGCTGCGCCCCAATGAAAGTTGCCTTTCCCCAAGTCCCGGGGGACAGAGACTAATAATTTAATTTATAAGTTTCCTTTCAATGCTTGCTTTTGTTTTCAGAATGTTGTTGTTGTTGTTGTTGTTTTGTTGTTGTTATATAAATAGTTTTAATAAAAGTTTTTGTATTTCTTATGAGCATTGTTTGACCTCTCCAATCTTTTATCCCTATGTGCTGAAGTTCTGGCTGGCAGGTGGCAGAATCTCATACAGCTTGTCAATCCCTACCAGCAGCACCTGCCACCCCATGTAGTGTAGTTATTAACCCAAAGATGTGCTGTGCCAGCAGCAGGGTCTCAACTTGCAGACAGCCCCCCAGGAGGTGCAGGGCTTGTATTTGTCTGGGTGGGTGTGACAGAGAGAAAGAGAGAGAGGCTTCTTGGCAGCGGGCAGCTGGAGCTGGTGGTCAGAGGAGCTTTTATTTCCAGCTGCTTCAGCGGGCATCCACAGGTGGGTGCGAAGGAGTAGGCTGCTGTGGGGGGGTTGTCGGCTGGCGTGTGGGCACCGGGCTTCTGGATGCAGTGGAATGGAATGCGGCCCCAGTGACTAGAATGATGATCCCAGAATCTAGTTGATGGTTCCTGGGACGGGCGGGCATAACTGATTCAGGGATAGTAGAATACAGCCTAAAGCCTATTGGGCACACTTCATTCAATCATGCGATAGGTGGTAGCAGCAGGTACAGGAATGCACACAGGCAGGCAGGCACATATAATACGTTGTGTTATATTCCATCTCATTATGGTAGCTTTGCTGCATGGTGGATGTGGGCAATGGGTATTGGGTGCATGTGCACAGATGGGAGTTCTTCCTGGTTGTGGCAGGTGGCAGCCAGGGTAGCTGGATAAACCTACCTCTCCCCCTCCAACCCCCATCTCTCTCGTTCTAGCTGGGAATCTATCTCTCTCCCTCTCTCTGCCAATATAGTGCAGGTGACAGCATGGGTGGGATCGTGTCTGTCTCTCCTTCTAGCAGTTGGGAGACTTTCTCTCTCTCTCTTATTTCTCTTTCTCTTTCTCTCTCTTGCCATAAACAGCAGGTTACATTAAAAAAAAGGTGGAATGAAAGTGCCCCGTGAGCGGAATAACAGGGCACAAGAACCCTGAGGGTGGATCCTGGGGCTGGAGTGGCAGCTTCTAGATATTGGCCACAACCCTCCCTGCTGGTAACTTAGCACAGAACCCTGACTGTGGGTCCTGGGGCTGGAGTGGATGTTTCTGGATGCTGTGGAAAGACATCACCTATGTGCGAGGAATGATGGCCCCAGACTCATGACGGTGGGGCTTGGGTCTAGAGTGGCAGCTTCTGGATATTGATCACAGCCCTCCCTGCTGGTAACTTGGCCCCAGAACCCTGCCGGCAGCGCTGGAGATGGAGCTGGCGCTGGCGCTGGAGTGGCTGTTTCTTGATGCAGTGTAATGGCAGCACCCTGTTGCGAAAAGACGTTCCCAGACCCATTACAGGGTTAGAGTGGCAGCTTATAGGTATTGGCCACAGCCCTCCCTGCCTTTAACTTGGCCCCAGAACCCTGGCAGCAGGTCCTGGGGCTGGAGTGACTGTTTCTTGGTGCAGTGAAAAGAGATCGCCTCCGTGTAAGGAATGATGGCCCCACACCCATGATGGTGGGTCCTAGGGCTAGAGTGGCAGCTAAAAGATATTGGACACAGCCCTCCCTGCCTGTAACTTGGCCCCAGAACCCTGGTGGCGGGTCCTGGGGCTGGAGTGGTTGTTTCTTGATGCGGTGGAAAGACATTGTCTCCGTGCGAGGAATGACAGCCTCAGACCCATGACAGTGGGTCCTGGGGATAGAGTGGCAGCTTAAAGATATTGGCCACATACCTCCCTGCCAGTAACATAGGTCCCAGAACCCTGATGGTGGATCCTGGAGCTGGAGTGTCTGTTTCTTGATGCAGTTGAAAATTGGCTCTCTGTGCGAGGAATGACGGGCCCCAGACCCATGATGGTGGGTCCTGGGGCTAGAGTGGCAGCTTAAAGATATTGTACACAGTCCTCCCTGCCTGTAACTTGGCCCCAGAACCCTTACGGTGGGTCCTGGGGCTGGAGCGGCTGTTTCTTGATGCAGTGGAATGACATTGGGTATTTTCAGACGTTACGAGATCATGCTCAACCCCGCGGGGGGGCCAAAGGGCCCTGAACGTCTGTTTGGCACGCACCAGATGTTCATCATGCTCAATACGCACATGGGACCAATTTCAACCACGCTTCCCGGGCTATCCGGGGGAAGGTCCCAGGAAGCGTGGTCAAACGGAACCCCACCGGGAACCATCCAAAAGTAATGTCTGGACGCCAATCCCCGCACAGAACCAAACGAAACGAGCCCCAGCTGGGGACAAGGCACGCAGCATCGCTGCTGGGCAACCAGCAAAAACACAACCGCCGGAGGGAGATTTAAAGCGAAATCGGCAGCAAGCAAGCATGGCAGGATGGAGCGAGGAGGGAGGCAGAAGAGAGAAGAGGCACAGACAGCGACAGTGGTGGGGCAGGAGCCGGAGGAGGGGCAGGCAGGCCCAGCGATGCAGGTGGAGGGGGCACAGGCAGAGGAAGGGGGCCCACGGGTGCACCCGACCAGGGAGGCGGCCCAGGGACAACGCCCACAGCTGCAGCCAGGTCGCGACGCCCTGGGGACAGCGGCTGGAACGGGCCTGGAGGAGGCACCCAGG
>QEPC01004180.1:210514-238710 GCA_003113815.1 Sphenodon punctatus | reverse complement strand
CGGAAGGCGGAGGAACAGGGGGAGCGCATGATCGCCTCCGTGGACCGCATGGAGGCGGCCATCGAGCGCTCCCTGGAGCAGGCCCTGGAGAGGGATAGGCGGCTGGAGGTGGAGGTGCGCCTCGAGCAGAGGCAGGAGCGCAGGGAGCACAACCGGCAGCAGGAGGTGCTCAGGGGCCTCCGGCAGGACATCCAGGGCATGGTGCGGGAGCACAGCGCAAAAATGGACAGGTCCCACGACATCGGGACCTCCCTGCTCCTGCACACCAGCACGATGTGCGCATATGTGATGGCAGGCATGGCCCCGGGCACCGTGCCTTTCCAGGTCCCCATGCCGGGCCCCTTGGTGCCCCTGGCCCCCGTTCTGCTGCCCCTGATGCCCCCCCGACCCCAGGGCCCACGCATGCGCCTCCCAGTGCCCCCAGCGCTCCAGAGGGTGCAGCTTCAGCCCCCCCAGGGAATGACTAGGGCTCCGGGCACCCTCTCCACCCCACCACCTGCCCCCCTGCTGGGACCGGGGCTGGCCCAGGACACTTCAGGGGACACTGACAGCGGGGCGGAGGTGAGCTCCCAGAGCTCAGTGGGCCCCAGTGGGCGCTCGAGGGGTGCCCCAAGAAATGAGGGGGGATGCTGGGAAGGGGGGGAGGGGGAGGGCCACATGATGGGGGTGGATGGAAGGGGACACGGTGATGGAGGTGGGATGGGGGGTTAGGGTGATTGTGTGCACTGTGGGGGAAATAAAGGCTGCTGTCGGGATATTGGCTCGCTGACCCATCTGTGGGGGACAGGGCAGAGGGCCCAAGTGTGCAGGGGCATGGCCAGGGAACCAGGGGTGGGGCCCCCAGGGGTGGGCCTGCCCTCACAACGGGCCCCCCTGGGCGATGTGGCTCGCCAGGGCGTTCCGGATCCATTTGGCATAATGGTACTCCCTGGGGTTCTCCACGTTAATGTACAGGGGCATGGGACCGGGGGGCCGGCGGGGCTTGGGGTACTCCAGGGCCGCCCCCTCGATCTCGTACACATTTTGCAGAACGAAGCAGGCACCGATCACCAGGGCCGAAGTCGAGACGGTGTAATCCAGCCGCCCAGCTAGACTCCTCCAGCGCTGCTCCATTTCCCTGCTCCGCACCGTTGGGTATGCTCACCCACCCACCTTCACCCAACGGACCCGCAGTGGCGTCCGTGTAAAAAAGGCCATTCTTATTTTATGATATCGGCTGTCCATGTAAAGCGACATCAGTACAAGCAGAGGACCAAAGGTTTTAGTACAGTATGAGTTTTCTATCTGGTATGCAGATGTGTACAGATCAGAGCTGAAATAAATATGCAAACTAACTGAATATTTATAAAATTATATGAATTCACAAATTTGAAGTTTTCATCAAAATCAAATCAAATTTAAAGTTTATTGTGAAGCTGAAGCTATTACAATCTTAAGGTTTAACCCTAGAAATACTAGGGACAAAATACAAAGTACAAAATATAAAATACAAAACTACAAAATAGAAAGCATAAGAATAAAACAAAAGAACTCTTGAGCATTAAATATATGTAATAACAACAGACAAGCAAGGATTTTTATTACCAAAAGTCCGACCCATGAGATTCAGCCCAAGTGTGTCAATACACTCAGTACCAATCTGGACTTGGCGACCTTAGCCTAAAGAACAATTTTGCACCTATGGGCAACAGCTAGTCCAAACCGTGCCACCAACCGCAACATATGGGAGTCTAGTGGGCTAAGAAACCTCCTCAGAAGAGCCTTTGGGCAGTCAGCAAAGGGCAAGGGAAATAAAGAAACCCACAAATTGTCCCTTAGATCAGACAGGGAAGGGCACCGAAAAAAAACATGCAAAAGGGAATCGGATTCAAGGAGCTCACATAGTGAGCAATATCAATTCCCCCTGGGAATCCTGGCATACCAGCCCTTCAGAATGGCCAGTGAAAAGGAATTACATCTAACTAGAGTAAATACCCATATTTCAGGAGCATTCAGCCATGTAAATAGATAACTAACTTTAACTCAGGAAAAATCCGGAGAGAAATAGTCAGGGACTACTCTGTGCATCTAAAAGAGATTTCTCCATTTGAAGTTCTTGATCCGCCAGTCTCCTCAGTAGGAGAGACTCAGCGGATTTGGGGCCAACTTCCAATAGAAGCTCACAAGAGAACCCCAGCTTTAGTACTTCAAGTTCAACCACTGAATTCCAAGGATCCTTATCCAATATCTAAGCATAGATCGCAAGGCAATCTGCCTAAGCGCAAGACCGCATGATTCAGCCCTTAGAATCACCTGTGGGGTACCCCTAGGAACTCCCATGATTGGGCGAAGGACTCCATTTTGGACTACTTCCAGATTATTCACATAAGCCATGCCCCAAACAGAGAAAGCATACAAGACCTGGGGGATAACTTTAGCCCTAAACAGGCGGAGGGCAGGAAAACCAAATTGCCTTCAGGGCCAAAAAAGAAACTGATAATCATCGCCAAAGTGCACCTGGCTTGAGCCTTAGCTGCCTCAAAGTGCAGCTTCCAGCTACCATTGCATGAAAGTAACACCCCCAGCTATTTAGACCTGCTCTATTAGGTTGTTCCCTATGGATCAACGATGAAGTTTATGGTATCTAGAGTTCCCCATTACCATTACTTTAGTCTTATTGTAATTAATGGAGAGGGCCTCCCTGCCGCAGTAAGGCCCAAATTGTTCCATGGCATGTCTCAAGCCCACCAATGAATATGAGACCAAAATAGCAACACTGGTGTAAAAAAGGGCTGGGATCGCCCTATCTTCAATAATGGGTGCGTGGGAATCACTGCTCTTTAGAAATGGTATAACATCGTTCAGAAAGAAATTAAATAAGATTGGGGCCAAAATGCACCCCTGTCTAACATCCACCATGACCAGAACTTTGCCTGTCAAACTACTAGAGTAATTACACCTGACCTGAAGTGAGCTGCCCGTATGCAACTTCACAATGAAAGACAGAAGATGGGGGTCAATTGCGGACTTTCTCAGTTTGAATCAAAGACACACTGAGTCGAAGGCAGCACAGAGATCAACAAAGCAGAGATAAAATTCCTTCTGTCGGGCAAGAAATCTATTGGCTAAGTCTGTAAGGGTGATCACATGATCCAAACTTACCTTTCTAGAAACAGGCCTCCTCGGGTTCCAGAATGTTGTTAGTATCCAACCAAGAAGTTTTCATCACACAGTGGTGAATTCCACAAAGAAGTTACAAGTGGTTTTCAGTTCTTTTCATTACTTAATTCACTACTAGAATTAAATTTTATTAATTTTCCATTCACCATTTATTAATTCTCTATTAGATAAGTTTATTCAGTATTTCACTATTCATTTATCCCCAATTCCATTTTTTGGTTCATATTTCTGCAATTTCTTTATTCCGCATTTTTTAGTTTGATATTTATGTAATTTGTGAGTGGCTGCCTGTTGAAATCCCATCTATTTCAAAGCAGCAGTGGAAACAAAATGTATATAATCCACAAACCACTAACTCTGGAGTAACCTCACTGAGGAAGAGGCTAGGTCTATAAGTAGCTATTTGTCAAGTTAGTCAGGAGATGAGACCTCTGACTGGTGGGGGCTTGGAGTGAAGAGCAGGAAATGGATCGCTCCATTATCACCTGTTGTTAACTCTCTGGAATATCCAAAATGGGCCACTGTCTGAAATGGGAAGCTGGGTTAGATGAACCATTGGTGTGACATGACCCAAGAAATTGTTCTTATGACTCTTCCCAGGAAATAATTTTTTTAATTAGACTTACGAATTTCAAACGTCATAATAACTTCACTGCAAAGATGAATTTATGGTTTTCTTCTTGTTGCCATATTTTTGTTCATTTTTAAAAGAATTGTTAACACTTCCAAATTTTGAAACAAATTCAAGAGCAATTACAAAGAGCACAGAAATGATATGCATTTTATACAGTCCATCTACAAGTAGGAAAGTACTCCCTAAGTAGATAATCTCCCAAATCATTCCTTTCCTCTCAAAAAGAAAAGCAAATAACAAAAGGGAGAAGGAGAAGCACCAGTAGTTGAATTTACACAGAGTTACTTTCATGAAGACCAAGTGGCTTAATAGCTGGATCTCATATCTATATACATTAGTTGGACTGTTTTATACAAGGGAAGTGTTGGTTAGCTAGTCCAATATTTTGGGAGAAGAATTTATGATTTATTTATTTATTTTTAATATGAAGATGAAACTAGGAAGTGTTTTACATTTCCTGAAAAACCTGATTATTTCTCTATCAATTTGTTATCCTCATAATGGGTACTTTTAGATGGACACGGGGCTGCCCTAACCCCAGAGCTGTCTTGGGAGTGCACCCCTGTGTCCAGACCCACCTGGGTCAGGTTTAAACAGACTTGGCAGGTTCCCTGGCCTGTGGTCTGCCCAAGTGGCACCCCTCATCCAACATCATAGCTTTGTGCTCTTATTCCATACCAGACTCCCGCTTCTGCATGCAACTCTATGGCATTGCATGGGACAATGGCTGGCCAAAAGTGGAGCTGCAGCATGGGCTTGCTGAGAAAATGGGCCACAGCTCTGCCTTGGGCCAGTTTGTCAAGTTTGGCCAGCCTGCTCTACTGATGGTGCTCTGGAATGTTCTGGTTAGATATTGTTCTCTAGAATGTAAGCGATATAAACAATAGTAAAGAAAGATTTGAGTATTGAGTCTCAGATTTCAAATTAGAATATATTTATTTATTTGTTTATTTATTTAAACTTTTATCCTGCCCTTCCCTAAAAAAAGGTTCCGGGAAGCTCAGGGACATCAGGAGATATCCTGGCTACTCCTGTAAAATGTGGAAATAAGCCTATCTTTTGATAGTGATGCTGACTCTGTTCTGGAATGGGAACAAGAAAAATGAGGGCTGATAAGAGTAGAGTTACAGTGAGTAGCACATTTGCTACCCGTGGATAATGCCCACAGTTTTGAGGAACTCCAGCAGGCACAGCATTGGATGACCACCACCACCCCCACTGGATGCCCAGATGCCACCAAAATATGAATATTTTCAGGACCACCTGGGAGGTCCCAGGAAGATGATCCTGGCTCCTGCCTGCACCCACATGCTTCCCAGGCTGACTCACCTACTTGGTTACTGGTCCTCCCCAGCCACAGCTTAGCTGACTCTTCTTCTGGCAGAGTGCCACAGTCCCCACAGTGAGGGTAGGTTCAGGTTGTGTGCACATCACACGTGCAATACCTTCACTCTCAATATGGGGACTGTGGTGTGCCTCCTGGCCTGAAGCCAGGACTTAACCTGCTAGGAGAGGCCTCCTCACTCCCCCTCCACATCCAAAAAGCTACGGTTGAATAACCCAGATCAACTGAGTTGTGCCCAGGAAAAGCAGCAGTGGATGGGCATATCATCCCAAAGAGCACACGAGTAGCTCACTGATTGGTGCCTGAATGTGGGTGGGCCAAGTCAGGCACAACAGAATCTATGGGGTGCCCATTTTTGTGGTTGCCCAATTCAGTGGTGGCTGGTGGGGTGCAGGGCAGGGCCAGAAGTGGGAGGGGCCAGGCCAATGGTAAGCAGAGCCTAGCCAATGGTAGGCAGAGCATAGCCAACAGTAGGCAAAGACAGCAGTGCACATGCAAGCACAGAGCAAGCAAAGCAACCATCTTAAGTCAACAATATTATGTGAATTCCTTAGCACACCACAAAAGATTTAGCGTGAGGTTCTACTTGTCCCCTGGTCACAAACCATGCTACAAAGTTCTGTTGCAATGTAAAAGGCATCTGCTGCAACCAGAGAGGGCACATTCATGCAACGACTAGCCATTAATGAACCAACATGTGGCATGGTGGCCTTCTTGCTGCAGAACAGCCTTGAAACTGGCACTGCAGAGGGATCATTTTAAATGCAGAAAACATTCCACCAGAGATTAGAAACCCTTCTGTCCAAGCCCTCTGATCCCTCCCAGCCAAAAAACAGAAAGCAGACAGTTTTGGTGGAAAAAAGGAAAGGGGCCATTTTAACTAAAAGTAGCCATAACCAGTGAGGACCCCCAAAATGGCCACCAATTTTTCACGTTCTTGGAAGAGGAGTCAGAGTCAGCAGTGCACATGCAAACAGTAGGGATGTGCAAACCCGGTTCGGAAGTTTGAGGTTTGGTCCGAACTCGGGGTGTTTGGTCAGTTCGCAAACACCCTGAATCTGAACCACCACCCCCTCCCAAACCGGCTGCACAAAGTTCAGGTTCCAAACCTGTTCATGTGGGGGAAGGGATCAACCCAGTTTTCCCTCTCCCCTCCCCCTCCAGGCTGTGCAGGTGGAAGGGGCACCAGGAGCAACTCCACCACCACCACCCTGCCCAGCTTCATAATTTATATTTAACCCCCCCACCACAGGGATTGCCCTACCTGGTGGTGCCAGGGCTCTGGCCCCGGGTTCAGCGGCAGCAGGTTCGGTGGTGGATGTGGTGGCAGAAGCACTCTTGAGCACTTCAGGCCACTACTAGGCCATCCGGGTCAAACCAGAAGGCCTAGCAGCAGCCTGAAGTGCTACAGAGAACTGCTGCTGCTGCTGCTGCTGCTTCTGCTGCTGCCAGACCCAAAATTGGAGCCCCAGCACCACCAGATAGGTTGGTCTCTGGGTTCAGTGGTGGTGGCGGTGGTGGCAGCGGTGGCAGGTCCAGCGGTGGCGACACTCCAGAGTGCTTCAGGCTGCTACTAGGCCTTCCGGTTTGACCCAGAAGGCCTAATAGTGGCCTGAAACACTCCAGAGCACTGCCACTACTGGACCCAGGCCACCAGACCCAGGCTGGGGCCCCAGAACCACCAGGTAGGCCAAACCCTGGGGTGGGCAAATTAAAAAATGTTTACGAGGCTAGGCATGGTGGGGGGGAGGTTTTCCCCAGTGCCCCTTCCATCTGTACAGCCTGGATGGGGGAGGAGGGAGGGAAAATCGGTCCCCCGCACTCAAGCAGGTTCAACCCCCCCAAACCCGTTCAGGCTGAACAGGCCGAACCGAGCAGTTTCAAGTTCGACCGAACCCCGAACTCCCCAGTGTTCACACATCCCTAGAAAACAGAGCGAGCAAAGAAAACCAACTTAAACGAACATTATGTTAAGTCTTTAGCACACCACAAAAACAGCAGTATGTAGTTCCATTTGTCCCCTGGCCCCAAACATGCTACACAGTTCAATTGCAATGTAAAAGGCAGCTGCTGCAATGAGAGATGGAACATTCATGCAAAGACTAGCCATTAGTGAACGAACATGTGGCATAGTGGCCTTCTTGCCACAGAAAAGCCTTGAAACTGACACTGCAAAGGGGTCATTTTTAATGCAGCAAACATTCTAGCAAAGATCAGAAACCCTTCCATCCAAGTCCTCTGGTCCCCCCAGCCAAAAAACAGAAAGTACACAGTTTAAGTGGAAAACAGAAAACTGGCATTTTAACTAATAGCCATGGCCAGTGAGGGCCTCCACACAATGGCAACCACCTTTGAACATGTTTGGGGCTTGGGAGCAGAGGGGAAACCCCAGTAGTGCACATGCAAACAAAGAGCAAGCAAAGCAAACCATCTCAAGCCAATAATATTATGTTAAGACTTTGGCACATCACAAAAGCAGCAGCATGAAGGTCCACTTGTCCCTCAGGCATAATCAATTCACACTGCCCTCCACCCATAACCATTTCATTTGCACCCCCAGGGCAGCATGAATTGATTATATGGGGGGCAGAAATGAACTGTTTATGGGGTGGGAGTATAAAGAAAGTATTCCTGCTAGTAATAACTTCATTAAGAAGAGTTAGTGAAATAGCAGCCATAATAATCTCAGAAGCATATTTACAGATTTTCCAAGGTAGAATAGATATTGCTTTACATCCTAAATTCCTACCTAAGATAGTATAAGTAAGACAGTTGTCAGAAGGTGGGCATTTTTATACAAACCTCTCCCACCCATGTGAATGACATGTGCCTGCCGTGACTGAGGGTGCGTGCGCCCACCCATGCACCTAACACGCATCCCCACTGACCCCCCATCTCATCCTCATGCACAGTTGGTCCGTGGATGCAGATGTGTGGGGGTGAGTAGGGATGCATGTGTGGCCGTGTGCATGCCCCGCTCATGCACTGGCGCCCCCATGGATCCCCCACCTGGCAGAGCCATGTAAAAATGGTCTGTGAGGAGCCGCTCAAAGAAGAACAGAAGGTTGCTGCCTTGTAAACAAGGTTCTTCAAGATGGCGTTGAACATACAACACCCACGCATGGAATTTTCTTGTATTCTGAGAAAGGGTTGGAAGGAACTGTCATTCTGAGGAGGACAGTGCTTTTTATGCTAGAGGAGCTTGGGATCATCACGTGGTCAATTATTTGAATAGGGTGAGTATTCCATCCACAACCCAGTTGCGAGAATGTTTATGGTCATCTCAAAGAACCTTCTTTACAAGGCAACAACCTTCTGATCACTCACATGGGTAGGAGTTTTTTGTTTACAAACAGCTTTTGATCAGTCTCCTGATATTGCTGCAGCAGTACTACTAGCAGTCAAAGACAGGTGAGAGATGTGGACCCCCCCTTGATGCGGGGGTGCCTTTCACCTGGGCCTCCCTCCAGTCTGTCCCGTGGGGCCAACCAGGCAGTGGCCCTGGCTTAATGCCAGGTTCGCTGTATGGATGCTAAGCCCCTGGACATTAGTGAACCAATATGTGGCATGGTGGCCTTCTTGCAGTAGAAAAGCCTTGAAACTGGTACTGAAAAAGAGCCATTTAAAAATGCAGTGATGGCCTTCACAAAATGGCCACCACCTTTACACATGCTTGGGAGAGGAGGGGGAAACCCCAGTAGTGCACCTGCAAACACTGAGCAAGCAAAGCAAACCATCTCAAGCCAACAATATTATGTTGTCTTTAGCACACCACAAAAGCAGCAGCATGAAGTTCCACTTGTCCCCCAGAACATGCTACACAGTTCTGTTGCAAACTAAACTTGCAATGTAAAAGGCATCTGCTGCAAGCATAGGAGGATCATTCATGCAACTACTAACAATTAGTGAACCATGGTGGCCTTCTTGCAGCAGAAAAGCTTTGAAATTGACAATGAAAGTGGGCCATTTAAAATGCAATGAACATTCCAGCAAAGATTAGGAACCCTTCCATCTAATCCCCTCCACCCCACCTCTCAAAAAACAAACAAACAAACAAACATAAAGCAGACAATAAAGGTGACAGGATCTCACACAGGGTGAAAAACAGCAAGGACAAAGAAAATATTTTAAAGAATAGGAGATGAGGCAGGACAGCCCTTCCAACTGTGCTCACAAATATAGCAATTATCCCTGCCTGTAATGCATGCCCTGGGAGGGGGTGAGGGGGGGAGAAGAGTACAAAATAAAGTTCAAGCAAGCAAACAAACAAACAATGTACAGGAGATCAGGGCAGGGGATTTTTTCCACCAGAAGTTACCAGGTTTCTGAAAGGATGAGTCCTCCTGATCGCTCTAGTCTGACTCTGATAACCACCTTCTGTTGTTCTTCCCTCCAAACAATGAGACCAGGAACTCCAAACAAGTCCCCAGCTCCTCCCCTCTTGTAAAAAAGGGAGGGGAACCTCTCTCTCTCTCTCTCTCTCTCTCTTCCCCCTCCCCTCTGGTGAACTTAGGGAAGAAGGATCAAGGAGGAATGAGATATTTCCCTTCCTCCTCCCACTCTGGTAGGAGAGGGGCCAGTGGGAGAAAGAGAGACTATGGGGTCGCCAGAGCATTTAGAAAAAGTGCCCTGACTTGCCCCCTAGGCCTTGCTGATTGACTAGGATTCTCCATAGGAACACACTCAAGGAGCACCTGGCACCTCCCCCGTTCCCTCCCCAATTCCCCAGAAAGCACTGCTTTTCTGAGCCAGCCCCCAGCGCATGCTCCCTGAGGGCTTGGGGAGGTCTTTGAAGTCCCTGCCTCCCTGTAGCTCTCTGGTCATTGAGTGGAAAGCTAGAGGGAGGGGGGACCAGCAGGGGAGGGTTGTTTGTCCCCTCCCTCTCCTCCCCTTGCAGAGTGACTCATCACAAGCACCTGCAGTTATTTCCCTTGCAGACTTTGTTTACATATCAGCTGTTAGCTTCTGGCTTCCTGCCAGAGCTATGACTCATGGGCTCTGCAGGCAGTCAGGAGTGGAGAGTTAAAATGTAAACAAAGCCTTCAGACAAGCGGGGGAAACTCAAAGCTGCCACTGGATCAGCTTATGGCCAGCCCCTGGCTCCCCAGCAAGCATGTGGGGACCACTGAGGGGTAAGGGGGGCACCGCTGGCCCAGTTGCACCTCTAGATAAGAGGTAAGATTCATTTTACTCCTTTAAAACACATGTTATTTTATCTTCATATTACTTGTTTCACTGAGACTTTTATATGAGGAAAAGTTGCAAGAAAATAATCTGTTTACAGTTATTTTGAGGAGCATGTACCAACTGTAAAAAAAAGATTGAAGGCATGACAAAAAGGGCACAAAATATATTGCAATCTTTTTTCAAACCTATTTAAACTAAATAAGTTTCAGAACACAACATTTATCTTAATTTAAAATGCATTTTCCTCATGCAATTGTCAACAACTTTGCTCATTTTCTTGAGGAAAGTGTCAAATTCTATATTATTACCATTTAGATTTTGCTTTAAGATCAGTAAAATGTTTCATTAACATTAGGGTTGTAGGATTTCTAGCTCTAGAAAATGGTGTAAGAGAAATTCAGGGGAACAAAGGATGGACAAAACTTAAAATACATTAAATTTTGGAACACATTTTAAAAAAAATAATGTCTGTCTTACTAAGCAAAGTCAGAATTAGGAAAAGACATAGATTAATGGAATGAATTAGATGTACTATACTTGGATGTTACTAAACATTTGAAACTGTCTCTCCTGAAAGCTTAATTGGGAAATTAATTAAAATCAGATTAAATAAATGCACCACCCACTGGACTGAAAACTCTCTAAAAATTTAAACATAAGAAACAGCAATATATCAAATCTGTAAAGAGGTGCATTATGGGTTATCACAAATTTCAGTACTAGTGCTTCCCCAGTATGCTATAGGAGCAGTGATCGGCATCTATCATTGATCACCTGGAAGAAGAAGCTGACAGTACATTAGTTAAACTTAGATTTAACTAATGTAAATGCTGGATTTTGACAGTTGTATGAAAAAGAGGTCAGATGGTTCAGAATGTCAGCAGTCAGCACCTGCTCAGTGTTGAGTAAAGACTATTAGCAATCTCAGAAGGCTTTTGGGTTGTGATCTTCAAAATGATGTTCCAGCAAAGCCTGAGGGCCTTCTGCTCCAGAGGTATCCACTTTCATTTTCCCTAAGCTATTGAACAGAGTTGTGAGAATGTTTGGTATAAACACCTAAACTAGTTTTTTCTTGGCTTGAGATTTTGTTATTAATCTGAAATAGAATGAATTTCAGTGGACCTTTAATAAAAAAAAAATCTACTTGGCTGGACAAGCATCTGTTTGAAATGCTGTAGGCAGAGGATATCCTGCCTAGAAGAAGGAGGATGGACTTGATGGACCTTGATGTATCCTCTACTCCTATAATTCTCGGATTCTAAAAATCAATGATTTTCAAAATAGGCCTGGAAAAGTAAGTCTTAATTCGTTACAGATTTTGTGTCAGAACAGCTAAAGCAGGACCATGCCCCAGCTAATTCTCCTCACTGTTCCCAGAACACTCTGCTTCTCTCCATGTTTATTGTCAATGTCTGGTTCTATAAACTACAGTGAAACTATTTACAAATCAAGATAGGAAAAGAAAAGTTGAACTCCTTTATATTTAATTTTAAACAGGCACATTCGATATAGCAAATATATCAAACAATCATGATGATCATCTAATAATGATCATATATCTTTATAAGAATCCCAACTTCAAGAACAATTTCTATCAACTACATATTACCAAACCCTTACTACCAATCAAATTGATTTTCTCTGGTTCAATTGGGGTTTGTTGTACTGAGACTATACTGTATACTTTGTATACAGTCCTGGTGAAGGCCAGTTGGGAGACTTTGGGACCTTTGCTGGTAGAGGTGGTCAATGCCACCCTTCGGGAGGGCAGGGTGTGAGCTGCCTCTAAGAGGCGGTAGTGTGGCTCCTGCTCAAAAAACCATATCTTGACATTGACTCCCTTGCCAGTTATCGGCCAGTCTCTAACCTCCCCTTTTTAGGGAAGGTTATTGAACGAGTGGTGGTTCAGCAACTGCAGGCCAGGGGCATTTGGACTGTGTTGGTTTTATGGATCCTTCAGCTTTCATCTTAATTATGGCACCAAGACTGAGCTTGTGGCTTTGGTCGATGACCTTTGCCGGGAATTGGATCAGGGTGTTCGACTCTACTGATATTCTTAGATCTCTTAACTACTTTTGATACCATTGATCATGAGATGCTGGTGGCCCGCTTTCAGGACTGTTTCAAGGTGGGTGGGATTGTTCTTGAATGGTTCCGCTCCTTCCTGGCTGCGAGAACTGAACATGTGATGCTTAGGAACTGTTAATCAGTTTCCCGGAACCTCACGTGTGGAGTCCCACAAGGTTCTATTCTGTCCTCCTCCTGTTCAACGTCTATATCCAGCTACTGGGCAAGGTTATGAGGGGGTTTGGGGTACAGTGTCATCAATATGCTGATGACACCCATCTCTACCTCTCTTTTTCATCTGACCCAGACCTGGCAGTCTCAGTGCTTACCCAGTGTCTGGCAGCTGTGGGGGACTGGATGAGGGTTGGACGATTGAGGCTGAATCCTGAAAAGACAGATGTGATGTTGGTGGGTAAAGCGGTGGGAGTGGTGTCCCTCCTCATTGATGGGGTTCACCCCCAACTGGTTTCCCAGGTCTCGAGTTTGGGAATGCTCCTCCATCTCCAGCTCCATCTGGATGTCCAGGTGGGGGCTATAGCTAGAAGGGCATTTCTCCAATTACATCTGGTGAAGTGGCTGGGCAGTATCTCTCAGACTTCGACCTGTCCACCATCATCCATGCCTTCATTACCTTGAGATTGGACTATTGCAATGTGATCTGCCAGCACCAATTAGCTGATTGACATTTATGCACAGCCAGCAGTCAACTGTGGATGGATGGTTAGAATAGCATCCCCACATGGTACATAGGACCTGCATGGGGACACAGGTCTTCTCCCTCCTCCCTTGCTCCTGGCCCGGGGTGGGCCAGGGGAGGAGTCAACCTCCCAACCCCCCACTGGTCTGGGAGCTTCCACCTTGTAGGAAGGATAATGAAAGTTCTATGTCAGAGGTGGGGAATCTATTCCCTCCCAGGAACCAATCACATCATATTGTGTGCATGTTAGAAGTCCACATAATCCTGTTGGATATTCTTGCATTTTCTATGCATGTTAATTATGGCCTATGCTGCCTATGTATTTAAGATACTGTAATGTTTGCTTGAATTGCACCTTAAGTAAGGTACTGGACATTTCTGTAATCTGGGCTAGCTGGTACGGGACTTCTGTTTCCTCTGCTATGGTACTCCTACCATTGAACACATTGCCTGCTGGTGGTGATTAGAGATAGCTTGCAATCTAAGAAAGATAAGGGTGAGGGGAACACAGGGAGAGACAGACACACACATATTTTCATTTTTACAGATGGGGAACTGAGGCTGTAAAATTCCATATTCATTTCAAAATTCTGCTTGGCCCCGCCTACTCTTGGCTTGGTCCCGCCTACCACTGGCTTGGCCACACCATTGGCAGCCCCATCCACCACCCCACCAGCCTTAGTTAGAACCCACCAGCTGCCACTGAGGATATGGTAACATGGACAGAATTCAATGGCAAAGAAAGCAACTGCTGTCAACTGAACTCATCAAGAGAGAAGGTTCTCCTGGTTTGGATATATGAACAGAATGGAGTCACCTAGACTGGCTGCCCACACCACATTATGGAAATCACTTACAAAAAGAAAACCAGGAAATACACATCTTAAATGGCATGCCATTGTGGACAAAGATCTGTCTTAATTTTGCATTGCATGGTCTACATTACATGGCCAATTTAAATAGTAGCAAGCCATCTGGAAAATATGATATTCATCCAAGGATCCTGAAAGAAGCTCCCCCTCTTTGTGGGAGTTCCCCAAGGCTCTGTCCGGGGCCCTCTTCTCTTTATACTCTTTCTCTGGGTAAGCTAATTGAATCTCATGACTTCCAGTATCACCTGTATGCTGATGATACACAACTCTCTCTCTCCACTTCTGTGCTTTCCTCCTCCATCCAGTATTGTATTGCTGAGTGTCTCTCTCTCTCTCTCTCTCTCTCTCTCTCTCTCTCTCTGACATCTCTGTTTAGATATTTTGACGCCAAATTGAGATTAATATGGCCAGGACTGAACTCCTCATCTTTCCCCTAAAATGTTCCCCTTCTACTTCCCTCTCAGTTTCCATGAGAATATCTGGAAGCTCAAAGAGCTGGGTGTTTAAGATCTGGGTGAGTTATTTAGACACACAGAAAGTTGGGGTTCCAGCAGCAAACATGCAGGAGAAAGGGATGTGTAAAAACATCAATTTGCATGGATTTAAGAAGTCCTTGATCTCTGTGGTTTTACAAATTAGGGATGGGTAAACGCGGTTCGGAAGTTCGGAGTTTGGGCTGAACTCGGCCTGTTCGGACGACCGAACCGAACGTTCGAACCAAACGCTCGAACGGCCGAACAGTTCGGAAAAGTTCGGATGAGTTTGGATGAGTTCGGGGGTGGGAAAAACATGACTGGAAGGTGGGAAAAACATGAATGGAAGTGGGAGGCAGCTGAGGAGAAGACTTCCTGGCACCAGAGGTGGAGACCAGGGATGGTTTCAGGGTCAAACCAAAAACAAAATCGATTTCGGTTTCGGTATCGATAGCACTATTTTTGGTTGTTCGGCCAAGTTCAACTGAACCGAACTCCACCGAACCGAACAGCCAAACCCGAACTCAGATTTCAGACCAAACGACAGAACGTCCGAACATCCAAATTGCGTTCTGTTCACCCATCCCTATTAAAAATCTGGATCCTTAACGTCCGGGTGTCTCCCAGAACTTATGTGTGTAAAAAGTTCTCCTGGTAAACTGCTTTGCTTCTGGCAGCCATGATCACATTTTTCCATGGCAACCCCTCCAGTGGTGGGTCCTAGTTCAGGTCTATCGGGCGGTGCTCCACAAGCCCTGGCTGAGTTGCTGCTGCTGCCCTACAGTATGCTTGGGAGAATGTTTAAAAAAAAACAAAAAAAACACCTCCCCCTGGTCCCTGACTTTTTCCTGGGGGGAGGGGGGAGGCTTGGCTTACCCGATCTCTCTGACTGAGTCCTCCACTTCCCGTCCTGTGTTGTGGCTGCCTGTGGTGGAGGTGGAGCAGCGCTGGGGGTTGGAGAAGAAGGAATCCCCTTGCTTCTGGTTGGGTCGGCATCGCACACCACTCTTTGAGCTGGCTGTGCTGTGCACATGCGCTACCAGCGCCTGGAATAGACTTCCCGTGACTAAACTTTAAAGGTTAGTCAGGGGAAGCCTATTCCAGGCACCAGCAGTGCATACGCACAGCGCAGTCAGCTTCGGAAGTCCGGGTGGGCTGACTGTGTGCTGCTCTGCTGCACATGCACATGGTGTGCAGCACTCTAGCATGGGCATGGTGGACAGACCAGGCAGGGGACTGGGAGAAGCTCCCATTCCCAGTGATGAGTCGATGCAGAGCAGACTCCAACACACATGTGGTGTTGGCAACTCAGCGAGCAAGCGAGGAATGCGGTGAAGAGGAGCAGCAGCAACAAGCCACTGATGTACGCATAGAGGAGCCAAGCCAGCAATATTGCAGGTATGAATCGGGGCCCTGCGGGTCCGGCCGACATGGGAAATGAGGGGACCCAGTCTGAGTAAGGCAGGCAAGTGAGCATGTGTGAGAGGGCGATGGTCTTAGCACCCTGTTTCTTAGTATCTCACATATGGTCACTTGTATTTTGGGGGTGGGCAGAGAGGAGGCACTTGAGGATGCCTTTAGGAATCCTCCAGCAAAAAAACCCAACAATCATTTTTGGGTGATACAGCTATCGTCCTGATCAATCTCTGGCCACAAACAAACACGGGGAGCCTGGGTGCGACTGTGCACTTGACTGTGGGGGTTGGTATCTTTTTGTGTGTGAGTGACTGTGGAGGGAGTGGCGGGGGGGACTCAGAGGGACTGGGAGTCAACCATCCAGGCCTAAGCAGCAATTGACAAAGGGAACTTAGTGGGAACTTTGGAAGCAAACTTAGTTGCTGACTGTGGTTACAGCAGGCAGTGTGCACTGGTGGCTACAAGCAATCTGAACAACAAAGAGCTGATCCCAGCCCTGGCAGCTAAGAGCCTTGCCTCCCCTCCCCCGGGCCCAGCCCCCACCAGCACATGTGGCTGGGGTGAGGGGAGGCGAGACTCTTAGATGCCTGGGCTGGACTCAGCTGTTTGTTATTCAAATTGCTTGTAGCTGCTGGACTGCTGCAGCTGAACTCCAGTCCTGATGCTTCCAGGGTCCAGGCACTGCAGGCAGCAGTTTTCCTATAAGGTAGGGTGATGATCGTATTATGTACTTGTGGTGCTTAAACTGGAGTCCTGGGATTTTATTAGGGTGCTTTTGCTTTCTGCGTTTCCATCCTGGATTATTCTGCAGCTAGTGATCTACTGGACTCCTACAGGGTGGGTGGGTGAGTGCTTGCTGCTACTAGGTTCAAATAAGCACTGGATGTCTCATGAGTCATATCTGGGATTTTATTGGGGAGGTTCTTTGTGAAGTACTAAGGGCACAATGGCAGAGCACCTATTGACACTTGATTCTGGGGTTCATCAGGGTGCTTTGTGAGTGACTGTGAGGTGGGGAAGCAGCTAGCCATCTGCTTCACTGCCCCTGCTCTGAAGTATTCTCGCCCTCTGCTGTATGCCTGTGTTGAGGGGACCCCAATCCCTGTTTCAGAAGGGACTTCTGTGTGTGTGGTTGGGTTTTTTTAAAATTGTGATTCACGGGGCCTTAACTAGTAATTCCCCCCCAACACACACACACACACACACACACACACACACACACACAGAGGAGGATGAGAATTCTTCAGGGCAGGGACAGTGAAGCAGATGGCTAGCTGCCATTCAGGAGTCCTTTTCTTTCTATGATTTGATCCCCTCCCAGGCTGAGGCTGGGTAAGTAAATTCTCTCAGTGCAATAGTGCATGGTGCCTGACTTACTGTCTCTTCGCTTTCTTAGTTTCTCAAGTTTGAAGCAAGGTTGATGTAAAAGAGAAATCTTATCTGTTCAAGGAAGCTTGTTGATGTTGTGGTTTGGGAGTTTGAATCCCAGTCATGATTTAGTGGGCTAAGGAGGAAAAACCCTGCACGGTGATTTGGTTTGTCATTCAATCCTTATCACTCGGCATGTAATGAGACTGAGAGCAGCGTTTCTTACAGTCTTCAGGTACTTTCAGACAAGACATTCTCCACCCACTATACATGCTACAAGGCACCTATAGGGCAACATTACAGGGCAACAGGGCACCTATTACAGGGCACCTATAGGGCAACATACTAGCCGGAGAGGCTAACAACCAATAAAATACATACAAACATCAAAATACTAAAATAAATAACTATAAACCTGTAAAATACACTTTTCTAAAAAAGCCTGCACCACAGCACAGGGGATACTGGGGGCATATATAAATAAAGTTATTTTTTGTTATTATTCAGAGTGTGGTCTGTTTTTAATCAATTTTTATAACAATTGAAATGGGTTGGGGTATCTTTTCCCTCACAGGGCTCAATTGCAGCATTTATGGCAGGCGATCATGTAAGTGTGCAATTTTAGGGTTGGCTTCGCCTACCGTTGGGTTGGTGCCACTTACGTTTGGTTCCGCCTACCGTTGGGTTGCCCCTGTCCACTGCTGGCTCTACCCACTGCCCCACCAGCCTCAGAAACCACCATCCGCCACTGAACCCCTCTGCCCTACAACTGAGCTCCCCAACACCACTACTGCAGGTTGTCTCAGGGAAGCATGTGTGTGTGAAGAATGCATCCAGGTGCTGACTTGTGGACTTGTAAACTAGGAGGATTGAAAGACCCACCAGCACTTTGAGGTGTGTGTAAAAACAACCATACTGTAACTTATCACTAATATTCTCCTCTGTGCATGCCAGAAGACTGAAGTTTAGCAAATGTAAAACCAGTTTTAAGAAGTGCTCCAATGTTGACCCTGGGAACTACAGACTCGTAAGTCTGACATCAGTACCAGGCAAACTGGTTGAGACTATTGTTAAAAACAGACACTAAGCATATTGACAAACATGGTTTTAATGGGTAAAAACGAGCATGGCTTTAGCAAAGAAAAGTCATATCTCACAAATTAGAATTTTAATGTCAACAAGCATGTGGATATGGGTGATCCAGTTTTTATAGTATATTTGGATTTAGTGCTGAAACTCAGTCCATGGTTTTCCTTGGGAAACACAGAGGAGGTGGTGCATTTGGCCTCAATTTCTTTTTTAATTTTTTTTTTTAAAATTTCATTTCTTAATTTTATTTTTAGGAAAAGTACAAATAACCAGACCAAAAGTAATCTTCTTACAAGACAAAAGCAGGTTCACATTCCCTGGTCAAATAAATTACACCAAACAAACAAGGTTAAACTATTAGCGAAAGCAAAAGTTCTCAACTAACATCTTTGAAATAAGGTACTAATAAAGTCTTCGGTACTAATAAAGTAGATTAATAAAGTCTATATTTCCTTCTAATAGGTTAGATTCCAAATATATTCTTGTACTTTTTCTTGTCCATATTCTCCTCCAAGGCCAGAATGATTGGTGCCCAAGTCTCTTCAAAGCCCTGCATCTTATTATGAAGGTCTGCAGGAAAACTTTCCAGGGTACATATGTACCAGATTCTGTGGCACAATTCTTCTATAGAGAGATCCTCAGTTGCCCTCCAGTGTTTAGCTACAATAGTTGCCCCCGCACTGGAAATAAGGCACAGACACAGAGAGCTTGGGTAAACTGGCCACAACCGTTTATTAAAACAACCAGCATAACCGGAAACCTGTTGATAAACGAGAACCAATTAAAAAACCAATCAAAACCAATTAGTGAGAACGGTGGAAAGATCTGATTGCCAAATTGATTTCAACTTAATATAATTACCCCATTAGCCAATCACTGCAAATCTTCCAAATTATTATCCCCATCAGAATTGAATAGTAAGACCGAATTGATAACCCTGGGTGAGACTATAAGGAGAGTGATTGGGCATTAAGTCCAACCTTCTGATACCACCTCTGTCCCTAATGCCCCTCACTCCCCGCGTTCAGTACCATAATGTATGACCACTTGAATTGGAGATACCAGTCCAATCCCCGTTTCTACTGAACCAGAATTGCTCCAATACCTGAAAGAACTGCCGATCAAGTGACCATGTCAGGACCGCTTAGATCCTTCCCATATGCCCCTTGACCCCAATCCTTCTTCTCTTGGATAGCAGTGGGGCGCCTATCCCTGGACTGCTTCCCAGGTCCCACCTCCTGGATGCCTATCAGCATCCACCATTACCTGATGTTTTCCATAATGCCAACCAATTCCAATGCCTGTTTAAATCCACCATGGTACTGAATTCCGCCACCCAGTTCAGCAGCAAAGCTTGCTTGAACACCCTCCCAAACTCACCCAGAGCTACCACTACCTAACCCAAACACTTCCGTAAAAATTCCTGCAGATTCCCCAAGTACATGTCAAGGCCCTTCTCAGACAGGTGAACCCCATCTGACCAATACAATTCCAGCCTGGTCCATGAAATATTCCCATGTACCAGCCAAATTCCCCCTACTTGTGCAATGCATTTTTTAATCTCCCTATTGAGTTGACCCTTTTCCTTGATCTATCCACCGCTCTCGGACTCGTGGATCTCAGCGACTTTATCCTCTGCAACATCTCCGTAAAAACCAAACATGCCCCAGGAAACAACTCCCTCAATCTAAACCAATCTTATAGAACCATTATGGATAAGTTCAACCTAGACCCCCTGGTCAAATCATTTTCACCCAGATGAATAACTATTATCCCAGGGGACTGTCCCACACCCCAACCAAGGAGCAATGGCATCATCTGGGGCCAAAGCATGCCCCGCTTACCTTTCCAAACTACCCTTGCCTGGGAGGATAAGCCCAACTGGGAACCCCAACTAGAATTTTTAGCCAGCTTTTCAGCCCAACTAACAAAACTATGACCAGCAATCCAAATTACCTTTTTCCCCATTGGCCACAGCAACCCTGTAAAGAATAAGAAACCGTCTATCAATATTGCTGAATTGGCTCACCTCATCCATCTATTGCAGGCAGTGGGTGAATATATGATCTGAATGCAGCGGAGTACCACCTCCCCACTGACTTAATATCGGGGACTGGCAAACCCACCGCAGCTGCAGAAAATGCCGCTCTGATTCGAAATGTTTGGGAACTAAACCTCCCAGATATGCCCAATGCATCTACACAATGCCCCATGACTGCCGTAAACTGAAAACAAGTTAGGGGCTGACCAGATTGATGTAAAAACAATGGCTCCAGTCCCCGTGGTCTTTCCTTCAAAAACTCAACTATACATACGACTGGACAAATCAACGGTTCACTGGACTTGAAGAGCACCACATTGGTGCCCTTCCCTACATGGTCAGTCTTTGACTTCCTAATGCACAATTCAATCCGATCTATTCCCACAAACACATCCCCTGCTTGTAAAGCCCGACCCGAGCAGTCCAGTCGCGAATTAACGACCAACTCGCCAACCCTAAATGCTCCAAAAAAGGCAATAACAAAGGTAGCTTGAAAAAGCCTCACCTCTCTAGAATCGCTACAAATTCCAGCCAGTTTGACAACCAAATCAGCCAACATTTTAGGTGACACAGGCATCCTTGCATCAGCCCTACACCTCCCTTGCCTCCTCCAGGCTTCCAACATAGCTTTCAAAATAGGCGTCCCCGATAACTCAGAAGGGCTGACCATTTTTGAAAAAAACGATAAAGCGGACCATTTTGCCACAATTGTGCCTGGCGCCAAACCCTTTCTACGCAATTCCATCCCAAATCGCAGCATCTGCGGCAACAGGATCAGAAATGACACCGGCCAACCCTTTCCTGCAGCAAAAGCCCTGAACTCCTTCAAAGCTCAATCATACAACTGCCAAGTTGCTGGAGAAACTGAGCCCTTCACCGTTTCTATCAGCTCTAGAATCCAAGGTTCCAAAGCTCTTGGGGAACCAAGTCTTGCTTCACCCGGGCCATTGGAGTGAGCTTCCGAAAATGAGGAATCTGGAAATGAGAGAGGGCATCAGAAATCTCATTATTCACACCTGGCACATGCCTAGCAGAAAAAACTACATTATGCTTCAAACACCAGAGAACAAAAACTCTTACCAACCGCATCACCCTCTCCGATTTTGATGACAATGAATTAACCATGTGTACAACAGCCAAGTTGTCACACCAGAACAATACCCTATTGTCCCTAAATCTGTCGACCCACACACATGAACTGCCACCACTATAGGAAATAACTCGAGAAATGTCAAATCCCCCAATATGTCCAAGTCATGCCAATGAGCAGGCCACTGCTCTGAACACCACCTACCTTGAAAATAAATTCCAAGCCCCGCAGCACCAGCCACATCAGAGTGCACCTGCAACTCAGCCTCCACCAAATACAACTCTCTCTACAAGCTGATCCCGTTGTGATGTTGCAGAAACTCCAGCCACACTCCCAAATCATCCCTCATCTCCTTTGTGACTCTGATGTGGTGATGTGGCTTAGTGATCCTAGCTGTCTTGGCATAAAGGCGAGACAGAAATGCACGCCCCGGTGCTACCACCCTACATGAGAAGTTCAACTTCCCCAGCAATGACTGAAGCACCCTCAAAGTCACCTTATCGGCCCCCAGACACGAAACAATTTCATTCCTAATTACTTCCAATTTATCTACTGGTAAACGACAACGCTGACATACTGAATCCAATTCTATACCTAAGTAGGTCAAACGTGAAGCAGGGCCCTCCGTTTTCTCCTCGGCCAACGGGACCCCAATCAACTCAGCAATTTTCATGAAAGCAGCCAACAAGTCGCTGCACTCCCGAGACCCTGCCCTGCCAATGAATATATAATCATCAAGATAATGTGACATATAAGGGGACCCCGTCCATCGCTTAACAATCCACTCCAAAGCCCAGCTGAACTTCTCAAAGGCAGCACATGAGATAGAGCATCCCATGGGCATCGCCTTATCATAGTAAAAACGGTCCTTAAATGAAAATCCCAATAGGTTAAAGTCCCTGGGATGCACTGGCAAGACGCAAAAGGCAGACTTAACGTCACTCTTTGCCATAAGGGCTCCCCTACCACAATCCCTAACTAGATCAACTGCCCTATCAAAAGAAGCGTAGTGGCCTGAACACAGCTCGGGGCGGGGGGGATTGCATCATTCACTGACAGCCCCCTGGGGTAAGACAGATGATGAATCAATCTGTACTCCCCAGGGGCCTTCTTTGGTACAATGCCCAATGGTGACAATCTCAAATTTTCCACAGGCAAGGATTCAAAGGGGCCAGTCACACACCCTTCCACTAACTCCTTCTGTATCTTTTGCTCCACCACTGATTCCATGCCTATAACCGACTTCAGATTCTGAGCCACCATGTGCTCCCTTTTTCCTTCAAACGGAATTTGGAAACAAAACCTAAAACCATTAACACCATAACTTGCCTGACCCAGATCAGGATAATCATGTAACAAGCTCTCAAGCACCCACCATTTAACTGGTGTTGGCACTCTTACTCGCAGCGGACTGGGACGGCCCACCACCCCTGCCTGCACTGGGTTGGAATCCACGCTTGCCTCTCTGCCCGACCCCCTGCCTGCATTGACAATTAACGGAAGGGTGAGCCCCCCCACATAGGAGGCGCACATGTCTAAACCTGCAAAAGGAACAAAAACACTTGCTTTCATTAAAGTTCCAGCAGGCCAAGGATTGCACTCCCTTCTTGCTCTGTTCACCACGAAAATTATCGGTTATCCACCGGTTGGGCATCTCCCTTAATAATAATATGCCCACTATCTGCACGCACCACCTCCTTTCCCTGAATACATTCAATCCAGAGGTCGTGGTCTTTCACATCCCACCTCACCCCTGGCGTAATGGCTGCATGCTGACAGATGGCTCATCATAACTGAGCCAACCGAAGCCTTCCTTCGTTAAATATGCTCACCTAACAATGTCAAAATATTTACACAGGGCTACCGCCCTCTCTGGAAAGGCTTGCATAATTACGTCCACATAGATAATGAAATCTGACTCCCAGTTAGCCCAATTTCTATCAATTTTTCTTATTTTTGCTCTCTCAGGGTGATTTCAGACATTACGGGGCCCGTTGGCCCCGAACCAAAATCACCCCATTCATTCCCCACCGGGGTCACCCCGTCACTCCATAACAGACGTGCCAGGGGGATCCCGGTGGGGAATCTGGGAGGGGGCAGGGCCGCACGGTGCAACGTGCAGCTGCACAGTCCCGCCCCCTCCACGCTCCCGCCGCCCGCCCTCCGGGGAGACGGGCGGGCGGCAGGGCCAATGCGGCCGTCGCGTCGGCCGGATTCGCCACGGCCCGGGATCCCGCAAGGGATCCCGGGCCGTGGCACCCAGCCAGACATAAATTTTTTTGGGTCCCCGCTGGGGATCTCTTTGACCACGCTTCCCGGGACATTCCCCCCGCTAGCCCAGGAAGCGTGGTTCAAATTGACCCCATGTGGGTATTGACCGTGGCGAACATCTGGCGGCTGCCAAACAGATGTTCGAGACACATTGACCACAGGTGGGTATTCATCGTGGTTCACTGTGATCTCGTAACGTCTGAAAATACCCTCATACTCCTTAGGCTCCATCCGTGCATTAGGGTCAGGATCCGTGCATTAGGGTCACAAAAAAAGATGGCGAACAAATCTATGTAATCGCCCTTCCAGATCTTTTCCCTCATGGACTGCAGCAGATGTACCCCTAGTGGGGCAGAGACCCTGGCATATCCACCCTGCAAAGGAGGGACCTCCCTTACCTGTGACCCCACTGAAGCCATCCCACTTTGACCCACAGAAACCGCAGCCATAGCCTGAGGGGCCAAGACATTTTCCCCTCCCGCTTGACCTACCTGAACCCCACTGCTCACCTCAACCCCAGCTGGCCTGCCCTGCAGCACTGATGCTTGTAGGAGCCATACATTATCCACCCACACTAGCCTATTCGGGTCCTGCTGCACCAGCAGTTGGTCCATCCCAGCATTCGTCTGCCCCATTGCTACCAGACCCTGCTGCACCACCATTGTCCCCCCAACGGATCCCACAGCTCCACCGCCTGCCTCCCCACTAGACCCATTACTAATGGGCACCTCCCCTGTCTGAGCAGGCTGACTGCTTCCAACCCCTACCTGTCCTTGTGTTTCTGTACCCTGAAGGGGCACAACATACTCACCATCCCCCACAACCGGAACCATCGAAGCTGTCACCTGCTGCACCCCAGCCACTGGTATCGATGGCGCCATCACCCCTGGTCCAACGCCTCATTCCAGCAGCTGGGCGATCCTGGTGATCTGCTGCTCCATTCTGTTCACTTTCCTTGCCAGCACCTCCATAGCCGGCCCGGCCTGACCCGGCCCCACTGCCTCACTAAACTGGAAAGAAGGAGTGGGTAAATTACTGCTCATTCCACCAGAAACCTGACCCCCCCACACCCCCAGCCTCTAACAACCCTGAGGCTGTCAAGCGGGTCATAACGTTATCCCATCCAGCCATTCCGGCCTCCATGGACTGCAAAAAGGCCTGCCCAGGTCCCCCCCTGAACCTAGGCTGGAGGGGGGATGCACCTGGGTCCCCTGCACTATGCCAGCAGAAGCCCCAGCAAGTGCATCCACAGACTCCCTCCCATGTGCCGCTCCTCCCAGAGCGAGGCCAAACCCATCTTCCCTGCTGGTCCCAGCAACCCCTTGCAAGGCACCATCCAACTGCCTCAAACCCTCCCCCAGAGACCCCAATGAAGAAGAGGGGGCCTGGGGGGAAGCTTCCACTTGCAACCCCCTTGCCCCATCACCTCCTTGACCTGAAGTCCCCTTCCTGCCACCAGTTTTGTCAGCCCCCTGCCCCTTCCTTGCCCTGCCCATACTCCCTGCTATGCCCAGAATACATGTGAGTGGGGGAAAAAAAGGGGGGTATTCCCCCTACAATATCCCCCTCACCACCAACGAAGGAAGGGCAGTGAGCTTGTGCATGGGAGGGGGGATATTCCCCTTACAATCTCCCCCTCACGACCAATGAAGGAAGGGTAGTGCACTCGTGTGTGGGAGGGGGGTATTCCCCCTTCAATCTCCCCTTCACCACCAATGATAGAAGGGTAGTGAACTTGTGCGTGGGAGGGGGTGTTCCCCCTACAGACTCCCTGTGCCACAAATCAAGGAGGGATGGTCCCCACGAGGTGGATGGGGTTCCCCTACAATTCTCCTCAGACAAACTGTAGGAAGGATGTAAACTTACAAGTGGGAGGGGCGGTATTCCCCCAACAATTCCTATCGAGTTCACTGTGAAGAGACCCCCCCCTTCCACCCCCGCTGTCAGAGCCAGGCCCCCCCACACACACAATTGAGAGCCGTCGCTCCTCCACCCCTGCCTCTCCTGGTACCACCGCCTGTAGATGCTCATCCCCCTGCCCGAAGCTGCGCCATTCCCCTCTCGCAGCAGAACCTTGCAAGATGCAGCCTCCTCCCAAACCGTGCAGCTTGCAAGACAGATACCTTCCCGCCTGGCCAGCTCCCAAACCTGCCCGGTAACAGCCCGTGCCTCATTCCCCTGATGGGGCGGGCACAAATTAACCCCTGCAGTGCACAAGGTGCTTAGCAGGGGCTTTATGTCTGCTAGAAAAATGTTCTTACATGATCCCTGACACTGAATCATATTTTTTGTGTTGGGATATAAACCAAGCAGAGCTATTTCAGGCCTTAATGGGACTACTTCCCCGGCTACCTTATTGATTAACTTCCAAACCTTGCACCAAAATAACTGGACCTTCCCGCAGTCCCACCAACAGTGTTTGTAGCTCCCCCTTTCTCCACATCCCCTCCAGCATAGCCCTCGCCTATTCAGATCCGCAAATCTCACCCTTTCTGGTGTCAGGTAGTATCTGGTAGTCAGCTTGACCTGAATTTCCCTGACCTCCAGGGAGAGCACACATTTATTCATGTGGCACCACATTTTTTCCCCCACCTCTATTTCCAGAGGAATACACAGGTCCTTCCTCCATTTTTCCAGATATTCTACCGAAGAGCCATATGTTAATTCCTTTAATTCCTTATATATCCTACCCACTCTGCCTGAAGCCTTGTTTCTTTTAAACAGTATCTTCTCTAGCTTCAGAGGTTCCCTGTTTAGGCTTTTCCTGTTTTGGGGGGAAATAGCCCAACCCCTCAACTGCAAATATTGAGAACGTATTTAGATTCTCTTGCGTCAGTTCCTGTAATCTTTGAGGTGCTATGAATTTTCCCACCCTAAAAAATTGCTCCATTCTAGTTACCCCCTTGTTCCTTAGAGTTGATCTACTCTCCGGGGCTATGCTCCATTCCCTGTTTTGTAACGAGTCTATTGGGGTGAAGGGGGACAGCTCTCCTTTTATCCTCATTCTTTTCTTTATTATTCCCCAGTTCTTGATAAGAATTCCTGCAAATGGGTGGTTAGATTTAATTTCCCTTGGGATATTGCCCTGATCTACAATCAGGTCCTTTAATGTCTGGACCCTGAAGAGCTCCTTCTCTAAAACTGCCCACTCGGGGGCTTTTGAATAGTGATACCAGTCATATATCCCCCCCCCAGAGATGTTGCCATATGGTATAACTTTATGTCTGGAACATTTAACCCCCCTTTTTCTCTAAGGGTATTTTGAGACATTACGAGATCACGCTCAACCACAGTGAACCACGGTCAATTCCGCGGCGGGGCCAAATATCCCTGAACATCTGTTCGGTGTCCGCCAGATGTTCACTACGCTCAATACTCACATGGGGTCAATTTCAACCATTCTTTCCGGGCTACCCGGGGGAATATCCCAGAAAGTGTGGTCAAAGAGATCCCCACTGGGAACCAACAAAAAGTAACGTCTGGATGCCAATCACCTGATGGAACCAAAGGAAACGATCCCCAGCTGCGGACAATGCACTCAGCATCACTGCCAGGCAACCATCAACAACACAACCACCAGAGGGAGATTTAAAGGGAAATCCACAGCAGGCAAGCGTGGTGAGGGAGGTGGAAGAGAGCGGCGGGAGAGAAAGCGACAGAGGAGGAGGAGGAGGAGGAGGAAGGGGCAGCAGTGGGGGGAGCGCAGGCAGAGGAGGGGGAGCAGGGGGTCGTGCTGAGGATGGAGGAGGTGCAGGGACAACACCTGCAACTGCCGGGACATGACGCCCTGGGGACAACAGCTGGACCGAGGGAGGTGGAGGCACCCCAGAAACGGGTAAGGGGATTCAAGGGGAGGGGAACAGGGGGATCAGGGGCACCCAGGGGGGGCATGGGACACACTCGGGCACCAGGCAGGGAGGAGGGGGAAGAGGCACCCTGCGAGGGGGCCAGACCTGCACCCAACCCTATACCCCCACCCCCTATCCCCACAGACACCGAAAAGGACCTGGGCGGACGAGGCCCCGGAGGACACCGGCCCTGCCCAGGTGGAGGCGGAGGCGGAGGCAGAGGAGGAGGAGGAGGAGGACCCACAGTGGAGAAGACGGAGGAAGGCCTACCACAGAGGGGGCCAGTGGGAGCTCCAGGAGACCCAGAACTTCATAAGGATATGGGGGACCCTGGAGAACCAGCTGGAGCTCGCGTTCAACCAGCGCAACCAGCATGTCTACCAGGACATAGTGCGGGACATGGAGGTGGTGGGGCACCATCGCACCATGGCACAGGGCCACTCCAAGGCCAAGGAGCTGAAGACGGGGTACAAGGCCATTCGGGACAACAATAGGTGGTCCGGATACGGTGCCTGGACCACCCCATTCTACGATGCCCTGGACCTCATCCTGCACATGAACGGGTCCATAGTTGCCCCAAGGCTCGTGGGGAGCACAGTGGTCCAGGGCAGGGAACGGGCCAAGGTACCCCCTCCCCTC
>QEPC01004180.1:189616-207740 GCA_003113815.1 Sphenodon punctatus | reverse complement strand
CTTGTCCATCCTGAAGTGGGCCCTCCACTCTGGCTCTTCCCACTGGGCCAGCGCCCTAGCCCACCAAGTCTGTGGGCGCTCTGTGACCCATAGGCATCTGTCAATGGGCATAGTGAGCAGGGCTGCCCGGCGCATGATCTCCCTTGCCCACAGGAGGTGCCTGGCAGTCTCGCAGAGCGCTGCAGACCAGGTCCGGCTCCGGCTCATAGCCTGCCAATCTGCCCCGGAGACCCTCAGTGCCCTGAGGCAAACACGGGCTCTCCTGCACCTGTTTTGTGCCCTGTGGGCCCTTGCAGCTCTCCAGGCCAGGGAAACCTGAAGTTGGACAGCCAGGTGCACCTCCGCGGTAAGGAGGTGCAGTTGCTCTGTGTAGTCGTGGACCCAAATGGCTGCAACCATGAGGTGCATCCAATAGGTGGCTGCCCTGTCCCGCTGCATGGTGGTGGGGACACAGGGGGGAGATTAACTGTTATACAGGATCTCTGATGGCAGGGCTAGATGGGGCGCTGGCCCCACCCTATGGGGGGCCGGGGTATGATTGCGTGCAATTGGGTACACCTGCAGGCAGCGCTCCGGGCCTCGCCCCTGCATGGGCGTGCGGGTCTGCGTGCTCCCTGAGCAGCTACATTCCATCAGGCATCACCACCACCCCTCCCCCCTCCGTTTGCTACAACTTTGCCTTGGAGGTGCAATTAGCTGGACTATGTGTGCTATTGTGTTATGCAGCTGTGCTGGGTCTGCACCCAACGTCTCGCTCCGTTCTGCAACACTATTGCTGCCTGAGGCCTGTTGTCCTGTCCATGGGACACACCGGGGTCCCCCCCCAGGCTGTGAGGGTATGTGGGCCCCCCTGTCCTTGGTGTTATTCTCCCTGTCTCTCTGGACCATGGCTGGCTGTCCATCCACTGGGCTCCCACTTCCCGGTCCCCATGGGGCCCCCCATATCTGGACCTTCCGCGATACCATGTCTTTGTGCAACCTGTGGCATACCCCGGCCGTGCAGCTGCTCCTGGGAAGCCCTGCAAGCCATCTGGGTGTCTTTGTGAGCTTGAGCTCTGGACTTTGCTACTTTGGCTATGAGGTGAGCGCTCATGATTGCCGGCTGCATGCGGACACCCTGGGGCTCGTTCGCTTCCCCAATGGGTGCCTCCCAGACAAGCGGTGTACTCATGTGCCCTGGTCCGGAGCTGAGACCGTGTCTGCGTTGAGTGTGTGCGGGCTGGGTGCCTTCATGCTTTGCCTTGCTGAGGGGGGCCCTGCCCTGACTGTGTCCTACTTTGCCTGTGTTCATGGAGTGCATGGGTACCAGAGCACCCGTGGGGCGGTGTACCACCAGCTGCTGGAGCTGGGACAGCTTCCTTGGCCCCCTTCTGCTGCCTGCTGTGTGGAGGAGCCTTCCGCGGCAGAGCTGCCGGCCCTGATGGGGGTGTGGTCCCGGTCAGATGTGCAGTTGGGGCTGTCCCTGAAGGACCCCTTCGAGGCCTACTACCTGATAGCCCACCACATGTCCGTGTTGGGGTACTGCCAGGGCTTGATCCATTGGCCCCACCTGGTACACCGAGTGGGGCACCCGTCCCCAGGGCCCGCGGTGGCCCCCAGAAGTGGCCTGTGAGTCCCGGTGTTCCTCCTGGCCCCCCGGTGTCTTGCCTCCGTGCAGGCTCCTGCCCCTGTCCAGGGGGGGCGTCTCCGCTGGCTGCTCCCTCCCTTATGTGCCTGTCTTGCCGAGGTACTGCCTGTTTCCCGGGGTGTTGCTGCCCCTTGCCTGTGGCTCCGGGCCCCACCCCCCGGTCGGCCTGCATAACCGGGGTTCCCTTCTGGTGTTGCCCTCCCTGGGCCTGGGTGCGGCTCTCTGCATGGCCTCACCGACCCGGATGTGTCCAGCGACCTGTCCCCACCCGCCAGTGCTGCCACCTGCTGACCCCCCCCTTCTCCTGCAAGCTTGTGTGAACTGGGGGTTCCGGGGCACCTGGACTGGCCCTCGGTGCCTCCTCTGGGGTGTGTGTGCATACTTGGACCTGCAGCGCTGCACAGGCTGTCCTGCCTGCTCAACACCTGCCCCTCAGCGGTGGAGGGGTCTCCTAGTGCCTCCTGTATTCTTCCCAGGCAGCTCCCTGTGCATTGCGGGCCCCTGCTGTTCCTTGGACCCGAGCTCCTGGGGCCCCCCATTCTGGGACTGTCTGTGTTGATGTGGGGGTGCCCGTGCAGACAGTTCTGCTGGGGGGGTTTCCACCTGGCCTAGCACATTGCAGGTTCCCCCCCTCCTCCCTGTCCCGGTCCCTCCCCCCTTGCTCCCGTTGTGCCTTGTGTGTTGTCCGGTCACCCGTGCCCCCCTTTCCTTCCTTTCCTTGTGTGTGCATGTGTGTGCGTGTGTGCGTGTGCCCGGGCCTGTGGTCATGCTGTGTGTTCCGCTGTGCCTCCGCTGGCTGTGTGCCTGGTGTGTGTGGTACCTGTGCGACTCTTCTCCCTCTCCCCCCTCCGTTCCTGTTTCCCTTCTGTGGGTGTTCCCTTTTGTGCCTTTTGGCTTTGTTTGCCCTCAGGCGGCCATGTCTGTGTCCCTCCCCTGCCCAGTGGGTTCTGGGTGTTTTGACCACGTCTGGGAATCGGCGTCACGTCTGTTGCGCTGCCCTGGACTGTGATCTGGTGGCCCGATTCCCGGCTGTGGTCCCGATCCCGTCACATCTATTCGGGGATTTTATTCACCCTGGGGGGGTGGTTGTTTTGTTCACCCCCACCGGGAATCCACTGTGGTGAACCAGCCGCCCATAACGTCTGAAAACACCCTAAGTTGTAGTAGGGCTTTTTTATTTATCTGTGGCTTTTTCCCATTCCACACTATTTTTTTTTTCTATTGAAATTTTGATTTCAAAAGATCATCACTTAATTTAAAGAAGGAAGTTGGGAGTTGAATCAGAATTTCCATAAGCTTGTACAGAAGCTTGGGGAGCACCAACATTTTGTAAAGATTGATTCTCCCCAGCCACAACACCATCAATTTCTTCCAAGGGCGTACTTCTTCCTTCAAATGTTTAATTAGTGGCAACAAAATTGGCAGAATATTTTGTGTGTGTATTTTTTGTTAAAATTACCCCCAGATATTTCAGAACTGAGTCACTTACTGGGAATGGTGATATTCTTTTTAAGTGTTCCTCCTGTTCAGTTCCCTGTCCAAAGACTAACTCATAAGATTTCTCTTTGTTGATCGAATATCCAGAGATACTGCCAAATTTCTCCATCACCTTCAGCAGTTCCGGCAGCATCTCCTTTGGGTTAGTTATGTATACTAATAAGTCATCAGCACACAATGAGAGTTTAGTCACCTGTCCCCCTATTTTTACCCCTTCTATTTTTTCATTCTGCCTAATTGATGCTGCTAATACATCCAAAACCATATTGAACAATAGGGGGAACAGGGGGCAACCCTGTCTAGTCCCCCTCTGCAGCCTGAAAGGTTCTGAGAGGTCCCCATTAATTAAAAGACTGGATTGTGGTTTCTTATAGATTGCCATAAGCCATATCATAAAGTTACCTCCAAAACCCAACTTCCCCAGGATCTCAAATAAATATTTTGGCTCCACAAAATCAAAGGCTTTCTCAGCATTGGCAGAGATTACCATAGCTGGATTTTGCTACTTGTTCAGTGCATATATCACATTGATCGCCTTCCTAATGTTATCCCTTCCCTGCCTGCCTGGAATGAAACCCGTCTGATTTATATTGAGAATTTCTTCACTAATCGCTTTCAATCTGTCAGCTAAGATTTTAGAAAAAATCTTAAAATACGTATTCAGCAAAGAGATGGGGCGGTAGCTGCCACATTGGTCCAGATCCCTATCAGGCTTAAGAATCAATGTAATTACTGCATTATAGAAGTTCTGTGGCATTTCTTTTTCTTTAAAAATATTGTTATACACTACTGTAAGGTGTGGCACCAGGATTGGTCCGAAGGCTTTGTAGAATTCATTCGGAAATCCAACAGGCCCAGAAGCCTTATTATTTTTTAACGTTATTATAGCCTCCTGGACTTCCTTCTCTGTGATAGGGGCGTTCAAAAAAGCCACTTGATCCGTATTTAGTTTTGGCAATTTTACTCCCTCCAGGAATTCACGAATTTCTGCTTCCCGCAGATTTTGTGAGGAATATGCTTATTGATCACCTTTTCTATATGCGCTTTCCTCTGCTTTATTTTAACTAGTCTAGCCAATGTTTTTCCAGCCCTATTGCTGTTTTTGTAAAAATAGAATTTTATTTTATTGAGTTGTATTTTAGTCTTTTCTAGCTCTAGTGCATTTATGATTTCCCTGTTTATAACTATTTCTAATTTTAAAACTTTAGCAGGGGAGACTTTATATTTTGCTTCCAGTTTTCGTAAATTAGCATATGTTTCTTTCTTTTGTTGTCTTTTGTCCTTAAGGATTTTGGCATGCAAAGCGATAAGGTTGCCCATGGTCACCACCTTTGCTGCTTCCCAGAGTACTTCCGGGGATTTAACTGAATCAGAGTTTAATGTGAAATATTCCAGAATGCTCCTCTGTATCTGCATTTTATTTTTCCCACTCCTAAGCAAGCTCCTTTTTAGTTGCCAGTTAAAATATGTGGGGCGCAGGTCTCCTGGTTCTTTGAATATTGTCACCACTGCATTGTGGTCTGCCAGCACCACTGGTGTAATATAACATTTTACTCCTCTATGAGCATCCATTTTATTGATCAGCACGTGATCAATACGGGTATAGCTGTTGTGGAAGACTGAGAAAAATGTATAATCCCTCTCTTTCCCATTTAGGTGCCTCCATAGGTCTACCCATCCATATTGTTCTAAAAGCATAGACAGATCCCTTTGTTCCCTTTTTTCACCTTCTGCTCGAGAATGGTCCAACCCTGTTATTGTGGCATTAAAGTCCCCCTGGATGGTGATCCAACCTTTGGCCACTTCTGCTATTCTTTTAAAGATTTCTTTGAAGAAGGCTGCCTTCCCCACATTGGGTGCATATATGTTTGCTATAGTCATCAGCGTGCCCTGCATCTTCCTAATAATGCAAAGGAACCTGCCTTCCTTGTCCCTAATGCATTTTTCAATCTCAAAGTTTTTCTATTTGCCAAATCCTATTATAACTCCTGCTTTTTTCTTTTTTGCACAAGAGGCATATAGACCTCCTATCTTTGAGTTCACAAATCTAGGGACATATTTATCTAATAAGTGGGTTTCCTGCAGTAGGAATATGTCAGCCCCCTGCTCTTCTATAAAATCCCTCACTCTTTTTCTTTTCTGTGGGGAGTTTAAACTTCTGACATTGATTGTAATAGGTTTAAAACTAGTCATTCTCCAATATCAAGTTATATTTAGGATTGATCCCCTCTTTCAACCACCCAGTAATGTATCATCCCCCTACCTTTTTGGTATTATCTTGTAGCCCAATTAAACCATGTTTCAATTCTCTTGCACCGTACCTGCTTCTTGAAATCCATTTTCCCTTTTCCATTATCATCACCTTGTTGTGAGAACGTTTACTTTCCCCACCCCTTATCACCTTGAATTCAGCCCCTCTCCCCCTTCTAGATTGTCCCACCCCCCCATCCCTTCCCATTCTGGCTCTTATGCCAGCCCCTCATCCTCCTTCCCCTGCTTGTGTAAGGGACCTGCTTAAAGCCTGCACCTGGTTTCAAAATCCCAAGGTGTGCCCTAGGGCTGATGCGGCAGCAGCTGTTACCACGCCACGATTCCATTCCACCATTTCGGAATTGCCCACGCCACACCACGGCTTTTATGCAGACATTCCACTAATTCCGCCGGCATTCTGAAAATTGTAGAATTGCGGAAAAATTGCAGAAACTGTTGGAAAACCACTGTTCTGCTATTTTATGGCACTGGCAGAATGGCGGAAGTAGTGAAAATGTTATGTTTCTGCTATTTTGCAAATGCCTGTGGAAGTAGCAGAATTATATTAGCGGAACTGCGGAAGTAGCGGAATGAAACTAGCAGAATGAAAGTCTCTGCCACACCATACCACTAATTGTGGAAACACTGTTTCCAGTGGAAATAGCTACCACTGCGACATTCCGCCACAGCCCTAGTGTGCCCTCCTTCCCCTCACCCCCAGCTCCTTTCAACTCAATTGTTTTAGTTACCCTTCTTATTAACCCAAGCCCTTTACAACAATTAACACCCATTTCCAAATAGCAACTCAGTACATTCAAACCCTCAACGCAGTTCCTTGATCTGTGTCTCTATCTTGCATCCCTTGCTTCTTCATTTCTTCTCTTGCCTCTGCTCTATTTGTCTCTGAATTTTGAAACCTAGCATTTGGCAGGATTCAGCAGTCTTGTGCCCTGGTGCTGGGAACTTCTGGTTGTGCTGCCAAAAAGACCTCCAGGAAGGATCTGCGCATGCGGCAGAGTGGCTAGCTGGGACTTGTCTGAGCTCCGTTCCCCCCAGCTTGAAATTGACCGGCAAAAGTGAAAAAAGAGAAAAAAGAAAACTCTGTGATTGCTAGCAATCTGAGCTCCATTCCCCCCAGCTTGAAATTGACCAGAAAAAGTGAAAAAAAGAGGAGGGAAGCTTCGTGATTGCTAGCAATGGCAGGGAAAAGTTAAAAAAACAAAAGCTTTGTCAAAGCAATGCGCTGGAGAGCTTTTGCCAGAAGAAAGCCAGTATGACCTACAGAAGCTCAGAAAGCAGGAACAGCAGCCTGCAAATGGTGGCAGCAGAGCGGGAGACTGAAGAGGAGCAGGGATCAACTGATACTGACCAGGAGGAGGGTGAGCTTAAATCCCTGCACAAATCTCTACATAAAACCTTGCTGGGGATGAAACATGAGTTAAAGCTAGAAATTAGGAAGGTTTTTAAAAGATCAACAGATGGGGCTGAATACAAGGGGCACATCTAAGAATGGAAGCAAGAGAATATATTAGAGGTATAGATATGATGACTGGGAGGGCACAAAAAAGAGCCAATAAGATGTAATGGGGGAACTTAAAATGATTATGCTTAATGTAAGGGGGTTAAACTCACCACAAAAGAGGAAAAGAGTTAGGAATTTAATAGAAGAGCAAGGGGCAGGAGTTTTCTTTTTACAGGAGACACATTTACTGGACAGGGATGTGAAAAGGTTTGCAAATGCAAGGATGGGTGACATATATTCTTCCTGCTGCAAATCAAAGAAGGCAGGAGTCATAATTGGTGTCTGCAGAGGGAAATCTTTTATCTTAGAAAAAGTCATCAAAGACAGTTTGGGAAGGTTTATATGTATAATTGGGAATCTGGAGGGAAACCTGGTAACATTGCTAAATCTTTACGCCCCTAATGAAGGGAGGCTTGAATATTTTAAAACATATCTCAAAAAAGTAGCTGACAATGCAAAAGGCTTGATTATTATACAGGGGGACCTAAATATTACCATGAAATGGTTAGACCACTCTGGGCTGAAAGAACCCAGAGGGGAGCAGAAGAAAATTGCTGAACTTACAGAATCATATGGCTGGATTGACATGTGGAGGCACGTTAATGGCAAAGAAAGAGATTACACTTTTTATTCAGCTAAATACAATAGTTATTCACGAATAGATTTTGTATTAACAGATAGGACTGAAGCACATAGATGTAAAAAATGCCTCATCATTCCAACTGTTCTGTCAGACCATAATGCAGTGGTCACCAATTTTAGAGAAATAGGGGCAGACAGGACTAGGAAAGGTAATTGGCATCTGGATAGAAAAATCCTTAAAAATGGGGCAAATATTAAGCAGATAAGGGAAGATTTAGTGGAGTATTTTGAACTTAATAAAGGGTCAGTGGAATCCCCAGCAACCCTCTGGGAAGCGGGGAAAGCGGTTATCAGGGGGAAAATAATTGCATTACAAGCAAAAAAAATGAGGGAAAGGAGGAATTTAGTAAAAGAAACATATGCAAAACTGCAGAAATTAGAAGCCCAAAACAAAATAGCTCCTTCCCTTTTATTAAAACAAGAGATAATAAAGAATAAAGAAATCATCAATAATACAGAACTAGAGAAAATAGAAACACAGCTTCAAAAAATTAATTGCCATTTCTATGAAACCAACAACAAGGCAGGAAAGACCCTGGCTAGGCTGGTAAAGAGCAAGCAAAGGAAATCACATATTACAGCAATAAAAAACATGAAGGGCAAAAGGGGAACAGACAGCACACACATACAGGATGCCTTCATGGAATTCTATAAGGGAATTTACAGCTCCCAAAGGCCAGATAGTGCAAAAATATCTTCCTTTTTAAGGAACATTCAACTACCCAGGCTGAGTGAGACCCAAGGTTGCTTTCTCAATGCGGCAATCTCAGAGCAAGAGGTGAAGGAGGCGATATTGGCTTCTAAAAATAATAAGGCAGGAGGTCCCGACGGTTTCCCAAATGAGTTCTATAAGATTTTCTTAGCAACAATCACACCTTACCTCACAGAAGTTTTTAATAATATTTTGGTTGAAAACAAAATGCCACAAGAATTCTATAAAGCAATGATTACCCTGATTCATAAACCAGGCAGACAGGCAGAACAGTGCAGCAGCTACAGGCCTATTTCCTTACTCAATACAGATTTCAAACTACTCTCAAAAATACTTGCAACCAGATTAAGAGTGATAATCGGAGAGATAATACATACAAATCAGTCGGGATTTATACCTGGCAGGCAAGGTAAAGATAATATTAGGAAAACTATTGACATTATTTACGAAATACAGAAGCAGAAAATTCCGGCTATGGTCATATCTGCTGATGCAGAGAAGGCCTTTGATTTTGTAGAACCAAACTGTCTCTTTGAAGTACTAAAAGTAATGGGCTTCGATGGCAATTTTATAAATTGGCTAAGAGCGATATACAAGCACCCGCAATCGAGTTTAATGATAAATGGAAATCTATCAGAGTATTTTCAAATTCAAAGGGGTACTAGACAAGGCTGCCCATTGTCACCTCTGCTCTTTAATTTAGTTTTGGAAGTCCTTGCGTGTGCTATCAGACAAGATAGTAAAATTGAAGGGATTCAAATAGGAAATCATATAAACAAGCTGTCACTGTACGCAGATGACTTGCTGCTATATATAGCAAAACCAGAAGAATCACTCCCAGAACTTCTCAGGATAATAGACCAGTTTGGGGAGATTTCAGGTTACAAGATAAATAAAGAAAAGTCTTTTGCCTTGATTTTTGGAAATACCAAAACGCAGGAGGAGAAATTTGAAAAGATGTCACCTTTTCCCATAGCGAAAGAAGGTATTAAATATCTGGGAGTCACCATTACAAAAAACTTTAAAAATCTCTATGCAGCCAACTTCATTCTCTTGATGGGTAAACTGAGGAATGAGATCAAACCATGGCAGAACTTATATGTATCCTGGTTAGGGAAAATCAATCTATATAAAATGGTAATACTTCCTAAAATACTGTATAGATTTTTGACATTGCCTATCCACATCCCGAACTCCTTTTATAATCTGAATGATTTACTGGTAAAGGAAATAGTGTGGAATGGAAAAAAAACCGAGAATAAAAAAATTAACGTTAGCACATACACAAGAGAGAGGAGGAATTAATTTTCCAGACCTAAAACTTTATCCTATGGCAGCATACCTGAGTACATTGTTAGAATGGTACAAAGGAACGAATGCCCCAGAATGGGTGGATATGGAAAGGGAAATACTCCATGTAGTCTCCCTAAAGGATCTCATTGTAGATGAAGGTCGTATGAGTGGCATCCATAGCAAAGAGCACCCCTTCCTGGTAACGCTCAAAAGATACTGGTCCAAGATTCAAGGAGAATTGGGAATTACAGGAGGTCTCTCTCCATACAGGTTGGTAGACTCGTTACAGGCCAGAGAGCAAAACTGGGCCCCCAAGCTAAGGGGAAAACTAAGAGAAAAAGGCATCTTAAGAATGCAGCAGCTATATACAGGAGGGAGGTTTCTAATAAATCAAAGGATGGAGGAAATACTTCAAGAAAAAATAGATCCCTTCCAGTATTTGCAGTTGTGGTATGTGACAACGTGCTTGAAAAATAGAGAAAGCTTTGGCAGAGAGCCTTATAAATTAGAAAAAATGCTATTCATGCAAAGCAAGACCGCTGGTAGGATAGGGAGGATATACAAAGAACTTAAGAATGTACTGTATAAAGGCACAGCAACATACATAGATAAATGGAGCAAGGAGCTAAACACTGAAATTGTAGAAAAAGATAAGAAAAAGATTTGGCAACACATGAACACGTGCTCATACTCATTAGAGGTAAAGGAAATTTCGATTAAGTTAATTACAAGATTTTATTTAACTCCGGCAAGGTTAAATTATGGTGCTTCGGGGGAGAGAAGCTTGTGTTGGAAAGGTTGTGGAGAAAGGGGGGATTATCACCATTGTTGGTGGGGCTGCAGTAAGGTGCAAACCTTTTGGGGGAAGGTATGGAAAATGGTGAACAAGGCAACAGGGGAATTAGTTCCCTTTAAGCCGGAGATAGCGCTATTGGGCATATATCCGGAGACAAAAAATGTGCTGGCATACCAAAAGTCTTGCAAGATGATGTTTTTGGCAGCTCTTAATATTATTGCCAGACACTGGAAAGGGACAGAAGAGTTGTCAATCATAGAATGGACTAACAGACTCTGGCATATGTTCAGGATGGAAAAGTTACACTACTCCTTGAAAGGCGAAGTTTGTAGCTTCCACAAAGTATGGATGCCGATTATCAAGGCGTTAGAAGGAAAGGACTTGAAAGATGAAGAGTTTTCAAGAACCTTTTTGACCTCCGATTCATCGAAAGAACTGGATATCCCTAGTAATTGAAGATAGTTGTACCTTTGGTTTGTGTTACAAGGATGGGGGTTACTTCTGGTTTGTGAGATGTACAATTGTTTTATGGAAATTTGTAATTTGAAAATAAAATTTTGAAAAAAAAAAAAAAAAAAGACCTCCAGATCTTCAGTGTTTTCAAAGAATTTCTTCCTCCCATTATCACTAATCATCATTCTCGCTGGAAAAATCAGTTTTGGTTTCAAATTTCTCTCATTAAGGAGATCAAAGTATTTGTTCCATCTCATTCTTTTTTTTATTGTTTCTGCAGCATAGTCAGGAAACACTTTCACAGTCTGCTGCTGGAATGACAGTTTCTTCTTAATTCTGGCATTTTTCAAAATCTCTTCTTTTATTTGATAGTTTGCGAATTTTACAATTATAGGGTGAGGGGGATCCAGGTCTCTCTGACCTGGCTGCCCTGTTCTGTGAGCCCTATCAATTACAGCAGAATGGAGATTTATTTATTTATTTATTCCATTTATACCCCTCCCCTCCTGAACACAGCTCGGGGCGACTTCCAATCATAAAACACAACAATATAAAACAATTTAAAATGCATAAAATACAAAATCAAATAGTAAATATTAAGAACAGGGACTGGGATACATAAAACAATAAATAGGGTAGGGGAGATAAAAATCAACTGGGGAGGAGGCCTTTGGGGAGGAGGGGAGGGGACATAAAAATCAAGTACACCCTCCCCTCCTCCCCAAAGGCCTGGGCGAACAGCCAGGTTTTACACCTTCGCCGAAATACCAACAGGCTTTGGGCCAGGCGAGCTTCTCCGGTAGGGAGTTCCAAAGGTGCGGCCCGGCCACCGAGAATGCCCTCTCTGTTGTGGCCCCTCGCTTAACACGGGGGACCTCCAAGAAGGCACCCCCGGTAGACTGAAGGAGCCGCTCTGCGGCACAGAGGGCAAGGCACCTCCTCTGGAAAGTTTTCTTTCAGCAGAGCCCAGATCATTTCATTAGCCTTTTCAGTGCCTCCCGCTTCCTTAATTCCATTAAATCTTAGGTTCCCTCTGCGGGAGCGATTCTCGAAGTCCTCACACTTGAGTAAAAGGAAGGCTTTCTCACCTCTGACTTTATTCAGCTGCTCCTGAGTAGTTAGGGACTGATCCGCCATTGAAGAGATTCTTTCCTCAGCAGTCTCTATCCTTCTAGCCAGCCCCTCCAGCTTCTGGTTGCCTGCATTCACTGCCTGCTTGATGTGCTTCATTTCAGCTTTTAATTCTTTTTTCATTTGTAGGAGCTGGATTTTTAGGGACCCTTCTTCTCTGTCCTCTGCCTCTGATTCAGATGAGGCCTGGTCAGTTTCTTTTTCACGTGCTTCAGACGCCATTAGCAGCTCATTACTGCCCTCCCCCACCTCTCTCTGCTCCGCGGTCAGTTTCTTCTGGCAGAAACACTCCAGCGCATTTGCCTGAGAGATTTTCTGGTGAGGCTTGTTCCTACCTGCCATCTCTGCACTGTTTTGGGGGTTGTTTTAACGTATTTCTTTCTTTTTGGCTTGGATATCGGGCTGGGGGGAGCGGAGCTCAGGCGGCTTTCAGCTGCTAGCTCTGGCGCATGCAGAGATCCCCCTGGCCTCAATTTCTAAAGTTCTGAGGAAGGGCCTTGGAACTCGCCCAAACCTTGGCTGAGTGCAGGGAAGGGAGCCAGAGGGCAGGGAAGTGGGGGCCAGAGGCCAGTTCTAGGACCCTGCACCCTTTCCTTGTTGCTGCTGTCTGAGGAGTGGCTTGTCTAACACGGCGAGGGCCAGGGAAAGTGGGGGCCTAATGAGTGGCCTAGCGGGGAGGTCTGGGGTGTTTGGGATGTGTAGAGCCTAGCAGGGGGGTTAGGGGTGGGCTACTTATGAAAAAATGACTTCAGAGAACTACCATGTTGTGACTCCCCTTGGTTCTTTCCATTGATACTGATCTGGCAGACCAGGCCTATCATTCATAATTTGGCATGTTATCACTCAGGGGACAAGCAATAGCCACATGTAAACCCCATGAAGGGTAAGACATCTTCTGTCCACCGGTCAGACATCTGCTGTATGTGAGACCCGTGACGGGTGAGGTATTTATCATTTGGGGGCTGAGTATTTACCATGTGTGGGCCCCATGAGGGACAAGACATTTATTGTTCAGGGGCAAAGTATTGGTTGTGTGCTATGCAAGCCTGATAGGGCTAGGGTTTTACAGGGAGAAGTTTGGTTAAATAATTTTGTATTTTAGGTAAGCTCAAAATATTGTATTTGTATGAAGCCTTTTTAAAATGTGTTGTATTGTTTGCTTCTTTTGTATTGTATATGGTGCATGGCGAAAGCCGAACCAATAAATACTTACTTTCCTACCTTCCAGAGGAGTCCTGCATGATGTGTGGTCTCTTCTCAGCTTGTAAGTTTGAAAGTAAAAAAACAAAACAACTGAGGACCTTTCTGAGCATACTGTTTTTTGTTTTTTGTTTTTTTTAAATTTTCAAACTTGCAAGCTGGAAAAAGGCCTCGCATCACGTGGGACCCCTCCAGAAAGTAATTAATTCACCTGACCCTGCTGCTAGGCCCCCACTCTTCCTTAAACACCCCTTGACACACACACCCCCGCCATCTCTCCAGCTTAATAAACTCACAAGCATTCTCTCCACGGGTCTGAAGTGCCCAAATACTAAGGATAACTCCTCAGACCCTCAGAAAATACTCGTAACCTTCCCCCCCCCCATTTAGAACATCCCTAATTTGGATTTTCAAAAAGCATTTGACCATGTCCATCACCAGAGACTAGTCATTGGTTAAGAGGAAGAGTCTTGTCATGGATTGGTAACCCTTCGAGTTAATTATTCTAAAACAAAAATTATGGTATTGGGGAAAGGACCTAAAACCTACTCTTGGTGGATGACTAGCAATAAAATTGAAAAAGTCAATGCTTACAAATACCTGGGTGTATGGTTATCTGTGGACAGAGGATGGAACAATCATTTTTGGAATATTAAGTACAATATCCAATCTGCATGGACAATAAAGCAATTTGATTATTCATTAGCCAGGCATTCTTTCAATGCCCCTCTCAAGGTGTATGAGACCATAGTTAATTCACAGTTGCTGTATGGTGCGGCAGATTGGGGTCAGGACATAACTAAGGACATTGAAGTCCCACAGAACAGGTTTTTGTGTTCCTTTCTGGGCTTACCATCATTCCCGGCATCCTTTCTTAGATTGGAAATGGGAATGGATTTGATCTTTTCTAAAGTCCATGTTTGTTTATTGAAATTTTGGCTAAAACTTCTGGTGAATTCCCCTTCATTGTTGTCTAAACTTTGTCTTCTTGGGGATATGACTCTGGAGCACTTGAAGCAATCTCCCTGGATGAGTTTTCTTAGATATACTCTTAACACCTTGGGCATGGGTGATTACTTAATTTCCGCCTTTAATGGACAACACTATTTTTACACCACAAGAACAGTTTATACTGATTCAGCATGCCCAAGATGTGACTAGGCAGAATGAAATTGCTATGGTGAGGTTTTCACTCAGTCTTAGCCCGTTTTTATGTCTTGGGTAAATTTGTTTGGGGCAGGGAAAGGTACTTGAGTATGGATATGAAGAAGAGCCACTTGTGTCGAGCTTTGACTCAACTGAGATTTTCCCTAATGCTGACTGAAACTGGTTTTGACCTTTCCAGCCACCATTTTATTTATTCATGTTGGGTTATTACTCATTTGTGTTGGTTTTTTGTTTGGTCTGTTTTTGTGTTGATGTTATGTTGTAAGGAATTTTGGTGAAAGCTTGTTTCCTTAAATATAATTGAATTGAATTGCTAGAGTGTTGGAAATTGATTAGGCAGTTTGGTCATGGTCAGAGAAATGAGAAGGATGAGGTCTGAGGAAATTCAGCTCAGCTAATTTGATGTATAAGCCTCAGGCTGGCATAAGTCAAGAAAGTGCATAAGGGAAAAAACCAGTAACTAGGCAGATTCCAGGAGCCCATACTCTAGCCATTCAAGGTCATAAAAACAAATCCAGATGACCATTATCTCTGAGAAGACAAAGAAGGTCTGAAAGGGAGTTCACCTCAGCAGAAGTAGAGAATAAAACTTGGGTAAATTTGTTTTTCCCTGCCCCAAACAAATTTACCCAAGACATAAAAAGGGGCTAAGAGTGAAAACCTCACCATAGCAATTTCATTCTGCCTAGTCACATCTTGGGCATGCCGAATCAGTAAAAACTGTTCTTGTGGTGTAAAAAAAGTGTTGTCCATTAAAGGTGGAAATTACGTAATCACCCATGCCCAAGGTGTTTAGAGTATGTCTAAGAAAACTCATCCAGGAAGATTGCTTCAAGTGCTCCAGGGTCATATCCCCAAGAAGACAAAGTTTAGACAATAACGAAGGGGAATTCAGCAGAAGTTTTAGCCAAAATTTCAATAAACAAACATGGACTTTAGACTTTAGAAAAGATCAAATCCATTCCCATTTCCAATCTAAGAAAGGATGCCGGGAATGATGGTAAGCCCAGAAAGGAACACAAAAACCTGTTCTGCGGGACATCAATGTCCTTAGCTATGGCCTGGCCCCAATCTGCCGCAACATACAGCAACATACAGCAACTGTGAATTAACTATGGTCTCATACACCTTGAGAGGAGCATTGAAAGAATGCCTGGCTAATGAATAATCAAATTGCTTTATTGCCCACGCAGATTGGATATTGTTCTTAATATTCCAAAGACGATGGTTCCATCCTCTGTCCAAGTAGCTTTAATGGCTATGTTCCAAGTGATAGAGAAATGAATGGTCATCTTATTTTCTACACCTGGCATGTTCAAAGAAGGAAGGGACCCTGCAACATGTATTCATAATAAATGACAACTAAAAGTCCGCCTATGAAGGGTTTAATCTCTGTCTCAGCCTTGTGAGCTCTCAGCGTGTGTGAGCTATTGTGGGCTGCTGACCATTCCGTCACTTCAAAGATCTAAAGACCAGAGGCCCCTGTCCAGCTATCTCCTGGGCCCCCTCCTCTGAACCAGCTAACATCTCTGACCATAGCCTCGGACACGTAAGATGTCCTGGGTTAGGTTACTGGGGTTCTTAAGTGGTAATGTTACCATGTCCAGGTGCTATGTGTCTATCCAATAAAACTGAGTCTTACACACATACTTTGGCTTGTTAATTAGTGACCTTTGATTCTGGTTGCGGTAAACTGAAGTACAATAAACCCATTTATTTCCTAACAACAGGAAGCTGTGAAAGCCAGCAGCATAACTAGCTTCAAATAGAAATTTGCTAAATTCTTAGAGGACAGAGTCATAAACATCTACTAGTTGGGTATTAAATTCCTGACTACCAGTAGTTGGGAGTGGTCAACAGGATATGGGTCACACCAATATGGCCTGTACATGTACTTTACTTGAGCCACCAGAGCTGGCCACTGTTGGAAATAGGATGCTGGGCTTAATGAAGCACCGGCTGAACACAGTATGGCACTTCTTATGTTTTTACGTAATGTTCTCAGATTGAGAAAAATGAAAGAATCTGGTTGTGGCTTCCTGTTCTGTTTGGAATGAAAAGAACAGTGATTGGAGATGGTGATGAAAATCACAGCTTGCATGTAAAAAGAAAAGATACAAGCCCCCATAGTTGTGATAGAAATGTTTGATGAACTGAATCAAAGGGCAAAAGCTTACAAATCATTAAGCAAATAAAAGGAAAACTTAACTTGAAGTTTAAAGTTACTTAACTGTATCAGTTCCCCCCAAAAGGGGAACTCATTTATTCAGCCTGCTCTTTTTAGACCAAGGAATGTCCTTGAATATTCTTTGTCTATGTGCCCCCCCTCCCGCCAGAAAAGTGGTGTGTGTGTGTGTGTGTAGGGGGATGCGCATAGTACACAATATAATGATAATGTTTATATTAAAACTCAAGAACCAGAGGCTGTCTTTCTTCCAAGAAAATTTGAGTTTCTTGACACCGCTGAGTCCTGTTGTACTTGCAGAGTTTTCTAGTGTATTTGAATAGGAATAAAAATCACAGAATGCCCTGCCATGCTTACAAGATGTTGTACAGAACTCGCTCATTCTCTATTTTTACCCTCATTATGAAATGCCTTCAGGCACCAGCTGGATTGCCTCCTTGCCTACAAACCAATTTCATCTGTGCTGTGGCCCCCTGAGGAAGAGGCAATGGTAATCAGTAAATAATAGCGCAGAGACTGTTGATTAGCACTCTATCAACTAAAAGGTTTTCCGTACGCTGAAAGTAAAAGTGGATCCTGCATGTTACTTATCTTGTTTTTGCTTTAAATGCCATTTCCAAACCTTAAGGACTTTGTTATTAATCGGCAATACGTGTGCTGTTTTGCAAAGATTTTCATGCACGTTGCTCAGAAAGCAGGGTGCATAACGAGAAAATTAAATTAAATCAGTATTCATTAACATGGACTCTGGTGCTTCAAGTCTACTCAACAGATATGCAGTGAAAAGAGGGAAACGAGCCAATAGATTGGCTATGATTGGGTTTCCCTGGGAAAGGAAACTGGACAATGCTAATGTAGAGAAATTTTACTCTATGTACGTTTGTGGAAATTTTAATACCCTATTTCCTAAAATTAAGGCTGGAATAAAAATAAATAAATACGTTATGTGAACAAATGACAATTCCATAGCTCTCTACAGAAAAAAAACATCCCATATATCATCATCATCAACAACTTTTATTTGTACCCCGCTCTCTCTCGCCTATGAAGACTCGAGGTGGCTGACAACAAAAGCAAAAAACATCTAAAGAACAATAACAATTACAATTCAGCACAAACCACACAGTCTAAATAACCCCTCAATTGATGTATCATAACATTTCATAACATAATTTCTAATTTTTAACCATCCCCTCTCCTCCCTCACAAAATTCAATATAATACAACAAATCAGTAATATTACAGCCATATCATACCAGTCCTTCCATATGCTCCATCCCTGCTGCCACCAGGGAAGGAGCCCATCAAATCCCCTCCTACCCTCCTGCTCTCACCAGGAGGGGGGACCTATCATCCCCAACAATACACTAATACAATAACAATCCAAATATCAAATTAAACATTTCTAAATCAGCAAAGCAAAACCCCTCCATTTCTTAACCTAATTCCAAGAAAAAGCCAACCCTCCCACCCACTTCCCACACTTTCCCCTGCTGCCACCAGGGGTTGGTGCCAGATCTCCCGCCCCCCCCCCAAACTCCCCACTCAATATACCCTTCCCCAACACAACCCCTATCCCACTCCAACCCCAACAAAATACAACTTACAAAAGTACCAAGCCCCTAAATCCCCTACAGTCCCCGAAAGGC
>QEPC01004180.1:176262-188197 GCA_003113815.1 Sphenodon punctatus | reverse complement strand
CCCTTGCTCTCCCCACCAACATCACCTCTGTCTTATTGGGGTTGAGCTTCAGTCTGCTCTGCCACATCCATTCCGCCATGGCCTCCAAACACTGAGATAGCAACGAGACAGCCGGGTCTGGGTCAGTTGAAAAGGAGAGGTACAGCTGAGTATCATCAGCATATTGGTGACACCACACCCCAAACCCTCTCACGACCTCTCCGAAGGGCTGCATATATGCATTGAATAGTAATGGAGACAGGATAGAGCCCTGCGGAACACTGCATGATAAGGCACAGGGGCACGATGTTATCCCCCAGCACCACCCGCTGGCTTCTTCCCGAGAGGAATGAACAGAACCATTCAAGAACAGTCCCGTCCAGACCCCCCAGGTCACGCAGCCACCTCAACAGCAGCCCGTGGTCCATGGTGTTAAAGGCGGCTGAGAGATCTAGCAGGATGAGAAATGTTGAACATTTAGCCCAGGTACACTGGATAATGAATCCAAATTCTCAGCCTAGCAAGGTAAAAGTTGGATATATGGCATCTCTGTATCAAGATTTGTCCTCAAAGGAAGCATTTATTGAATGAGGATGGACACGTTCTTACCTCAGCTGCAAACTTGCAAATAGCTCAATCTCTGGTCGTTATTCTGGCTACATGCAGATCAGCTGTGAGAACACATCCGAGTCAGCCACAAGTTCCCATCTCTAGCAATTATCTTATGGTCTATAATGAAAAAAGTCAAAAGACAGCAGTTGCAAAAACAGAAACAGAGGAAACCTGAGAAGAAAGGAAAGAATGTAGTTCCATTTGTTTTAGTAACTAAAGATAAGAAAATAGATGTATAAGTAAATAATTGTAGTTTGCTGTCATCTGTTTTCATTTTAAATATTAAAAAAATCACTCTGCAATGCACAGAATGGTCACCAGGGCTGTTCTATGCATGCACACCCTTTTGCAAGAAGGTGCTGGCAGCATTGCTGCCATTTTGGAAAAGGGCAGCCAGTCTGTGCATGTACAGACCGGCCTCCCTTCTCCAAAATAGCAGCAATGCTGCCCGTGCCATTGTGAAAACAGGCACACATGCACAGACTGGCTGCCCTTTTCCAGTGTCCAGTTGATTTTTTTTTAAATGTAAAAAATCACTGCCTAGGGTAAAATGAATGCCAGATCATTCTGTGCATACATGCCCTTTTCCAAACTGGTCCCGGCAGCATCGCCGCTATTTTGGAAACGTGCAGCAAGTCTACACATGGACTTCTGTACATCTGTGCAGACTTGCAGCCCTTTTCCAAAATGGTGGTGATGCTGATACCACCATTTTGGAAAAGGTTGATTATGTCTGAATGGTCCAGCAGCCATTTTGCTCATGCACTGTGATTTATTAGTTGTTTTTAAAAAAAAAATTAAAAAAACAATAAAATGAAGGGGGGGGGAAAGAAAACAAGTGGTCTTTTACAAAAACTCCCCCAAACTAAAATGGTTTTCATTCTTCACACCCCTAATGGGCATTTGCATTTTCAGGTAGGCATTTTAGTGGACAAATATCATATATTACCCATATGGGTATTTGCATATTGTTTCATTCCTGACCCCAGTTTTTTTGGCTCAGTTATTTTGATTATTTTGGTCATTTTGATTATGCCATTTTCACCAATTGCATATGCACAATTTTGCTAATATTGCTGAATTAATACAGTCAAAATAAAATAAAAATGCTTGAATAACTGAACTGAAATGGGCACCTGATGAAGTTTAGTTATCTCTAGCCTGAAATAACTGAAATGTATACTTGAAGGAGCATAAATGTATTTTGGTTCTTATCCAAACTGTAATTTTTTGTTTGTGTAGCTTATTTGATGTGTTTCTCTCTCTCTCTCTAGTGAGGGTGGGGGTGTATTTGTTTCAGCTCCACTTTCAAATGTTAAGAATAGGACTGAAACAAATAGTAAAAAAATCGATTCACGAGTATTTCCAAGGACTGTCTCCAAGTGTTTGGCCGGTCCTCAGAAACTTGAACTTATACTCATGACTCGGCAAAATACTCAGTAAAATCAAACCAAGTACCGAGCGTTTTCTGAGTACTGAGTACCTCCGAGTCACTGTATATAGGGGCAGGAAAAGCCCCGTATGTTTGTCCAAGTACTGGACCGAGTACTGAATACTGAGCACCAGGCCAATTCCTCAGTTACTCAGTAAATCAGAATCTAATACTGAGATACTCAGTAACAAACATCTAACTTCAAATACTGAGTTTCAGCACTGGGTAAAAGACATGGAAAATACCACCAATATTTGTTCAGTGAGATCCATAGAACGGGTGCTCCAAATGTTATCTACACATTTCTTCCATGGATTTATCACTTGGTGTAAGTATTCACACATAACAAAAAATCTATGGGGAATTACCACAAGGTATTCTGCACTTTTTTGAAGACTTTACTACTTGGAAACCGTGATATGTCAAATTACTCCAGAGAGATTAGAGGTACAGCATTGATCTACAAATCTGTCACAAGATTTCTCTACTAATGTAAAAACAATGAAGAAAAGCATCCTCTTTGAAACAAAATAATTATGCATTTTTTCTTTCTTTGTCAAGAATAAACACTGTGCCCCCTGTGTTGGGTTTTAACTTAAGCCATTTTCATGTCAGTCCTTTAAAATTATAAGTAGGATGAAACCAATATTGAGTAATCTCTAAAACCAGGCTTCCATGATTCTGGCTTAGGCAAATTATAGAGAAATTACTCCTTCCAAGGAATAGAGTATTATTGCAAAATGACTGAAAATTAAATTATTTGTTGCTTGCTTGATATCTTTAATCCTCATTCCAATTTCATAAGGTGCAGGATGTAACAAATCAATGTAAATCTCTTTTTATACAATTGATATTTTCCATTAACATATAAAATGCAATAAATCTTTGAAAAGGTTCTTTATCTCCTCTGACACATTCCTCTTCTTAATGTATGGCCTTGTAAAGGAAGGATGGAAGAAATATAATCCCATAAAAATGATGATGTTCCTATTACTCATGTAAACCAGTAATGCTACTACTACTAGCAAGATCCTTAAAGTATGGTACAGCTCCCCCATTGACAGAACCATATTTTCAAGTTAAAATAATCCTTGCTGAGACAAGCAATAATTACAAGTGATAAATGGCCTTTTAATATTGAGATTAATATTTTGAAGTACCAAATGGATAAAACTCTATCATATTTAAAGAGAATTTGGCTCTTTCTATTGAGTACATGAAATGTAGGTTTCTCTAGTTTGGGTATTATATAAGCAAGCATCCTGCTGGATCCAAAATTGGCTAAGAGTAAAGGGCAAAAGTGAGTTTGCATGCAGCAGGAAGTAACAGTAGCAGGCAATGTTTTGTCCAAGTTGATATTAGAGTAAATATTCATTCTAGCATCAGAAGAAATTGGAGTGGAGCTGACATTGACAATGACACAGCTTGTAGAAGGGATTGCTACCTTCTAAAAACAGGGGAGGAAGGAAGAAAGATTTAAAATGCACTCTTGGTGAAGTGAAATTCTGCTTCTGTCCAAGTAAAAAAGTAATGATGTCATCACCTCACTGACACCAGAACACTATCCCAAAACTCTCTCCTGACAAGAGATTTGCCTGGCTCAACTAACCTGGACCCCTCTGGAAGGTAGGAAAGTAAGTATTTATTGGTTCGGCTTTCGCCATACACAATATAAAATGAACTTATGTCTTTACAAATACTGTACCCTACTAAAAACAATATACGAAACTGAGACCTTAACTTCTCTTGTCCAGTAAATAACTTGTAACTCTTTCCAAAAAGATATGGAGGGCAGTTAGTCTACATATTCTTGTAAATTTCCAACTAGGGTATGTAGTCTAGTTAAACCCTCTGGGTGTTTATAGACAAGATACTACCCCACATGATTATTTTGTGTAAGCCGTAAAAAAATCTATCCACCCACCCCACATGGCCACCCAAAAGCCGCAGAATCTACTGCCCATCTGGAGGTGGAAAGGCCAGATGTGTGATCCCGTGAGCCATGGAGCATTGACTCATGGTCACACATGGAGTGCTGCCTGGAAATCCAGAGTGTTCTGTGCAGGGCAAGCCAAATTGCTCCATGGCAGCAGGCGGCCATGGATTCCCTGCCCATATGAACGATATCAGCTATTCATGCCAGCAAACAGGGCTGCTGCTCAGAGGCACTGTGAGTGCAGGAGCAGCCTTTACAAGTCGCAAGAATTGTCTGGGATTCTGGGTTCCCCAGCATTCACACCAGGGAAATATCATTTGCAAAGGCCAGCCTGGTGTGCTTCCCCCTCCCCCATGGCCCATGGCAGAGGGAGTGGTCACGATGGCCACCCTTGGAGCTGCTCATTTGAACCACTCCCTACGCACTCCACCTGAGTCGATATTCAACAGTAGTGCCACTCAGCAGCAGACATGGACAACCTCCCACCCCCTTTGCCTTGCTCATTTAAAAACACCCAATGTAGGATTTGAGTTTGAAACTGTCCCTGCTTGTAGATTTTGCATTTAAGTTTAGACACTATATTACTTTTCTATTCTGTTTGTCAAACCTGGTTTGGTTTTCCTTTACTGTTTTGTACATCATACATTATATTGGCTCTAGGACTGTATTTTACTTTTTCAGTTTGTCTCCCTATGGATCATGGTATAACACCAGTAGGATACCAAAGAGTAGGGAAACAATGACAAATGTGAACACTATTGAAGAGAGATCCCTTGTGCTGTAATCCAACTATACAGTAATTAAGGAAACGTAGCTGAGAGGCAACAGAAGATAAGTTCAACACTTATAAAAATATCATTGGAAGAAAGGATGGAGTTAAGCAAAAATCAGAGTCCATTGTAGACCACAAGTGACTCATTCAAAGTTAGCACACAAATCACAAGATCTCATAAGGAAGTGATGAGTAACTTTTTGGCAGAGGAGAATATTTGTACATTTCAGGGCATAGAAGCTATTTTTTAATGGATCCCCTGTTGAATGATTCATTACTTACTACTTTTCTTGTGGACATTATTTTGTGAGGGTGATAGCATGGGCAATCAGCTTTGGAATTTTGGGTTGCATTTGTTTGTGCACTGCATAGATCTATTCTATGCAATGTCAGAACACAGACGGACTAGCAGAGAACCTCACAGCTTGTCAGGTAACCTCTTAAGCTGCTTTCTGACGTTCCATGGGAGGGATGGAAACTTGCACCATCGCAACCGTAGCTCTGATATTTATTTATGACACAATGTATATACAGCCCCCCTCCTGACCAATGGCAGCTCGAGGCAGTGAACAATATTAAAAATACAAAATAAAAAATACAAAAATACAGAACTATAGAATACAAAATCCTACATTAACCATAAAACAGCAGGGTCTGAGGGGAAAAAAAGGTGTGTGTGTGTGGGGAAACACCTTACCCTAAAAAGAAAAGAAATCCCCGCAAACCACTACTCGTTCCCCCACCTGGTGAAACAGCCAGATTTTGCATTGTCTATGAATGGACAGGCAATCTGGAGAGAGTTGAATCTCTGCCAGGGGGAAGTTGCTGGGAGGGAGTTCCATAACTGTGGCATGGCCACCAAGAATGCCCTCTCAAACACTGTCTCCCAGTAAACCTGTTGGATAACCAAGGGGGTGCCCCCAGACAACCACAGAGACAAATCCAGGACATGAAGGGTGAGATGATCTCACAGGTATGTGGGCTCAAGGCTGTATAGGGCTTTAAAGGTAATAACCAACACCTTGAATTGGGCCCAGAAGATTATAGGCAGCCAGTGAAGAGAGTGGAGCAGTGGTATTATGTGCTCCTGGCGGCCCACCTACCACAAGGAGATGAGCTACTGCATTCTGCACCAACTGCAGCCTCCGCGTCATCACCAAGGGTAGCCCGGTGTAGAGTGTGTTGCAGTAATCTAATCTCACAGTGATGAATGCATGGATGGCGGTGGCAAGATTGGAGTCTGAGATATATGGCCGAAGATGTTGAACCAGGTATAATTTAACAAATGCACTCCTCATCACAGCTGCCAGCTGGGCATCCAGGTGGACCTCTGAATCATGGAGGTCTCCCAGACTTCGAACTTGAGGGATCAGGGAGGGATGCATCACCTCTGTCTTGTTGGGATTCTACTTCATATGGCTCGTTCTTATCCAATCCTCCACTGCAGCCAGAAACCAGGAAAACACCAAGATTGCTGGGCCTGGGCCAAATGAAAATGAGATTTACTGTTGGGTGTCATCGGTATACTGATGGCACCAAACTTCGAACCCTCTCATGATCTCACCCAAAGGCTTCACGCACACGTTCTCTATGGAGAACAATTTGTTCATGGTTTGAGCAAATATACCACTTCAATGAAAAAAAATGCAGAAGACATGCTTCCAAATAAACTTAACATGGAGAATGACAATAACTAATTTAGTTGTACACTAATACCATACACAGTTGCAATGTAAGTCCCACATGTAAGAATCTAACCATTAAACCCACTGGTTATGACCTTGAATGAGGAAGGCATCAGATGGAAATTATCTCGTGATTTGTGGAGGCATGTTCTAAGGGTGTAGAAAAGGGCATTGGCTGCAATTTTATTGAATAAAGCATCATGCATGGCATTCTATATCAGATCACACATTGCTCTATCCTGGGAGGGAGGGGGAAGGTTGGTTTTAGTGATGTTTTTAAACTGTTGTGGGTTTGGTTTAATGTTGTTGATTTTATTGTTATTATTGGGTTTCATAATATTGTAAGCTGCCCCAAGATGCCGTAGGCATGAGGGGGCGGCTAACAAATTTAATGAAATAAATAAAATAAATAAATATCCTGGAAGACCCTTATATCAGGGGCTCTGTCCCTTACATACCAGTGGGCAGCCCCTCATGGGGCATATCCTGTTCCAATATCAGAGAGGGAAACCGCAGCTGGCTTCAATGGCCAGCCAAGTTTTTGTGTTAGGGGATGAAATGGCTGCATCTGTCTTCCCCCTTTTGTTGGTCCCGCCCATAAATCAGGACCATCCCTGACCACAATGGTGGTGAGAGGAGTGGAGAACAGGAGGGAGCAGCCCTGGACAGCCCAATCCGGGACCTCCCCCAGTGTCCTGGCTGTTAGTAGCCATTCATGTGATTCTATCAATCCATCTGACTGGAAGTTATACTTTAATGGGTTCCTTGCCTGATATTGACTTCAATTATGACATTGACCACACAGGCTACTTCTTATGCTGACACTCTGCAGTAAAGAAGGTGAAAAAACGCACCCCAACAGCCAATCATGAGATGTGTAAAAAATTCCTTCTCATTCCTGAATTTCAGTGACTACCATGCACCCATAGCAGTAGCAATTATCATGTATAATCAAACCATCACACAGACTTATTATCAGGCAAGAATGGATGGGTTTTCGCCTTTCACCTGGGCACCTGTTGAAAAGAAGGCTGCCCAGGTAGTGAGGGGGAACAGATAACCCCACACCCATCCCCGCCCCATAGGTGTCCATGCACAGCTGATTGACTGTTTGCCAGGAAAGATGGGGTGGCCACCCCTCACCGGAGACCCCTGGGATTGGGAGGGGCACTGGGTCCAGCCCCAGTCCCCGAAAATGCTGCCCCTGCTGAGGGCAGAGGCTTTCTTTTGAGGAGGCATGTTCCAAAGGACAGCAGACCACAAGACAACAAAGTTGGTGTAGAAAAGAGCATTGGCTGAAAACTTTTATTGAATACAGCATCATGCATGGTGTCCCGTATCAGGGCACACCTTGCTATATCCTGGAGTACCCCAATATCAGGGGTTCTTCCCCCTACATGCCAGTCACAGTCTGTGCCAATATCAGAGAGGGAAACCACAGCTGGCTTCAATGACCAGCCAAGCATTTTTGTTAGGGGGTGAAGTGGCTGCATTCAGCTCCTCCCTTTTGTTGGTTCCGCCCATAAAGTTGGACCATCCCCAGCAATGATGGGGGGGGACAGGAGGAGGCAGCCTCACCAAACCACACAGCAGCGGGGGGGGGGGCAGGAATATGGAGAGGCGACCTCTTCATTCCACTCACCCCTTCCCCACACAGGAATGCACAATAACTCTTGGCGCTTAAGCCTGATGCCACTGAGCCAAATGTAATTTCCTGCCAATGCTCTTCCAGCAGCTTCTCCATCACCTTATTAATCTTAATTCTGGCCTGTTCTATTCTCCCCAAACTATGAGTGTGTTGCCATGACCTATGCTCCAACGTATCCAACCACCAAAGCTCGGTGCCCAGTCAGAGCTCCTTCAAAGCCTTGATGTCCTTCTCCATCATTCTCAGGAGGTGGAGCCCTTTAGTTAGTCCCAGGTCATTTTCACCTAAATGTATGACTAACAATTGCAGGGGGCTGAATTTGTGGGCTGTTTCTTTTAGCCTGGGGAGTAGGTGGGCCCAGAGCATGCCACTAGTTCTCAGCCACTGCAGCCGAGCAGTTCTGCCACAGCCTAGCTGGGTTCTGAAACTGGTTGAAGCTGTCCTCTGGCTAGCACATGGCACAATATTCTGTTCACAAATCTATATGGAGGTGTTCCCCTTAAAACCTGGGGCAAAGAAAACAGGTATAGTTAATTTGTGAGCGGCGCGCCCTTCAGACCAAATTATCCTACTCACTTTTTTTTTATGTATGAATGTATGTACATACGTACATTCATACATAAATGGACCATTTGTGCATGCTGGAAGCACCATTTTGGGAAAGGGGATGCATGCACAGAATGACCCCGGTAGCCATTTGCACATGTAGTTTTTAGTTTTTAGGTGAAAATGGTTTAAAGCAAACAATATTTTTCTTTGCTTATTCATCCATTTTCATATTTTAATTACTAAAACAAATGGGGCTTTGTTCATTTTAGTGATTTTTAAAAAAGAAAAAACTACACACCTCTTTCACACACCTCTTTCATACACACATAATGAGGTGGTGCTCAAGTTGGAGGAGTGATTGCTATATTCAAGTAATCTCATATATGGAACTTTTGAGACTGCAGTGCTATAGAATTGTCTCTGCCCTTTTCCCCAAACCATTTTAATGCTAATCCACTTCACTCTGCAACCAAGTCTGTTGAGGTCTGTAGAAAAACAATCACAAAGTTGAAGTAGGTTACCTTCTTCTTGTGCTTCTGGTTAGATCTCTTTAACTAAACCAACAAGCTGTTTTAAAGTTGCATTGATCAAGGTGTGTAGATCTTCAGCATGCTGGATGACACATTGCCATGGATCAGTTTGTCCATGCAGTAATGCCATCACATGTTGGTGGTGAAAAACTGTCATAGCAGTGGGCAGATATTCACTTGTTTAGTGGGCTTTTTGTGTTATTTCTTAAGCTCCTCCTGGGTAATGCGGGACTCTCCATTGCCATCTTCCTGTTCCCTAGCCCACTGCACATCTATGCTTAAACTGGAGATCTGGATGTCGTGGAATTGCTCCCAAATAAGTTCTCATGAGAAAAGATCCTTGCAGCGATGGGAGTAGCAAAAAGCACACAAACATTGTAAGGAGAAGTATTATGAGAAGATAGAACCACCACACATGTGCACCAGGCAGATGGGGTGAGGCCAAAATTAAGCAGAAGACAGCCTTCTCTGCCTCCCAAATCAGGGAAAATGTGTCCCTTCGCTCATTTCCCCACCCCTCCCATTTACACCACATGGTCAAATTTCACTGGCCTTATTGTGAATAATACTTCCATGCATGTAACTGGACAGACTGAGTGACTATGAGACAACTTATTGACATAAAGGCTCTTGCTTTTCAAATATCAGTTGCACTAAAACCTAATATAACACCAACTTGCCATCGTGCAAGATTCTTCCTAAAGTTAATTATGGTTTGAATGCTGCTCCTTTAAAATGTGCAACAAATGTGTGAAAGAAGAAAATCTATAAGCTGCAAATTATGTGAAAGGAACTTCCTTGCACTTACCGTTTAACTTATTTTATAGTTACCACTGACACATAAACTAAGCATCTCTATGCAACAGAGAAAAAGTAGAGCTAAATTTATGGAGATGTTATGAGCTGGTCTTTCCTCATTGAATTGTCTTTGCTTCTACAAAATGTTACATTTATGGTTGTTTTAAAGACCATATAACAAGACATAGGTTTATTAAACCAGATGTTGTTATCATTTTTATACTCTAATTGCAGTGACAGGGTCACTTGCCGGGCCCCACAGCAAAAATGGGGCAGGATGCAGAGGATCCCCAACTGCAGGTGCAGCCTGGCTGCAGGGCAGTCAGGAGGACGCACTTGCAATTGTTTCCCTGGCCAGGGTTGCTACGCAACCCTGGCTGGTGGGCGCAAAAAGTGCCATAGATGATTGAAGTGCCACCTGGGGAGGGGCTCCAATTCGCCCTGACTCCTGCCTCAGTCCCGTGAAGAAGCGCAGGAGTGAAGAAACACAGCTGAGCAATACCCTCCCACCTGCCCTAAAACACTGTAGAGTAGCTCGGTCGCCTAGTGGGGCTAGGAAGGAATTTTTTGCAGGGACATAATTGGTCCTAGGCTAGAAGTGGGGGTGTTACTCAAGTCATAATTGTTGCACTCGGCATGGGTCCAGTACCTTGCCATAGATTAGAATAAAAGTTAAAGGCATCTTCATAAAAGATGGGGAGGCGACATCTGCTACAAAAGCAGGGTATGGCAAGCGGCAGGATAGCCTCCCTGGGCCTGGGAGGGGAGACCATGAGGGTAGTAGGGACAGATATGACCCAGCCTGTGGGCATCTTTCTCTGGTCTGGAAGGACCTTGTTCCCCTCCCCACAGTCTGTCTCAGGAGAAGGGGGTGACATTGTTTGGTTAATAGGGAATTGATATCTCAGGGTGTATCGGGCCAATGCCTGAGGTTAAGTCATGTTCATGTTAGTTGAAGTACTGGACCCAAATTGCATAGGCAATTACTCACCCATCCTAATCAGGAATTAATCTGCAATTTGAATAAAGAGTGCAGTCATTTAAATCCAGTTGACATCCTGTCTCATTTGTGGTGCACTGGCAATAGGCTGATGCTTGCCTCACTCAAAAAGGTTTACATAAATGTAAATCCATTTGCTTACCTTGCATTGGGAGAAGCAGCTCCTCCTCTTTGACTGACCAAAGTCCTGCCATTTGCCATAACATGACATCATGTGCCCAGTTAAATCAAATGCCATTATGGCGACCAAGTTATATTAAATGACATCACATACTCTGTGATTGGGTAATGCAGGAGGGGATCCACCAGCCTGAAACACGCCCCTTCAGAGCTTTGGTGTTTGGGGAAACATCAAGTGACTGGGATTCCAGCATCGGGTCTAATTTCCCTATAAAGCTGACTCACATACTTCCAGTGAGCAATCTGATAGACTAATTATGGGCCCAATACAAATGTCTAGATTAGACAAAACTGAAAGACATAATTTGTGAAGGGTCTGTACCTGTAAAAATGGTTACACCAGTCAAATTTCCTGTACCCAAATCGACCCAGCAACATCTGGTACCAATCAACACCCGGTTTCACCCAATTTGGATACCAGAAGTCCCTGAATTAGGGATGGGCGAACGCGGTTCAGCAGTTCGGAGTTCGGCCCGAACTCGGCCTGTTTGGACGACCGAACTCGAACCCAAACCCGAACGCAAACATACCGAACAAACCGAACACCGAACGACGAAATGGCCGAACAGTTCGGTCAGTTCAGATGGCATTCAGATGAGTTCGGGTGGCAAAAAAAGGTTCACTGGAAGGTTAAACATGACAGGGAGGTGTCAGTCACTGAGGAGCAGACTTCCAGGCATCAGGGGTGGAGAGGCTTGCAAGAAACAAAACTAATTATCTGCCTCCCCCCCTTCCCAACACCTTCTGAGCTAGTCACTGTTCCTGAACAGCAGGCGTTGAGTAGGATTTTTAGATTGCTTTAAGTTTCATTTCA
>QEPC01004180.1:129164-155768 GCA_003113815.1 Sphenodon punctatus | reverse complement strand
ATCTAACTGCTATTAACTATTCTAAATGCTATGAACTAAATGGATTATCTAATAAGTACACAGACCTACTCCTACAAACACTAAAACTAAATCGCTAACTCTATCTCTAAGCTAACTCCTACAACTCACTCACTCACTCACTCACTCACATGGATGGATGGCTATCTATCTATCTATCTATCTCCCCATCCCATATCCATATATATATATGGATATATATATGGATATATATGGATATATATACATCCCATATATATGGGATGGGGGGGGGAATCACAAACAGAAGAGGAGTTTGTAGTGAAATACATACATATTCAATGAGTCTCTACAGTGCATAACACAAGGTTTCAGTTGATGGTTTAAGTTTCATTTCAGTACAAAACTGAAATGAAACTTAAAGCAATCTAAAAATACTACTCAACGCCTGCTGTTCAGGAACAATGACTAGCTCAGAAGGTGTTGGGAAGTGGGGAGGTAGATAATTAGTTTCGTTTCTGGCAAGCCTCTCCACCCCTGGTGCCTGGAAGTCTGCTTCTCAATGACTGACACCTCCCTGTCATGTTTAACCTTCCAGTGAACCTTTTTTTGCCACCCAAACTCACCCGAACGCGATCTGAACTGACCGAACTGTTCGGCCATTTTGCCGTTCGGTGTTCGGTTTGTTTGGTATCTTTGCGTTTGGGTTCGGGTTCGAGTTTGGTCGTCCGAACAGGCTGAGTTTGGGCTGAACTCCAAACTGCCGAACCGCGTTCGCCCATCCCTAGAAGGGACAGAGTGATGGGAAGCTGGGTTGAATGATGGATGTGAGGACACTGTAGTTGGGGGTGAATGATGGGGACCTGGGTGGAGTGACAGGCATGACCACATCAGGAGTGGCTGGAATGACTGGGAGCAGGGACAAATGACACCTAATAGGCCACCAGGAGCAGCTGAAAGGATGGTAGAAAGATGGATGTGAGGTTCCTGAGAGCATCCTAAATGATGAGGAACATGGTGGAATGACATCCATGGGGACACCAGGAGCAGATGGAATGACAGAGAGCTGGATGGAGTGACAGGTGTGAGAACATCAGGAGTAGGTGGAATTTCTCTATCGCTGTCATTTCAGCCACTCACAGTGTCCTTGCACCCATCAATCCACCAAGCTTCCTGTAATTCCAGGTGCTCCCAGTGTCTTTGCACACATCATTTTAGCTGCTATTGATGTCTTCATATCCATCTTTCCAGACATATGTCATTTTTTCCACTCTTGGTAAACCTAGCCCCCATCTTTCCCTTTTGTCTCTGTGGCTTCCTCAGTTTTTTCCATCTTAGCCTTTTTAAGTCTCTCCCACCTCCATTTTTTTGGTTACATTTAAGATCCTCCCCCATAACCTTTGTTTCATATCAGCATCTGCCATTTTATTGGTTTATGGTTCTTTATGGGCTATAGGCAATGCCCAAATCCCCATTACCTCTAATTGGTAATCAAGTTATCTCTATGTTTTCCAATAGGCATTTCTTGTCATTCATTTTAGTAGTTCCCAGGTAGCTGGATAGGAGACACTGGGTGGCTGAGGGCCTCTTAGAGTTGTAGTACCTAAGATCTCACTGGGTTTTAGTAAAGGTCCAATGGGGCTTTCCTAGAAACTACACCTACCAGAAGCTCCAAGACAACCACCATTTCCTGACACGTGCCATCAGACCTCGGACCTTGTGGAGCTTCCCCTCTCCCTGCTCCTCACCTGCCTCCATTAAGAAATCCCCCCTCCCCCACTACCTCCCAAATGCTGCCAAGAGCCCCCATTCCTCCTGCAGTAATTATTTTTAGTTTAATTAATTACTCCCAGGCAGTGCCACAGTTTGGGGCCCCACATTGGACACTTGGACATGTGTGTGGATGTTCGTCAGCTCCCCGATAGGCTGCCCAAAATGGTTGTTAGTACTCATGAGTAGTGAAGTCATTACTCGTTTCAGCTCTAGTATTATGTTAATACAGCAAAATTCTCCATATTCATCAGTAAAGTCATTACTCATTCCAGTTCCAGTATTATGTTAATATTTATTAATTATTATATTATTAAGTATTATTATTAGTAGTAGTAGTAATAGTAGTAATAGTAGTAGTAGTAGTAGTATAAGCATTTGTATAGTGCCTGCCAGCTATGTACCTGGCACTTTACAGAACAATGAGATAGACTTGGTCCCTGCCTAAGACTTACAATCTAATAGACTCGGCGGGAGAAGACAAGGAGAGGGGACATAGTGAGAGACAAGGGATACAAACATTCAAGCAGATGCGAAGTCTCAGGTGCACGTGCTTGGCTTGGTTGCAGTTAGGCAGAAGTCAATGGGGAGGGCAGACAGTAAGTATTGAGAGGGAAGTTCTAACAGGTGTCGGGAAAGGCGGTGAGGAAGAGGTGGGTTTTGAGGAGGGATTTGAAGGTACGGAGGGAGGGGGTGAGGTGGATGTGGGCAGGGAGGGAGTTCCAGGCATGAAGGGCAGCAAGGGAGAAGGGACAAAGGCAGTTAGGTGAGCAGGGGAGACAAGGGAGAGTAAGGGAGGGGACAGAGGAGGAGTGGAGAAATACAGCATAATTTTCCATATCCAGACATTTGGGAGGAGACGACCTGTAGGAAGCTTTGTGCTTTGGAACAAAACAGATTAAGAGGGTTAGCCCTCCTAAATGTACATACATACATACATACATACATAGGCATGCACACACAAACACATAAATGCACATTGACTGTTGTCAACAGTGAACTTCCCAAAACTGGACACCTCATATCTGGATAAATGTACACAGATATGGATATATATCATGCACACTTACATGCATATATATTATTTAGATTTCACTTTCAGTTTTCAAAATGCTTCACAGCCCCTTGTTCATTCTTGAAACAATGTAGTAACGTAGGTAATTATTAGGCCTGAAACTAGATTTTTCAAAACCATGAATTATCATCGAAATTCCCATTCCTGATACTGTCTTGGTAAATTGAGAACTTCTAGGTATATGAAAATGTCTCTATCAACATTATGTATCTCGATTTACTGATAATTTACTTACCAGGATCCTGTTTACCACTTTGTCATCAATTTCAAACTCTGTGAGGCAATATGGACACAATACTACATTTCTTCTGCCTTCTCTGAACGCCATTTTCGCTAGTACTTCCTTGTCACTCATAGGCTGGTACACAAATTCCTTTCTAAATCTGCAATACAGTTGTAGATTTGTCGAAGCAAAGGGAACAACACAGAACAACGATTCAAACAGTCAAGAAATCAATCCCAGTTCCCAATGTGGCAAAAGTTACCACAAGAATTCCAAAGACCTCCCAGTAAGTTCATGACTAGGATGGGATTTGAACGCTGGTCTCCAAAATCCTAGTCCAACACTTAATCCACTGGACTCTTAATAGATTTTATCTTTCATACGTTAATGTTTCACCACAGGATGCCATCAAGCGATTTTGCAAAACCTCGCAAATTCAACTTTCATTATAAAACAAGTAAAAAACATTCAATAATGGATTTTTATTTTTCTTTCTCATCCCCAAATGAGATCCTAGTTACAGCCTTGGTGCTTCTCTCTTTCATATACACGTTATGTCTCCTGAAAGTAGCAAGTATCCAGATTATAGAGATTTTGCTATACTTTTAAAAAGCTAAATAACAATCTGCCTGTGGATGATTCATGAACCAGAAAAAAATTAAATGCTAAATTATTTGCTATGAATAGTTCACTCAGTTCCACTCTATTCACAGATCACATCACTTTGGCAGTGATTACTCCGGCGCTTTGTGGATTCTATTTCAGAATGACAGGAAAAGGCATTGGAAATGGAAATAGTATCATCACTACAAATGCTTGGCCTCCACAGCCAATTATCTCTGTGCCAACTCCTCTTCTTTAATATTCCAAAAGTCAGAAGGGCAACCAAGTCCCACTTTTACAGTATGGAGTAAGACTAAAACAGTCTCTCAGAAAAGCTGGAGATTATTTAGGGAAAAAATAAATAAAACCGAGGCTAGCTGTCATAACACAGCAGGTGTTATATGCTGAAAAAACAGTGTCTTATTTCAGCAAAATTTTGTTCTGTCAAATTTTAATTGTAAATGAGGATGAAAAGCCAATAAATAGAGACAATGTTTAAAGAAAGCATAGCGCTCTCTCTCTCTCTCTCTCTCTCTCTCTCATTCTGACTATTCTGGATATGATTATGGAATTTGAACACTGAGGTCACAATCCACACGTCACTTGTTCCAGAGTAGTGCGAAGGACTTCAGTGGGACTACTCCAGAGTAAGTGGTTAGTGGATCGTGGCCATGGAAATCAGTAAGCTATGTTCCAATACTGGTTCTTGTTACTCAAGAGTAAACTGAGTTGGGCCAAAATTTTCAAAAGTGCCACAAGCTTTAGATGTACTCATTTAGACGTCTTATAATAGTACCACTTCTGTCCTGACGGGTGTAGGAATCACATGAGCAGTGCTGACCAAGAATGCATAATATTGGGTGGTTTTAGTTGAGATGCTACTCTGAATGACCACTCATGAGCCACAAATCCGACTGCTCATCCGAAGGTGGAGAAGTTGGCTGTGCGTTCCCCATGATCCACTAACCAAACCATGCCACTGAGTCATTCTCAGACACTCATGGAGCCATGTCAGGAAATCTGGAGTGAGCTGTGGAGGGCAAGCCAAATGTGCAGCGGCTGCCTCTGTAGCTGTGGTTGCCACGCTGGGAGCTGCCCATAGGTTTAACTCCCCATGTCCTCCATGTGTGTGGATGCTCAGTGGCAGAGCCACACAACGGACACAGACTCCCCCCATGCCCTATCGACTTGCTCATCTGAAAACACTAATTATCAGTTCATCTACAGCAGTGCATGTGTCAGCTCTTGCAGAGGACACAGTTCAGCCATTACCATTAAATATCTGATTGATGGTTACCACTAATCAGCTGTTTGGTGCTAACACTAGGAATGCAGGACAGCAAGGGGCTGAAAGCTGAGTAGGGATGTGCAAATCATTTTTGTTATTACAATAACAATAACAACAATTGTTGTTTTTGTTATCGTTATTACAATAATGAAAACAACAACCGAGAATGACGACAGTGATAACGAAAACGACAATGTTGTTATAGTTGTCATTATTATTAGTGACAGTGGTAGTTTTGTTTTTGATGTAAATGGAGAGGGGAGGAGAGAGAAAACATCTTGGAGCCCTAAAGAGGCTTGAACTCTTGAACTGTGCCTGTGTTGGGAGGGGCGAGCAGCTCCACAGTATCTGATGGATGCATTGCTGGCCAATGAGCAGCTCAATCAGGCCCCAGCAGTCTCATGGCACTCTGTGATTGATTTTGGGAGGCAGCAGGCATTGAGAAATCAGGGGGCTATGGGGGAGGGCACTGCAACTCTTTATAGTGAACGAGCCATGTGATTTGCTCTCTCTTCTGTGAGAGCTCTCTGCTTGTGTTGTGTTTTACAGAACTGGTGCTTGCACACAAATCTATTACAAATTCTTTTCCTTCCTCATATACCTTACCTTTTACTTTCTCCCTTTCCCTGCCCTGTACATTATAGATATTTTCAGGCAGCGGTATCTGCCTGACACTTAAATGTACAGCCACTGTTCATTATAAACAGGGGACTGCTGAAGCCCCGATTTTGAGGAAACCACTTGACCTACATTTCTGAAAATTTAACCATGGCTGTAAGTTGTGAGACCCATCAGAGCCATGAAGTTTGAAAAATATCCATTAAGAAAATAAAATGTTATAACTGCTTAAACGTTAATTGGTTGTAAAATGCACACCATCCTCACGTAGTTGAATCATCAATATCTCATCTCCCTGAATGAGTTGAGCCCCCAAACTTCACAGGCTTCGAGAATGAGATCAATAACAAGTGCTTCTGAAATATAATACTGATTGATGCAGCCAAAACCAAATTATTCGTGATAAAAATCAGTTCTGCAGATTCGCGCGTGTGCACTTGAGCTCCTCTCTCCTGTCGGAGAGCTGGGGAAGTAGAAGCTGCATCCATCCCCCTGTGAGCTCTGTAATTAGCGACACGCTGAGGAGTGTAACTCTGTAAATGCTGACTATTGTAGTCTCCCCCTGACTTGTGCACTGTGCTGGAAGGCAAGCATATCTGCCCCCCCTTGCCTTAATCACTCGCCTTGCCCTCCCCTCCAGGCAAAGTGGAATCAGCACAGCTTGCTGGAGCCGTGGCTGGCACAGCTGCGGCTTGCGTGGCTGGGCAGCAGGCTGCAGCCAGCTTCTCCCCCAATAAGTTGTTCTGCCTCCCCTCCCTGGCTCCTGTCCCCATCCCTCACCTTCTTCTCCCTCCTAGTAGCTCCAACAGCAGCAGCGAGACACAGGGACAATGTATAATGTCTACACTCACATTCTTTACTTCATTGTATGAACTGTACACAATTTGTATACATGTAAATAACAGACTTAAATTACTCTGACACAATTGTTCCTTGTCAAATTATGATAATAAATGAGTTTCATAATTGTAAAATGTGCAAACTTAGTTATTCTAAAAATGAAGTATGTATGGTAAGGAATTTAGTACATACATTACATGTATGTTGATGATAAAATATTAAATAATGCTCTAATTGTGAATTAATTTCTATGTTTTTGGCATTTATGTTTTGCTGCAATGTATGGAGTGGAAGGTGTTTTGAATTGTAATTGTACTGAATTGGGGTTTTGTGTGTATTTTAAGAAAACGTGTACATTTAAGTTTATTTTTAAACTGTTACGTTTTTTGCTTTGGTTAATAGATGTAAACAGACAGACAGATAGATCTCGTCTCATCTAAGGAAGTTTGCCTTATCATTTTAATATTTGCTGGAAATGGATACTAGGGATGGGCGAACAGAACCGAGTCCGGAAATTCTGTTTGGTTTGGTTCGAAAATCGAGTTCGATTCGGAAGTTCGTTTCGGTTGACTGAACTATTCGAGTTTGGTCCGAGCTCAGAACTTCCGAAAACAGTTTGAAAATTCAAACCTCATTGAACTAAATGGAATATTATCTTATAGGGATGGGCGAACAGAACCGAGTTCAGAAATTCTGTTCGGTTCAGTTAAAAAAATCGAGTTTGGTTCGGAAGTTCGGTTCGGTCAACTGAACCGGTCGAGTTCGGTCCGAACTCCAAACTTCCGAACCACTTTTGCCCATCCCTAATGGATACATTACAGCAAAAGAATTTGGTAATGCATAGAGCCGATGATATAGCAAGACAGGAGGATTTGGCAAGTGCAGCTACCCGGAAAGCTGCGTCTTGTTATCATTACTTCAAATGGCTGCACCGCTTTGAGGGATATTTGGATAAACTGAAGGATAGGAGTCTACACAGAACTTATATGCAGTTACATTTCCAGCTTTTCAATTCAGCCGTTATCTCTGGATGATATAGTGGCAAGCCTTACCAGGATCGGCTTTGCCCTTGTATGAGTTTGGAGGTAGAAGATCTGTATCATGTCCTTTTTAATTGTCCATTGTATGAGAAATTAGAGCGTACCTGGATAGACCCAATATGTGTAGGGAAGGAATTCCTTCTGGTATTGTCCAAGATTGCGTTCCTTTTCGCTACACATGATTAAATAGTCATGACCTTGGTGGTCTCTTTTGCCTTATTGACCGCAAAGATACAGGAGGGAGCAACTCTATAACAATTGATGGGATTCTATACTCTCTGAGGGTACTGCCCCTCTTTTGTTTTATTGTACATTATGACGTAGAGGAAATTGTACTTCCTGGGGATGTGAGATATTGATTCAATATGATATTGTGTTTCGCTTTTGTATAATAGCAAAGTGTATATATTTTATTTTGTTGACTTTTATATTTATTAAGGAACTGTATTGTTGTTTTGTTATTCTTTGCTTAAGTGGCCATGGCGGAAGCTAGTCCCTAAAAAAATTATTCATTCATTCAGATAAGATCTATATAGATATAGATACTATAGGCATATAGATTTAGATAGATATTAGTTGTATACAACATATATAGAGAGATTCGATATTATATAGGTATTTAGGCTATTCTATTTTATTAGGATTATAGGATAGTAGGATAGGTTAGGTTTTGTGCATATATAATTAGATCATACAGTACTTCTTTAACTGTGTATGCACTTGTGTGTACAATGAAAAAGGGAAGGAATACTAGTTCAGTCTCTGGGGCAGGTGACCCTGGTAGAGGGTGAGGCCATGGGCGTGGGGGAGTTGGCAAGCCCGCTGCCACTTCTGCTACTGCTGGCACCCCACCACACAAGCTGAAGAAACCTGATTTTTTGCCCTCAAGGTGGCAGGTCTTATTAGGGGAACAGGCTGCATCAGCGATCGTGGGAGTGGCATCTAGTGTAGAAGGCAGGAGCCCCAGACTTCCACTTGTAGCAGTGGCACTGGAGGAGGGAGCCAAGAGCAAGGGGTGTGTGTGCAGCAGCAGCATGACACACACACCCCTCCTGAAGCACCGGCAGCAGCTGGCACTGCCAGCAGTGATTTTTCACTGGGGGAAGCAGATGATATTGTTATGGGGAGCCCCAGCAGCAATGATGATGATGATGATTGATGATGATTGATGTGGGTGCTGTTGCTGGGAGTGGTGCAGGGGCAACCACCTCTCCTGGGCAGGCTCCTCCCTCTGTCACCACCACCCCACACACCCCAGGGATTTTGAGGATTTGGGGGAGGATGTATTTGAGGGCATCCTTCCCCACTTTGGCAGCAGCAACCCAGTTTCAGCACATAGCAGCAGGGCATCTTCTCCTCCCATGCTGCAAGGTGGAAGAAGCAGCAGCTTCAGTATGGGTGGTGTAGAGCTGGGCAGCAATGAGGGGAGTGAGCAGGAAGTGGAGGAGACTCCTGTTGATGCCGATCCCCCTCTAGCCACATTGGGGACAAAGGCAGCAGTCCCAAGTGGTGGCATGAGGGGTTCAGGAGGGTGCCCCAGGGGGGCTGTGTGGGATCACTTCAGGGAAGTGATACCAGGTGACAGCAGTCAGGTGTCCTGACTTCACTGTGGGAAGGTAGTGTGCCATGGGAATAAGAGGGGAAATTTAAGTAATAATTGCATGAATTCCCACATGAGGGCCAGGCATAGGGTTTTGCTGCTGCAAGAGACATTGTAAACTGTGGACAGGAGTGGGTTCACAGCTGCAGCAAGCACAAGCAGCATAAAACCTCCCCCCTCTTCTCCTGGAAAGGAGAAGGGACAGCAGCAGCAGGTCCCATTTCGAACTCCCCAGCAGTAGGGATGGGTGAACGCCATTTGGATGTTCAGAGTTCGGACCGAACCCGGTCTGTTTGGATGTTCGAACCAAACATCCGAACCGAACTCTCGAATGACCGAACAGTTTGGTTATGTTCGGATGAATTCAGATGAGTTCAGGGGCAGGAAAAATGTCTTTTCGGGGGAAAAAATAATAATCTAATTTTCAGTTTCGGTTACAGTTTCTATTTCGATAGTGCTATTTTTGAATGTTCAGCCAAGTTCGGCCAACCTGAACTTGGCTGAACCGAACCATCGAACCCAAACTCAGGTTTTGAACTGAATGACCGAACATCTGAACAGCATTCTGTTTGCCCATCCCCACCCAGCAGCAGCAGGTCACAATGGAGGATCTTGGGTTTGGGCAGTTGGGGCATGGCGGAGTGCATCATCCAGCGGCAACCAAGATCACCAGGCGGGTGGGGGAGATGATTGCCCTGGATGACCAGCCATTTAGGATTGTGGAGGACCAGAAATTCTGCCGTCTGCTGGCACTGTTGGCACCCCTGTACCAGCTTCCCTCACACATCACCTTCAGCAGGCAGGTGGTGCCCTCCTTGTACCAGGCAGCGGGTGAGGGAGCAACTGGCCAGGGCAGGTGGGGCAGTTGTGGATTTCACCACAGACAGTTGGAGCAGCTGAAATGCACAACATGCCTACCTGGCCCTGACTGATCACTGGTGGCAGGATGAGGAGCAGCAGGCATCACGGGCAAGGGAGCAGGGCACAGGCGGGCCCTGCTTCACACCCAGGTGTTTGATGAAACACACACTGCCGTCAACATAAGCAGAACCTTGGACACCATGGTGGAGGGGTAGCTAAGGGTGGAAGCCCCATTCGCCAGGGGGTTCATGGTGATGGATAATGCCGCAAACTAGGGATGTGTGAACAGAATGCAGTTCAGCTATTTGGACGTTTGGATGTTTGGTCCAAAACTCAAGTTTGGGTTCGGTTGTTTGATTCGGCAGAGTTCAGTTCGGTTGAACTTGGCTGAAAATCTGAATATAGCACTATCGATACTGATACCGAATTCAAAGATTTTTTTCGGTATTGGTATCTTTTAGCCCTGAAATAACCCCTGGTCTCCACCCCTGGTGCCAGGAAGTCTTCTCCTCAGCTGCCTCCCCCTTCCAGTCACGTTTTTCCCACCCGAAGTCACGTTTTTCCCACCCCCGAACTCATCAGAATTCATCCTAGCATGACCAAACTGTTTGGCTGTTTTCGAGTTCAGTTCAGATGTTTGGTTCAGACGTCTGAACAGACTGAGTTTGGTCCGAACTTCAAACATCCGAACCGCATTCACACATCTGCGTTTGCAAACATGAAGAAGGCAGTGCTGGAGGGTGGGTTCCAACACATCCCATGCTATCTCCCTAGCTAGGCATCGCTATTATGCCTCTAGGATCGAATCTTTCTCCCGCGACCCTCGCCGCCTTTTCTCTACTTTCGACTCTCTTCTCAACCCCCCCTGCCCTCCTCCGCCCTCTTCCCTTGCTGCTCAGGATCTTGCATTGTTCTTCACCTCCAAGATTGACAAGATCCGTCGGGATATTGCCTCCCACCCTCCTCCGCCCCCCGCTCCCGTCCCACCCCCTCCCCCGCCCCCCTCCCTCCTCACATCCTTCCCTCCTGCCTCTCTCCAGGAAATCTCCGCTCTTCTCTCTTCATCGAACCCCTCCACCTGCCCCCTTGATCCGATCCCCTCCCGCCTCCTGACCTCTATTGCTCCCACTGTCGCTCCCCCCCTTCTGCATGTCATCAATCTCTCCCTCTCCACAGGCTCCTTCCCCTCTGCCTTCAAACATGCCACTGTCTCCCCCATCCTCAAAAAGCCTACCCTGGACCCTTCCGATCCCTCTAGTTACCGGCCAGTCTCCCTCCTTCCCTTTGCTTCGAAGCTCCTGGAACGTGTCGTCTACTCCCGCTGCCTGAACCTCCTCTCTGCCAACTCCTCCCTGGACCCTCTCCAGTCCGGCTTCCGCCCCCTCCACTCTACTGAAACTGCCCTGGCCAAGATCACCAATGATCTACTTGTCGCTAAATCGAAGCGCCACTACTCCGTTCTTGTCCTCCTTGACCTCTCTGCTGCCTTTGACACTGTCGACCACTCGCTCCTCTTGGACTCGCTTTACTCTTTGGGCTTCCGTGGCTCTGTCTTTGACTGGTTCTCCTCCTACCTCTCTGACCGCTCCTTTAATGTCTCCCTCCCCGAGTCGACCTCCCCCTCCCTTCCCCTCTCGGTTGGGGTTCCCCAAGGTTCTGTCCTTGGCCCTCTCCTCTTCTCTATCTACACCCTGTCCCTTGGCGAAATTATTGCCTCCCACGGATTCCAATACCATCTCTATGCTGATGACACCCAACTCTATCTCTCTACCCCCTCTCTCTCCTCCTCTATCCGCTCACGCCTCGTCGACTGCCTCTCTGATATCTCCGCCTGGATGTCCCGACGCCAACTCAAACTGAACATGGCCAAGACTGAACTCCTCATTTTTCCTCCATCCCCCTCCTCTCCCTCTGACCTGACCATCTGCATTGATGGGGTCACCATCCGTCCTGTTCTCCGTGCCCGCAGCTTGGGCTTCATTTTTGACACGCACCTCTCCTTTAAACCTTACATTGACTCTGTGGCCAAATCCTGCCGATTCGCTCTCCTCAACATTGCCCGCATTCGCCCCTTTCTATCTGTCTCCTCGGCCAAAATCCTTGTTCATGCCATGGTTATCTCTCGCCTCGACTACTGCAACCTCCTCCTTGCTGGCCTCCCTCGCTCCCACCTGTCCCCCCTTGTGGCGATCCAAAACTCTGCCGCCAAGGTCATTCACTCTGCCCGTCGCTTCGACCATGTGACGCCTCTCCTCCTCTCCCTTCACTGGCTCCCCCTTCCTGAACGTATCCTGTTCAAACTCCTGGTTTTCACGTTCAAATCGCTCCATGACCAAGCTCCCCCTTACCTCTCGGACCTAATCGCCCTACGCGCTCCTGCGCGCGCTCTCCGCTCTTCCGCTGTCCCCTCCCTCGCTCTCCCTCGCTTCTCCTGCTCGCCCAACCGCCTTCGTCCCTTCTCCCTCGCTGCCCCGCATGCCTGGAACTCCCTCCCTGCCGACGTCCGCCTCGCCTCCTCCCTCCGCTCCTTCAAATCCCTCCTCAAGACCCACCTTTTCCATGCTGCCTTTCCCAATGCCCTCTAGTCTTTCCCCTTGCTCTTACTGTCAGCCCTCCTCTGCTGACTGCTGCTACCGACCACCTTGTAACCAAGCCAAGTACACGCACCTGAGACTTCGCATCCGCCTGAATGTTTGTTTGTCTTCTCCCATGTCTCTCCCGCTGTCCCCTCTCCTTGTCTCCCCCTCCTTGTCTTTTAGATTGTAAGCCACAGGCAGGGACCGCATCTGATTGTATGTTCTGTACAGCGCCAGGTTACTCCTGGCGCTTTATAAATGTTTAATAATAATAATAATAATGCACTGCCCAAACCCTTCACCTGGTGGTGAAGGATGCCCTGGGCCTGGGGGAGAAGGCAGAAGAGTGCAGCAGCAGCCCTCTTACCCTGTTAATCTGAGAAGGGCAGGAAGATTACAGAGTACTTTAACAAGAGTGTGAAGGGTGGTCACCTCTTGAGGGAGAATCAGGTGGAGCTGGGGGCACAGGAACACTGCCTCGTACAGGATGTCAGCACCAGGTGGAACTCCACCTATACCATGATGGAGCGTCTGGTGGAGCAGAGGTGGGTCCTGCACGAGGTAGCCACAGAGGAGATTGGGGTGGAAAGGCCACTTGGGCTGCGGGATGAGTGGACAATGATGGCTCAGGCCGTGCACGTCCTTAAGCCCTTTAAGGACATGACAGAGAGCCTGAGTGCAGTGACAGCCACCCTGCGGCAGGTAACCCCCTGGTCAGAAGTCTAATCAGGAGGATGGACTCTTCCTGAGGGACCAAGGCAGGGGGAAGGTGGATCGGCAGCTTGCACCAGAGCTGGTGGCCCTGGTACAAAAGATGAAAGAGGGGCTGAGCAGGCGTTTTGACCCTCTCGTTTATAAGGAGGTATATGTATTCTCCACCATGCTGGACCCCAGGGTGAAGGCAAGTGTGGCAACTCGTATGCCAGACTTCACCCTGAGGACGCATTCTCTGGTGGAGAGAGTGCGGGCAGTCAAGAGGGTCATACAGCTGCAGCAGCAGGGCAGCCAGGAGGGGCAAAGCAGCAGCAGCAGCAGCAGGAGGGCGGAGATGCAGAGCACTCCCAGGAACAGCAGCAGCTCCTCTGCCATCAGACGCCCCGAGTGGACACCCCAGCACAGGTAGTGTGGGCATATGCAAGCCAATTGGGGAGTAGGTTGTCAGCAGCATCAGGCAGAGGGAGCAGGAGCCTGACACTGCGGAGTGGGTAGTGGCAAAAGATCTTAAGGAGCTGGTGGTGGATTTCAGCAGCGATCCCCTTCTGAACTGGGAAGAGAAGGGGAAAATATGGCAGGCTCTGACCAGGGTGGCAGAGGAATCTCTGCCAGAGATTCCTCTACAGAGAGGCAAGTGTAGGCTGCATTGGGGTCTGGGGACAGGGGAGCTGACTTCAGCATTAAGAGCAAGGTCAGAAAATGGCATGAGGCGAAGGGTAGGAGTTGGAATGTCTGGCACTGGTGGGAATTAGACATTATTGTAGGTGACTTAGGCAGTAGGGAAAGGGCAGTCCCAGGCCAGACTAAAATTATGCAAATGTAGCCAATTATGTTAATAACTATTAAATGAAGTTAATTATGCAAATTATGTTTACAGTGAATTTGCAGAATTTGGCTTCTCTGACTGCAAAATTTATGACTTTTTGTTGCAGTGAACATGGGTACCTGCTTGTATTGACTTGTTTCTCAAAAATCATTGAGCATATCTCCTCTGAAAATCAGAATCCTTACAGAGTGTCACAGGTTAAACACAGTATTTGACTATTTGCATCTCAGTATCTTAGCCTGAGTTACTAATCTATACTATGCTGTCAACATTTCAGCACATGGAAAAGGATTTTAAAGTCTTTTATCTAATAGAACAATGATCAATATTATTGTTGCCAACATAAAAAACCAAGGAACATATCATCTCTACCCTGAGCTCACTTGAAAGAAATTAATGAGATTAACATCCTTGATGTCAACTATTTGTGCCTTCAAAGATGTCATGTAGCATTAGCACAAAGAAGCAGATATAATTTCCTTAGCTAATAACAACATTAGACTCTTTCCCTCTACACACATGCAGAGATTCAGTTTAATGAAATTAGACCTGTGAGCATCCAACAATGCTAAGGCATTAGTTTATCTGAGTAATAATTTATGTAGGTGACAGAGAACAGCTGTAAAACACGAAATTTCTGTTTAGTGGCCTATGAGAAATGAATTGGCTTTCTCCATCCCATTTTAATAGATCTTGTCTACAGCACACATTTTAAAAAGGCACTGTCATTACTGACACAGACTGGAGTACAGCAGCAGTAGCAGAATTGGTAAACTCCCTGTGTTCAATTAGGATTTGGAGGGCATGAATATTGAGAGTTTGATGGGGATACTCTTGTGCCAGTCAGTATTATTGGGTACTAAGTATACCCATTTAATGTTTGATTAGTTACTAAAATTACAGCATTTTGAGCAGAGTAGAGCTGAAAGAGGGTACCTGGAAAAATGGGCACCCCATTGAATTTTGGGATCCCTGAACATAACCCGATGGACTACTCGCACACAAATTGGTCTGATGCACCCTCTCGGCTGAGCCACTGCTCACGCAGTTCCCCTCAGTCCGGCCTGCTGCTCAGATGAGCTGGGCAGTGCATCACAGTCCCCATAGCAGCAGCAGCACATCTGTATGGCTGAGTCATCTCGGGAAGCTCCTGCTGTGTGCTCCCCGGGTTGACTCACCTGCCCAGTTGTGCTGCCGGTCTTCCTACTCCTCCTGCCTCTGCTTCTGCTTCCACTGTTCCTCCAGGCCTGGACCACTGCTCAGCTGAGTCAGGTGGCATGCTACCATCCACACAGTGGAGGTTTGTGTGGGGCCAGAGGAGTAGCAGGAGCAGGGGGTATTTGTTTTTGTTTTTTAATAGATAAATTTTATTGTTTGGCTGTTGGCCATAACAAACTTCGTTAAAAAAAATATGATACAATATATATATATATATATATATATATATATATATATATATATATATATACACACACAGCTTTCACAAAATCAAGTCAAAATTAAGACATAATTAAATACACAATTAAGAAGACATGTACTAGCTTGGGGGTTCGGCTTACCCTTCGCGGGGTGTATGTTGTCCCCTGATGCAACAATCCTCAAGTAGAGCATCAGTTAAAAACCCTCTTATCCCGCCAAGGGAAAAAAATAAGACTCTATCAAAAGCCTCTAGTACCAGTGGAACGCATTATTAGTCTAAGGGTTGGAATCCCAAAGCCTAGAACCACTATTGAGGCTTGGGGGAAACTCCGGCCCTTTGCTTATATGAGACCATACAGAGGCAAAATGCGACAACCGCTCTAGAGCGGGAGGAGTCGGAGCCATCCAATAGGAGGCATAGTAGGAGGTCCTTACTTCCACTAAACAAATTAGCATAGGGGCCAATATCTCTCTCTCTTAGGAGGCTAAACATTGGGCATTCCAGGCGCATATGTCTTGGAGTCTCCATGGTAGCCAAATTGCAATGAGGGCATAATCTCTGATCTCTTGGTACATTCCTGTATCTGCCCTCCAGCTAAGCAGAAGGGAAAATGCCACAGCACATCGAAGCCAAGGCCTTTCTAAGGGGCCATCTTTGCCATGGACTGATATATTGGGGAGAGTGGAGATTGGGGGTGGGGAGAATATAATCCGGGGTAATCCTCTGGGCAGACAGGGCAGCAAGCTCCCTTTGCTGCTTCTGGTCATAAACCCTATTCTTAATCAAAGCGACTGTCCCTTTATAACCCAGTGGGAGCAAAAGGTCTTTTGAAAAGCCAAGTTTGAATACTTCCAATTCCACCTGCTCATTCCAGGAACCAGTTAGATTGTCGATGGCAATGAATGACAAAAGGGACAATGACGGAGGGGGGAAAACCACCACTCTCAGCCAGAACTTAAGGATGGCTAGCAGGGCCCGAACTCTGATAGTGCTCACAGTCAACTCTGCCCTCAAAATTACCTGGGGGGCACAATGAGGCAAACTAAATACTGCATGAAGGAAGCCATTTTGTATACTTTCAAGCTTATGTAAGAAAGAAAGACCCCAAATGGCCACTGCATACAGTAACTACGGAATCACTTTTGCCTTGAACAAGGCCAAAGCAGGGTCCACCAGCTTTCCTCCTTGGGAGTGGAAAAAGCTCACCACAGAGTTGGTAGTTTTACGGGCCAACAAGCTGACTGCTTCAAAATGCACAGACCATTGGCCTGTTGATGAAAACACCACCCCCAGGTACCTAAAAACATGAACCTGGTCAATTACAATTCCATCCATTAGTCATCTATGCTGACAACGGGCATATCCTATTATCATAACCTTGGTCTTAGAATAATTAATGCACAGATTCTGCTGTTTACAATAAAGCAGAAACCTGTCCATGCCCCTACACAGACCAACTTGGGATGTAGATATCAAGACAGTGTCATCTGCGTACAATAGGATGGGTAACCTCCGCACACCTAGCTTATGGGCATGTAAATTATTTCCTGCCATGTGGGGAATAAGATCATTAACATAAAAGTTAAATGATGCCGGAGCCAATATACATCCCTGGTGTACACCTCTACAAAGAGGGGCATCACTTGAAAGTGGACCATTCCTAGCTGGACGAACCTGTAAGAAATTATCCTGATGGAGTTCAACAATCAGGTATAACAAACGTCTATCAATAGAAGTCTCCCTAAGTTTCACCCAAAAGCGATCCCTATCAATGGTATTGAACGCTGCCCTAAGATCGACAAAGCAGCAGAATAGAGAAGTTTTCTTATGGCGTAATACGTACTTGATGGACAAATACTTACGTGCATTAGCATGTCCAAGGTAGATTGACCTGCCCTAGATCCAGCTTGTTTGGGAAAAATAATATCATTATCATCTAGCCAAGCTTGAAGCTTGGAAAGGAGATATTTAGTGTACAATTTCCCAACGATAGATAGCAAGCTGATAGGACAATAATTAGAAGGCACTCCTGGGTCTCCTTTTTTAAAAATAGGCACAACTAAGACGTTTAGCCAGGTTTTGGGATCCGACCTGAGGAATTAATAGCAGTAAATAGGGGGGCCAACAACGAAACCCACCAGTTGGGGTCATATTTTATCAATTCCGGAGGGATGTAGTCACAATCAGGGGCTTTGCCACTCTTCAATTGGGTTATAAAATCAGTAAGTTCCTTGACTAGAACAGGGGGCCACTCCTGGAATCTATTAATAGGCTGAAGCTCAATGACCCAAGACAGATTAGATGCCTTGGAATACAAGGCTTCAAAATACTGTTGCCATTTTACCATAGGGAGGGGACATTTCCCCTCGGCTGAACCCCTCCACTTAGCTCTAGCTAGCAGAGACCAGAACCTAGCTGAGTTTTTGGACCGAGCGATCTGGTGTAATTGTTGCCCCTTCTGCTTCTGGAACAGGACTTTCTTCTCCCTTAACAATGTCTTGTAAGTCCTCCTGGATCCAGTCACAAGTGAGCTATTAAATTCAGAGGGAAATTTCCGCAAAGTCCTTACCACCTTCATAAGAGATGTCCTTACCTTAACACAGGTTTGGTCAAACCAAGAGGGAAGGGGTAAAGAGTTAGGCATACAAAGTTTGCAGGTCACTAACAATGGGGTAATCTTGGTAATCAATGTTTTAAAGTCCGCCACAGAGACCAAGGAAGCTACTTGAATCTGGGCACATAGGGACCTAACTGTTTCCAGAGAAGTAAAGGCAAGGAAGGCTTCCCCCAATTTGGGGGTCCATTTCTTGCTAACAGTACAGGCCGATACCTGGTCCAGGACTGTCTCATCCGGGATCCTCCAAACCCTAGATTCGTGACTAGCAGGATCTTGAATTAACAGTGCCAAGGGCGAGTACTCTGTTTCTATGGCCATGAGAAACCTCAGTTCTAGGGCATTGAACAAGAAACTAGAAGAAATTAAAATATAATCAATCACGCTAGAGCCTAAAGCAGACTGGAAGGTAAAATTGTCCGCCAAATCCCCTGGTAATAAGCCATTCAAGAGCACTAGGTCAAGGGAGCTTTGAAGATGGGCCATTCTAAAGGCCCTAGACCCGTTTGTCTTATCCATAGAAACACAGGTGTTATTAAAGGGTGGGATTATCACCTTATCAGGTTCTAATGCTACCACAGATTCTGCTGGACTACCTGTATGAATGTTAGTATAACCTCCCATAATCAGTATGGCCCTAGGAAATTTCTGGTAAGCCTCTTTGACTGCTGATGTGACAAATGGCAAGATGTCATCAGTATAGTATAGAGATGAGGCAGGCGGGACATAAATATTGGCTATTAGTACCTCAAGACCCAGGGGAAAAACACAATGCCACAAGGCAAAGTAAGAAGAAAAATTCTCGAGCAGTTTAATTTTAGCCCCCAGGGACTCCTTAATTAGGAACACCAACCCTTCGCTTGCCCGCCCTCTATGGTATAGTGATGATGAATTTAGGCTACTCACAATAAAACCCGACAGGGTAATCTCCCCCTCGTTCCATGTCTCTTGCAATAGCAAAATATCATGAGTTCCTAGCAAGGAGTTGAAATCTAGGTCCTGTAGCCGCTGTTCCAACCCATGATGTTCCAGGTCACTATACTCAAACATCCTCCAGCTGGCCTCCTGTATCGGTCTGGGGATAGGAAGATATCAGGCTCAGAATTTGGTCCAGGATACTGGGAGTAATTAGGGGGGATTACCTCCAAATTGACTTGCACCTCTTGACTCACTGGCTGGGTTAAAGGAGGCGGCACGAGTGGGGTCAAAGCTTCACTCTAGCTGTACCTAAGGTAGTAACTGAGCACTTAAAGAGAGATCCCATAAGAGCCTGAACCAGGGATGGCGCCTCCACATGGAGCAAGTCTCCTAGGGAGCCCCGAATATCAATTAAGTTGGGCAAACTCGTCCCTGTTGGGCAAACCAATGGAGCCATCTGGACACCCACCCAGAGGGAGTTACTCTTGAGGATAGTATTCATAATAGACAGGGAGGAATTGACCAGAGAAACTGGAGCTTGGGGGCTGGGGGAGCAATGTCCAGGGGGGCAGTCCAACTTATGCCTATCCTTAGAGGCTTCAAGCTGAGAGTATAGTTTTCCCATTCTAGCAATAAAGTTTTTTTGGTTTGGTTTGCTGATAGTATGAATTACCTGGGGTATCCACGCCTCCCCCCCCGGAAGAACTCATTGGCTGCCTCTGGATTGGTTGGCTTACAATTTCCATCTCTGACGCACTAGACAGAGCAATAAGGTTCTCCTGGAGGGATGGAGTTCTTGTCAGCCCTCTCTTTCCCCTAGGGGGATCTAATAAAGGTTTTGGGACAGACCTTGGTTTAAGAATTTGCCCTAGCCCTACCGGGAAGAGAGGCTCCAGGAGGGGCTTGAACCCCCGGGGAGGGGATATTGTCCCTGAATTTGGAGTTATATACTCTAGAAACAAAAACATTCATATTCCTTAAAACCTTACTTTGTTGGAATAAACTGGTTACTACCCTCTGGTTGTTAAATAAAACATTAATCATCCAGTGACTTTTGCTTGAGGCCAAGTGGTCAATATTGATAATGTCACGTCTAGTGACAGGAATTTTTAGAAGCAGTCTAAGTTGTTCTGCTATATCCAAGGCTGAGTTCCAGAAGGGGAGCTGGCCTGTTGGCAAAGGAAGCACTGTAAAAATCACGTTTAACGGGAGATATGAAAATGAGGCTAAATCCATGCCCTCTAAGTTAGCGCCAGGCTGCCAACCAGGGCCTTTACCCCCTCCCCCCCCGCAGTCAGCGTGGTTGAGGGAGCAGTAGAACTACCCATCTTTTTTATTTTTTATTTTATTTTATTTAAAATTTATATCCGGCCCCTCCTGTCCACAGGGCAGCCCGGGGTGGTGAACAACATTAATTAAAACAGTATAAAATTTTAAAACAATTTAAAAATACAATATGTGGTGAAAGCCTTCAGTCACACCCCTACCCCTCGCCAAAAGCCTGATGGAACAGCCAGGACGTACATATACGTCAAACAGCAGGAGAGTGGGAGCCAGCCGAGCCTCCTCTGGGAGCGAATTCCAAAGCACAGGGGCGTCCACCGAAAAAGATCTAACATCAGTGGCCACCCACCTCACCTGGGGAACCTCCAAAAAGGCTCCCATGGATGATCTCAAGGGTCGCACGGGCACATGGGGAGTGAGGCGGTCCCGCAGATAAGCAGGGTCCAGGCCATGAAGGGCTTTAAAGGTTAAAACCAGCACCTTGAACTTGGACCGGTGCTCGGCCAGGGGAACCAAAGATAAATGTTGTAACAAAGAATTCAGGGCCCCCATTCAAAGAGTTGATCTGGTCAAATAAATATTGGATGGTTTTTGCCGTGAGCAAAACATGCTCCGCTAAATATGAAATCAAACTCCCCCCCCATAGCATTTGATAAGGCCCCTTTAGCAGGCGAGGAGTGGTGGGGGTCTTTTGCTAAATCAGGGAAGGTGAGAGAAGGAGATTGGTCGTTTGAGACAGTCTTACAAGCCTTTGATAAAGCTATTCAATAATTAGTAGAAGGAATAATTGCACCAGGGCCCTCCCGGGAACAGGGCGTAGAGGCAAGCAGCCACAAATAGCTCTCCATCCTCCGCTGCTTAGGACTATTTGTTATGGGAGGAGAAATAGTCTCAGCCTCAGCTCTGGTATGCTTTAGCTAGGACATGTTTCAGGGCACAATACCACCTCAAAAAAAAAAATCAACACAAAACAGAACAACACGAATATGGGCAGCCCTAACCAGCCCGACGCCTAAGGCTGCGCGCACAAGGGCATGCCATTGCGAGCGCAGCCCTTAGGCATGCTGGTCACTGACGTGCACCACCGGCGCGGCCGTTCGCCGTGGTGCTCTTTAAAGGTCCCTCCCGGGCAAGCTGGGTTCAGCTGCCCCTATCACTGAGTTCAAGGGTGGAGCTCACCACAGGCGACAGGTAAACAGGTTCAAGGGAGTCTCCACTCCCAGCAGCAGTTTCAGTAAAGCACACACTGCAGAGTGCAGTCTCTTATAGTCCTGAGGCAACAGTACGCCGGGGCTCCCAACCTGTCGCCAACACTCTCCCCAGTGCTCGGCTCTCAGCAGCAGGAGCAGTTGCACAGCTGGTCTGATGAGTCAGCCCAGGGAGTACGCCAAGCTGCTACACTGCTCCTCTGGTCCCATGCACAGCCCTGCTATGGGGACTGTGGTATGTCGTCCAGGTCAGCTGAGCAGCAGGCTGGGCCGAGGAGCAACGGGAGCAGTAGCACAGCTGGGCAGGTGAGTCATCCCAGGAAATGTGTAGAAGCAAGGAGCTCCCTGGGCATTCTGGTCTCTCCCGGAAAGTCCTGGAAAAATGTGCAAAGACCTGCAGTTTGGGGCATCTGTTAACCCAAGGGGGATCAGGTGAACCTGTTGGTTGAAGGTGGCAGAATATGAGTATTTCCTGTCGGTAGCAAATGCACTACCTGCTGCACCCCAATTACAAGTCACCACTTCTAATTTGTTGAGTTACCTTTTGCACATTTTTGTATTTCTGGTTATTTCTGTCTGTGCATTAGAAGGTCAGAAGCTTACCTCCTAATACAAAATAGAATTGGGGCGGGGTGCTTTAATGTACTTAAGGGGGGAGGGGAGGCAAAGGGGAATGTTCCTGTGAGAAATCAGAGTAATTGGCTAAAAAGGAGTAACCAAGCAACAGACAAAAAACCTAGAACAGAAAACTGCTAAACACAGAAATTGAGAAATTTGGCAAAATGGAAAATTGGTAACCCGACAGTGATTTTAATTACAATTTCAGGTTGTTGGTTGCCTGACTCAGTAATCAGTTCCCTATTGGGTAACAAAAAACTACAGAAAAATTGCAGGTATTACCCACAGGTAGCAAATCTTCTACCCATTTCAGCTGTAGCCCTGAACCGACTCATCACATCCTAAGGTGGGACTATTTACAACAGTGTGGAAAAAGTTTAAGTCATCTCTCCCTGTGCTCAAATGCTGGGTATGGAAGACTTCAGTCAGCAGTCTCTTACACACACTTCAAGGACCTGCCCCGAAATCCATTTCCCATGGATAATATTTTTCAGACAAATCACTAATCTTAGAAAGGTTTGTAGAATTAGGTCTTAATCAGTACAAGGTCAGAAAACTCAAAAGTGAAAAGGAGGCCTGAGAGACGCATTGGCCTTTAAGTGATCCTATGCAAAGGGCAAATCCCAGCACGATGGAATACTAAATTCACCAACAAAAGCAGCAGAGCCTTTGATTTTATAAAAAACAACAACTTTCCTCTCTTTTTTTGGGTTCTTTGAAGTGGGATAAGTGAAAGATAAATAAGAGGCACTTGTAATGCATTGGCCTACATGACCCTTCAGGTCTCCAGCTGTAAAATTCTATTATTCTATAATGCTTATTTATGTCTCAATATTGGTAATATCAACAGAATTTGTGAAGTCTTCTTGCTGTATTCCTTGATCTGAAAACTCAGAATCAGACCAATTTAAACTTTCCCTCATTGATCATCCCTTACAGCAATGGCCCTGTCTTGGAGCAGGGGGTTAGACTAGATGGCCTCAAAGGTCCTTTCCAGTCCTACACATTTTATGACCCATCAGTGTTCCATTTGATTGAGGTTATTCCCATCACTATTCCTGATGTGACCAAACTACATAATTTTATGCTTGCTATTTTGCAACAGCAGGGTCTGGTTTTCGCTAATAACACTTATCTCATAAATATTCATATTAGTAGTCATTCTTTTTCTTTCTTTCTAGGAGATATATTCAGTCATCTTTTCCATCTGGGAGATATACAAACATTTCTATCAGTACCATACCTCAAAGATCTCAATTTTCTTCTGGTCAAGAGCATTAATTACCCATGATTCACATCCAGCTGTTGCTATTGATTAAGCTTCTCACCAATCAAACCTTAGTACATTGTGAAATGTTGCAGTTTTCCATTTTTTTTCACAAGAGGCCATTATCAGCAGGAGACCCCCTTCCACGTGTGACGTCAGTACCCCAATATACGCTCGATTCTTAAATTTAGGGGAATTAGCCAAATTAATGTAACTAGGGGTCCCCACGTGCCACAAGGATCAGTCTGAGGTTTGATATGTGCTACAGTTAGGTTACGTACCCTCCCGAAAAGTAGAGAAACAGAGGGAGACAAACGTTTAATAAAAAGGGAATGTTTATTTCAAAGGGACATCAAAGAAAACACACAATGGGATACACAAACACACATATACTAATCAACACAGCCCTGGTCTGGCTGGTGGCTTACAGGAGAAACATAAGCGGTGGCAGGGAAACCGAAAGTAATGTGGGGAGTGAGGGAGGGGAGACACCGGGGAGACACACACACAAAGAGAAAAGAGTGAGTGAGGGAGAGAACAATAGAAGCAAGAGGGGAAGTCAGGACCAATGGTTACCTCTCCTTGCCATTGAAAAGGGGACAGGCGGCCGGCAGATCCAGCGAAGTTCAGGGATGAAGGGAAGGGGCAGACCAAAGTCTGGGAGACCCCTTAAGACACAGATACTCACGGAGGGATCCGCACGTGTCTGCATCCAAAGATTTCTCAATTTCAGAGGGGGAGCGAGGAGCAGTTATAGGGTTTAGGATAAAGGCTTTGGGATAGGCTCAGGGGTGCCACAATAGGCTCATAGGGATGACAAAAGGGATTCCAGGTGTGGGTCAAGACATAACAAAGGGTGTTTTCAGATGTTACGGGGCCGCTTGGCCCCGTACCGAAAACAACCCATTCATTCCCTGCCGGGGTCACCCCGTCACGCCATATCAGACGTGCTGGGGGGATCCCGGCGGGGAATCTGGGAGGGGGTGGGGCCGCATGGTGCAACGTGCGGCCGCACGGCCCCGCCCCCTCCACGCACCCCACCGCCCACCCTCCGGGGAGACGGGTGGGCGGCGGGGCCAATGCGGCTGCCGCATCGGGCCGGAGTCGCCATGGCCCAGGATCCCATGGCCAGACGTTACTTTTTTTTGGTCCCCGCTGGTGATCTTTTTGACCACGCTTCCCAGGACATTCCCCCGGCTAGCCCGGGAAGCGTGGTTCAAATTGACCCCATGCGGGTATTGACCGTGGCGAACATCTGGCAGCCGCCAAACAGACGTTCGAGACACATTGACCATAGGTGGGTATTCACCGTGGTTCACTGTGATCTCGTAACATCTGAAAACACCCAGAGGAAAGATGCATATGGTAAAAAGATGGGCTGAGGAGACAAAGGACACATCTGGGCATGAAAGGAGACAGGTTTTCAGGTGATTTGGTGTTGGAAGGGAATCATGAGGGGAGCCCTAGGCTGAAGGGTGAAACCAAGGTGCATTTTTGCCGATCAGGCGTGGGGGTATTGGCTCGTGTGAGGGAAACATATGGTGCTCTAATTTTTCATGCCTTTGAAGCTGTTGCTAGTCCTGGTTCTATTCACCAGTGGTTCCTTAAAAAAGGGAGGAGGCCCTTTCTTAACTGCCCCGTACTTATTCAGGGCCTCCCCCACCTAATTACCTTTTCCAAGGGCCCACTGTTTTTTGCATGAAGGGGGCTTTTCCCCCTAGGCTCCATTGCATCTTGGCCCTGACCCCGCTCAGACTTCCCAATGCCCACCAACCCATGTCCCATGTGGCCTTGCTGAGCATGGGGGGTCTTTTGGGAGAGAATTCCATGTCTCTGGCAACACAATGGCTGAATGAGTTTTTCCTCATCTTCCTATTTCTTTGTAACAACTTTGGTGGTAGGCAGAATCTCAAATAACTGAATTCATCTGTTGCTTTTATGGTTTGAATATCAATAATAATGACTGTTTCATCCTGATTTTGTCATTTTAGATGCATTTTGGTTTGATATATTCAGGAACTGATCAGTTTCCACACTTACTGTTTTTCTTTCTCAAACATTCATTGTAGCACATTGGATGGGTTCAGACAGATGCAAGTATGCCCGCCCCCAAAGCTGTTCCAGGGGTACACCTGCAGTCCAAAAAAGCAGACCCCCCCCCCCATGGGCTTTGATACCCAAATTCCTGCTATACTGCAGGATCAGGCCTCCTGCTGCTAGACAGCTGATGAGGTGGGGGGCGAATGTTCACTTTTTCCCCATCCGCTAAACAGCTGAGAGGGAGGGGGGGACAGGAGTGTGCGTGGTCTCCCTACCCAAATAGCTGATTGAGGAAAGGGGGATCCCAGGCATTCTCCCCACCCCACTCCTCTGGAGCCCTCTCCTCCAGGGACTGGGGAACTCAACTGTTTGGTGGGTGGAGAGAGTGGGCATGCTCCTCCTGACCACCTCTCCTCCATCCTCTCTTTGGTGTGTGGGGAACATGCACACTCATCTCCAGGCCCCTTCCCCTGATCAGCTGCTAGGTGGGCAGGGTGAGCATGCTTCTTTGGGTTGATCCTCAGATCTCAACTCACAGCAGGGCTGCAAGAGCTGGCTAGATGGGAGGGGGCCTATTATCCCACAATGGGCAACCTTGGTCCAGGTTGGGCAATAGTGGGTAAAAACAAATGTGACAGTGGGTAAAAATAATTGTGCAGCCCCCATCGTGGCTGCGCATTTGGGAGTGGGATGGCCACCCTCTCTACTCTGGTCCACGCTATGCAAATAATTATTAAAAATCTATCCATTAACATTATAATTCTAATGCCCCCAAGAGGCTCGCATGGGAACACTCTTTGCCATCACTCACCTGCTTGTTGCTGCTGCGGCGGGCTCTGGAGATCCACCTGCCTCATCACCACCGCCGCCACCACCAAGACCCATTGCTGGGGCCGCCGCCGCCGCTTCTTATCCCCGCCAGACACCTGCGGGGAGAAGATCACCTACCAGTAAGGTTGGGGGCTAGGGGGGGGAACGAAGAGGGCAGCCACGTGGGCTGTCCTGTCCCCTCCCCCCCCACCCGGAAGTAGCGGGGGCTCAAAGCCCCAGGGACAGCGGCGGAGCCGCAGGCCACGGCCAAAGGGCACGGCACTTTTGGGGCACTTTGGGGGGCTGCAGGGGGTGGCAGGGGGGGTATTGGGTGTTGTGTGTGGGCTGTTGTTTACTTTTCAGGGCTAGGGTGGTAGGGTGGGGGTTGTTGTTAAGGGGGGTTAAAAGAGGGGGG
>QEPC01004180.1:95482-122489 GCA_003113815.1 Sphenodon punctatus | reverse complement strand
CACCGTCATGGGTCTGGGGCCATCATTCCTCACACAGAGGCATGTCATTCCACCGCATCAAGAAACAGTCATGCCAGCCCCAGGACCCACCGTCTGGGTTCTGGAGCCAAATTAGAGGCAGGGAGGGCTGTAGCCAACATGTATCTAGAAGCTCCCACTCTAGCCCCAGGACCCACCGTCATGGGTCTGGGGCCATCATTCCTCACACAGAGGCATGTCATTCCACCGCATCAAGAAACAGTCATGCCAGCCCCAGGACCCACCGTCTGGGTTCTGGAGCCAAATTAGAGGCAGGGAGGGCTGTAGCCAACATGTATCTAGAAGCTCCCACTCTAGCCCCAGGACCCACCGTCATGGGTCTGGGGCCATCATTCCTCACACAGAGGCATGTCATTCCACCGCATCAAGAAACAGTCATGCCAGCCCCAGGACCCACCGTCTGGGTTCTGGAGCCAAATTAGAGGCAGGGAGGGCTGTAGCCAACATGTATCTAGAAGCTCCCACTCTAGCCCCAAAACCCACCGGCATGGGTCTGGGGCCATGATTTCTCACACAGAGGCGTGTCATTCCACCGCATCAAGAAACAGTCACTCCAGTCCCAGGACCCACTGTCAGGGTTCTGAAGTCAAGTTACAGGCAGGGAGGGCTGTGGCCAATATGTATTTAGAAGCTACCATTATATCCCCATGACCCACCATCATGGGTCTAGGGCCATCATTCCTCCCAGAGGCGCTGTTGTTCCACCGTATCAAGAAACAGTCACTCCAGCCCCAGGACCCACAATCAGGGTTCTGGGGCCAAGTTACAGGCAGGGAGGGCTGTGGCCAATAATCAGAAGCTGCCACTCTAGTCCCAGGACCCACTGTCATGGGTCTGGCACCATCATTTCTTGCACAGAAAGCCTTTTTATGAACGCCCGAACCAAACTGAACAAGATGGAACTGAACGGCCGAACCCGAATGCAGTGACCGGACCAAATGCCCGAACTGAATGGGGGAACCAAACCAAACAGAATGCCTAAACCCGAACTGCGATCTGTTTGCCCATCCCTAAGCAGAAGCCTCGCCAGCAGCATCAGAGAACCATGGAGGAGCTGTGGTGGGGGCAGCTGCCAAGTCAGTCAGCAGCTGCAGGATGTGGAGGGTAGCGTGGCTTTCATCTGAAAGCCACGTGTGTATTGGGGGAAATGATATCTGCCGATGGGCATCCCTTCTCCATGGTGGGGGAACATGGGGTTTAGGTGCCTGATTGGCTTCCTGGTCCCCCAGTTTCAGGTGCCGTCCCGCACCATCCTGAGTCGGTAGGTGGTGCCAGCCTTGTACTGGGCTCTAAAGGCGCAGGTGAGGGAGCAGCTGGCAGGGGATGGGGGTGCCACTGTCCACTTTACCACGGACCTGTGGTCCACCAGGGATGACCAGTATGCCTACCTGGTGGTAATGGCGCACTGGTGGCAAGACCCAGAGGCAACCTTCGGGAGTGGCAGGAGGGGTCCTGAAGCAGGGTATAGGTGGGCCCTGCTTCAGGCCGAAGTTATGAATGTCTCCAACACCACTGTAAACATTGAGGCAACCCTGACCACCATGGTGAGGGAGTGGGTCACACCAGGTGCACCCTTCACCAACAGATGCATGGTGACAGACAACGCGGTGAACATACTGAGGGCAGTCCGCGGGGGTGGATTCACCAGCGTCCCTTGTGCTGTGCACTCCCTTCACCTGGTGGTCAGGGATGCTCTGGGCTTGGGGGAGAACAGGATTGGGTCAGGCACTTTTAGCTCCCTGATCAAGAGGGGGAGCAAGCTGGCCTGTTTTTTTAAGCAGAGCATGAAGGGTAGCGAGCTCCTCCGGGCGAAGCAGGCAGAACAAGGCTCCCAAGTGCACCATCTGGTGAAGGATGTATCCACCGTGTGGAACTCTATGTTCCTGATGCTCAAGTGGCTTTTGGAGCAGAAAGCCGCCTTGCATCAGGTGACAGACAGCAAGGCACCTCCAGGGTATAATGGGGCAGAATGGGACATCCTGTCACAAATGGTCTTTGTACTGAAACCTCTCCTCCATGGCCAGCATCATCCAGGTGACCCCTCTGGTCTAGAGTCTCCTCAGAAGACTAGAGGAGATTCTCCAGGGGCAGGATTGTGTCCCTGAGGGCAAGAAGCTGGGGGCTGAGGTCACGGTGTTTGCCCTGGTGCGGCAGCTGAAGTCAGGGCTGAAGGGGTGGATTGATAAGATGTTGAAGCGCGAGGAATACGTGATGGTAACCATGCTGGACACCAGGGTCAAGAGCAGCGTGGCACAGCAAACAGCAATCTATGGCTACTGGAAGGCTGAGCTGGTGGAGAGGGTCCAGCATGCAGAGAGGGGTCTCGAGAGTTGGTGGTGGCGGTGGAGGCAGCCGCCGGACACCCCTGGGGATGGTGGGAGTGGGAGCAGCCACCCCTTTCAGTCAGCCCCCAGCCTGAGCAGTAGCAGCTCCAGCAGCAGCACCCCTGTTGAGAACAGCAGCAGAAGCAGCTCATCTGTGCAGGGTACTCTGGGGAGCATGGGCACATGCACATCAGGGCAGGCAGTGTGGCTGAGGGCAGTGGTGGATGTGGTTCTGAGGTGCAGTTATGTGAGGGAGTGTGACAGCACCTCAGCAGCAGAGGAATGCTACCTGGAGGAGGAGCCCTGCATTGAGCCCAGCAGCGATCCCTTTGCCTACTGGGCCAGCAAGACGAACGTGTGGACGGCCCTGTCAAAAGTGGCCATGGGTCTCTTGTCCTGCCCACCAACAAGTGTCCCCAGTGAGCGGGTGTTCTCCATGGTGGGGGACATTTGTTCTCCCAAACACCTGAGACTGGTGTCCAAGTTGGTGGAGCAGTTGCTGTTCCTAAAGGTGAACTTTCCACTGCTGGGATTTCCCGAGATTCCCCTGAACATGGATTGATGGTTCAGGGGCACTCGCCATCCCATGCCAGGGGCAATCTTGGGACAGGGCTCCTCCTCAATCTGGGCTGCTGCTGCTGTGCTGAGGTGCTGTTCCCTGGCAAATCCTACCATCCTGGCTCCATGGGTGCAGTGCACAGGCAAATCCTGCCAATGCCGTCTCTGCTGGGCCATGGGTTCTGTGCCCAGGCAATTCAATGTCTTCTCCTGCTTCCAATGCTGCCTCTGGGCAATCCAATATCTGCTGCTGCTGCCAATGCTTCCTCTGCTGTGCCACATCATCCAGAAGCTGCCACTCTATCCCCAGGACCCACCGTCAGGATTCTGGGGTTTTTGTTACAGGCAGGGAGGGCTGTCCATCCACTGTATCCAGAAGCTGCCACTTTAGCCCCAGGACCCACCCTCAGGGTTCTGGGGGCCATCATTCTGCTCATGGGGAATTGTCCTTCCATGTCATCAAGAAGCAGCCAGCCACTCCAGCCCCAGGACCCACCCTCAGGTTTCTGGGGCCTACATTATAGGCAGGGAGGGCTGTCCATCCACTGTATCCATAAGCTGCCACTTTAGCCCCAGAACCCACCATAAGGGTTCTGGGGCCTGTCATTCTGCTCATGGGGATTTGAAATTCCACAGTATCAAGAAAATGTCAGCCACTCCAGCCCCAGGACCCACTGTCAGGGTTCTGGGGCCTAAATCATAGGCAGAGAGGGTTGTCATTCCACTTCATCCAAAAGCTGCCACTCTACCCCCAGGACCCACCCTCAGGGTTCTGGGGCCTGTCATTCCACTCATGGGGAATTGTCATTCCACTGCATCAACAAACAGCCACTCCAGCCAGCCCCATGACCCACCATCAGGGTTCTGGGGCCTACATCACAGGCAGGGAGGGCTGTCATTCCACTTCACCCAGAAGCTGCCACTCTAGCCCCAGGACCCACCCTCAGGGGTCTGGGGCCTGTCATTCTGCTCATGGGGAGTTGTCATTCCCTGCATCAACAAACAACCACTCCAGCCATGGGACCCACCATCAGGGTTCTGGGGCTATGTTACATGCAGGGAGGGCTGTACATCAACAGTATTCAGAAGCAGCCATTCCAGTGCCAAGAACCATCATCAACTTCTCAAGCTCCTCTAGTATAAAAGGCATCTGCTGCTGCCCACTGCCAGAGAGTCTCTATCTCCCCCACAGATTTCCACCCAACCCTTTCTAGCGATATGAGACAAGTCCATGCAGAGATGGAACGCAGGTTGATGTGGTGAGAATGATGAGAGCCAGCACGAAGAACCTTTTCTTAAGAGGTAGCAACCTGCTCCTCATGGAGAGAGAGAGAGAGAGAGAGTCTCCCTGCTGCTAGAAGGAGAGACAGACACACTGCCACCCATGCTGTCACCTGCAGTACATGGCCAGAGAGAGAGAGGCTCCCTGCTCCATGCTGCTAGAAAAAAGGGGAGAGGTGCATACAGCTCAAGCTGCCACCTTCCAGAACCAGCAAGAGATCTGATCTCTGTTCATGCACAATGCCCACATCCAGCAGCAAACCTACCAGAATGAGAAGTGGTCACTCCAGTCCCAAGAACCATCATCTGGGTGCTCACTGCTGCTGCTGTTCATTAGGGATGTTTGAACACGGGGGGTTCAGTGTTCATCCTGTTCAGGGTTCGGACGAACACAAAACTGTTCGGTTAGATTGGGGGGGGGGGTTCCCTCCCCTCTCCAGGCTGCGTGGGTAGAAGGGGTGCTGTGGAGGACCTCCCCCCACCCCCTCCAGCCTCGTAATATATATTTTTTAAAACCACATATCCCAGGGATCGCCCTACCTGGTGGTGCCGGGGCTCTGACCCTGGGTCTGGCGATGGCACTCCAGAGCACTTCAGGCCACTACTAGGCCTTCCAGTCTGACCCAAAAGGCCTAGTAGCAGCCTGAAGTCCTCTGAAGCGCCCCCAACTCCAGACCTGTCACTGCCGGACCCGGGGTCAGAGCCCCGGCACCACCAGGTAGGGTGATCCTTGGGGTGGGGGAGGTTAGAATTTTTTTTACGAGACTGGGCAGGATGGGGGGGGAGGTGCTCCCCGATGCCCCTTCCACCCACGCAGCCTGGAGGGGGGGAAACTGTGCTCCTCCCTGCCTGAATGGGTTCGCATCCCAAACTTTGTTCGGTCAGTTCGAGCGGGGGGTGGTTCGTATTCGGGGTGTTTGCGAATGGGCCGAACACCCCAAGATTGGGCTGAACCCCAAACTTCCGAAATACGTTCTAACATCCCTACTGTTCATGCCTGACTGGCCAGTGGCCATCAGCACCCGCCAGCCTACTCTTCCACAGCTGGAATAGCCTCTCTGCCCATCCGCTGTCTGCTGCCTGCTGCCAAAGAGTCTCTCTCTCATTCTCTCTGGCACCCCCTCACAGGAAATATGATATCCTTGCTGGCTGGCTGCTCTACCTAGGGCGCTGTCTGCAAGTCCCCCCCTCCCCGCCCAGGCAATCTTTCTACAAGCTAAACACACCACTTGAGGGCTTCAAAGTGCCCAAACGACAAATGTAACTAGGTATTATATATCCCAACTCGGCTTCCGAAGACCACCCCATGCAACGATCCCTCTGTGAGAGCGAGCAGTGCACCTGCCAATGCCCACTTATACCTTTGCCAGACTGCCACAGCCTCTCTCCCTCTCTATGGCGCACCCACACAGACACAAGCCCTGCCCCTCCTGGGGGGCTGTCTGAGAGACCCTGCTGGCACATCTTGGGGCTAATATGCTACATGTGCTGACAAGCTGTGTATACAATGAGATTCTGCACCTACCAGAAGCAGCACAGAAGGCTAAAAGATTGAACAGGTCAAACAAAGCTGGTAAGGTAACAAATATAACATTTATAACGACTTTTTAAACTACATACAACATTCTACAACTTTATCAAACAAGAAACAAACATTAATATACAAACAAAGAAATTAGGGATCTGTGGGCCTGTTCCCCGGAACATGGGGGAAAGGGGAAAGGGGTATGCGGGACCGAGGGGCGGGCAGCACGTCGTCATCCACTTCATACCCATGTTGATGGGCAAAGTCCAGGGCCCCTGCCAAGGACGCCTTCCACTTTGCGACCGACTGGCGGTGGAGTTCGGACTCCTTTATCTCTTTGCAGAGGTACTCCGCATAAGACTCCATCTTCTGCTCCCTAGCTTGGAGCTTCTGGAAATGTTCCACCAGCCGGTCCTCCATTGTGAGGGCTTGGAGTCTTACCCCATCTATATATTTTTGATGGGCCTCAATATATTTTTGTGTGGGCCTCTCCAGCTGTGTCCTAAATGCCCTTGCCTCATCGGTCTCCTCCCGGGGGGCTGGAGACTCCTCAGCTGAGTTAGAGGAGGAAGGGCTGTGGTGGCAGCGCTTCTGGGGTGCCTTGCCCCCTTTCTTCGGGTGATACTCCTCCGCGCCGGTGTCCCTGCACCCCGAACGAGACACATACCACCGGGCCACCTCAATTCAGTGGACATTCTCAATGGGTGATTTCAGACGTTACACGGTCCTGATTCACTACAGTGGATTCCCGATGGGGGTGAACCGAACAATGACCCCCCGTGGTCAAAAAAAGCCCCGAACAGATGTGATGGGACCGGGACTATGGCAGGGAATCGGACCAGCAGATCACGGGCCGGGGCAGCGCAACAGACGTGACGCCGATTCCCGGGCTTGGTCAAAACACCCAGAAGGTGCTGGGTCAGCTGCTGCTGCTGCTGCTGTCCCTCCACCACCTCCAGGTGCAGCATTACCACCTCGCCCCTGCCCGTGCCTCTACCGCCTTCTCCTCCTCCTCCACCTCCTCCTCCTCTCTTGCTCTCTCACCCTCCGCTCACCTCTTCCATCTGCCTCACTCCATCCTGCCCCATCCCCCTGCTGCTGTGTGCCCTTTAAATCTCCCTCCGCTGCCTGTGCTGTTGCTCATTGCCTGGCAGTGACGCTGCATGCTTTGTCCCTGACTGGGAATAATTTCCTTTGATTCCGGCAGGTAGTTGCTGGTCAGACGTTACTTTTTGTTGGTTCCCATCGGGAATCTCTCTGGCCATGCTTTCAGAGATGGTCCAGCGGGGAGCTCTGGAAGCATGGTTGATTTTGACCCCATGTGGGTATTGACTGTGGTCAACATCTGGCGGCCACTGAACAGATGTTCAGGGTGCTTTGGCCCCGCCACGGGATTGACCGTGGTTTACTGTGGTTGAGCGTGATCTCGTAACGTCTGAAAATACCCAATGTGGGCGATGAGCCCCGAGGTGGTCCCCTGCATCCCCCATTTGATTTTTTTGTCTTAGATCTAAAGAACATAAAAAGATAGGAATATAAGAAGTGCCATACTGTGTCAGACCAATGGCCTATTAAGCCCTGCCTGCATTCTGTCTCCACAAGTGGCTGACTGTCTGGCCAATCTCTCTCCCTGCGGGTGACTTCCTAAGAGGTCATAGGGTAATCATTCCCTGTTGATCCAGCCCCCATGCCTTACATTGCATTTGGCAAATCTGCGTTTTGGGCTGTCGTAATACCGCCAGACTGTGGACCTCGTCGGCCTGGTTTCTGGTGGCTCCTGCAGCTGTGACCTCTGGATTCTGGGCCTGGCAACAAGGGCTGCATCATCATCACCCTCTTTGAAACAGGAACACATAAACAACACCTAAATAATATCATGCATTTGTGGTGATGCCTCTATTCCTTCCCAGAGCAATACCCATTCTCCCACACCAAGTGGATGGATGGTGCTGCAGTGCTCCCTACTTTCCCCTTTCCATTTCTCCCACATATATCACCACCACCTGTGGTGCTGTAGTGTCTGCAAGTTGAGACTCTGGATGCTGCTTCTGCTTCTGCTGAAAGAGCCCACTCCCCCCTCCCTCTCCCTCTCTGTGGCAGACCCATGCCTAAGACCCATGCAAATCCTCCCCTTCTTTGGGTGCTACTAGGGATGGCAATTAGAAACCCTGGCTGGTACGTATCTCCCTGGGTGTTTCTGGTTCTGGAAGAGCCCACCCACAACCTCTCTCTCTCTCTCTCTGGCAGACTCATGCCTAAGACACGTGCAAATCCTGCCCTTCTTTGGGTGCTACTAAGGATGGCAATTCGACTCTGGCTGGCAAAATAAACAAAAATATATTTTACAAACCTGGCAGCAGTGGCACCTCCTGTGACCTCTTCCTCCACTGGTGATGAGTCAAAGAGGGCACAGGAGGTGCCACTGCTGCCAGGTTTGTAAAATATATTTTTGTTTATTTTGCCAGCCAGGGTCTAATTGCCATCCTTAGTAGCACCCAAAGAAGGGCAGGATTTGCACGTGTCTTAGGCATGAATCTGCCAGAGAGAGAGAGAGAGAGAGGTTGTGGGGGGGCTCTTCCAGAACCAGAAACACCCAGGGAGATACGTACCAGCCAGGGTTTCTAATTGCCATCCCTAGCAGCACCAATCCTCAACCAAACAATAAAACAACCAACCTCAAGCAAACCAACCTCAACCACACAGCCAAACCAAACAAACTACCAACCAAATGAACACACACACACACACACAAGCTTCACACGCAATTGAAATACCATTTCCGGTTTCTGGCACGATGACAGGACCAAACGCGATCACGGGGCCAAATGATACCGATACCGAACGGCACCGAACCCAAACTCAGGAACCGAACTGAACCACTGAACCCGAACTTGGTTCCCGGACCGAGCGACTGAATGACCGAACAGCCGAACCCCTTTCTGTTCACACATCCCTAGTTACCTCTCCTTGCCCATTGCAAAGGGGACGGGTGAACCCCAGTGATCCTACAATGAGTCGGAATGAGAAGGGGAATGGACCTAGGCCTGGGAGACCCTTGGACCAGATTCGCACAGGAGACCCGTGCATATCCATGTCCAATAGCAACCCAACTCTACAATGGGGACCTTGGGTCAGTTGTAGGGACCACAGGACAAAGCCGCTACAAAAACTCACAATGGGTGTTGGGATACTAGAAAGAAGCTTCCTGGGTGGGTGCTTGGGAACCCAGGACTAGACAAAGGCTAGCAATGGGTGTTGAATGGGGTCTTTCCAGGGCAGTCCTGGGAGACAAGGAAAAGGATGTTTTAGGGTAATGGTCAGGCTGGATGGAGGGCAAGAGAAACTTGCACCTGGGTGACTTCCCAGGGGAGTCTTGATGGCTCATTCAGGTCACTGAAAGGTTCAGGGGCAAACTATTCATATTTTTAAACAGGAAATGGTGCTGGGTGGGAGGATCCCATCTCTGGAGGTTACACAAAAAGGAGAGTTAGCCTGGCATCTCAATTGCTCCATATTGTTTAAGTACCGGCTCCTTATGTTTCTTCCTTAGCCTGCTTGTTTTGCATGAGGCTGGTTTTCTGAAGGGAATTTCAATGAGACCAGCTTGACATACCTTATTCTCCTTCTGCCTTTCCACATGATGTCCCACCACTTCTTTCTATACACCCCTTCTGAGTGAGGGGTGTGTGTCTTTTACTCATGTGTAACATGGTGTAGCCAAAAGAGTCAAAAGGGGGGAAAAGTCTCCTGCTGCTGTCACACACACATCTCTTTCAAGCCACAGTTTATCAGAGCAGTTCTCCCTCTTGGGAAACCCTAGGGGTTTTGAAAGTCTGGCCTCCTTGCTCTCCAATAACCAGCCCAAATCATCCTGCTAGGTGCTGGTCTCAGTATATATGGATTGGATACCCAAATTAACATAAGCATTAACAGAAACAGTGCCTTCCAGGTATAAGAAAGTGAATCCCACCTGGAACCTTTTAGGCTTTTACACAGTCCTTAGCTCTGGGTCCCATGCTCTGGGTTCCTACCAGCTTGTTGGGCAGGACCCTTTCTCCATTATGTCTGTCTGAGATTCCTAAGAAGGTTTCTTTCTTTGCCTCCCTCAGAAGTCCAGTTTCTTCCATGTTCCAACTGCTACTGCCCTGCCCCGCCCCCCCAGCTGCTTCTTAAGCTCCCAGCCTTTTGTAGCCAAGTGAGTAATCAGCCCATCTGCAGTCTCATAAACCAGTTTATTCCAAAGTGGCCTGGCTTCTTAAAGGCCTGGCATTCCTTCCCAGCAATATATGCTTACACTTTTGTCAAATTCACACTTTCTCTGGGTTAGTTCTGACAGGCAGCCCTGTGATCCTGTCACACTATCAATAGCTTTCTGTGCACATTTCAGAGTGCTGGCTTTGAATTTTAAAGCCCTAAGCAGCCCTATGGGCCCGGCATATCTGAAAGACAACTTCTCCCACTATGTTCCACTGAAATCCCTGCCATTGTCTGAAAGCTCTCAGCTGGAAGCTCACTGCCAGCCAGGATAATACAATGAGGATTTAGAGAGAGGTGTTCTCTATTGTTGCCTCAGTGTTTTGGAAATATGTTCCCCTTCTCTATCAAAGCCTGAGAATTTTCTGGAGCTAATGTAAGGCCTTTTTTTGTCCAAGTGTTTGGTAGGTGAGAATAGGGATTGAGTGAGGGGCTTGCTTCTAGGGGGTTGGTGTGGAGTTTTTAGGGGATTTTTCAATATTTTTGTATGGTTTTTATATGCCGTAAGCTGTCCTAAGTCTAAGGGTAAGGGCAGGGTATAAATCTGAATAAAAAATAAGAGAGAGAGAGAGAGAGAGATCATAGTGATTGAAAGAATTTATAGACTGATATTTACCAGTTACTTGTATGCCTTATAGCTCATCCTATTCCGAGGAGTATATCTGGCAATGGTGAAGCAGTAGAGTGATCGGAATCCAGGGGGCTCATGTTAGGAGGAATACAGCAGTGGGGAAATTCCCCATTCTGAGGTTTGCATCGTCTGACCCCACCCGCACCTGTGCAGGCTCCAGACATGCACTCCAAAAGTGCACTCCAGACATGCACACCCTGAAGTGCACCCCAGCTAAGCCCACCTAGGCCTCAGAATGTACTTCTGGGTGCTGAATTGACCATCTGCTACTGCAATTAGATGGCAAGCCCATCTGCTATTTGGACTGCTATTGCTCCAGTGCTGCTTGGCCTCCCAACTGCATGATAAGTGTGGAAGGAAGGAGAGGAAGAACATAAATGAGGTTCCACTCAGGCACTCCACCGTACCTGATCTGTCATCAGATGGATCACATACCACTGATTTGACAGATATTAGGGCCAATTCCAAGCCCCACGCAGGCTGCCATGTGCATACCCCTGCATGTTTGCATGTACGCTGTAGGCCCTATTCCAGAGGTGCGTGTGGCGTGTGCATGTGTACATGCACATTTTGTACTCCACGCAGCTTAGGCTCATCCCTGCTTACATTTTTTTCAGGTACTCATTTCAGCTTTAATTTTAGGGGGAAAAACACAAACATTGCATTAGATTTTAAATTAGGCTTTTGAGATTAACCTCTCATCACAGCATCACAAGTTGCTAATGGTCTTCAAGTAGACAATATATAGGCAAATTAATCTACAAGTTTTAAGAATAAATAATTATTTTGCCTAATGTACAGCTAATTTACACAAATGGATTCAACTAGTAAAAGTTAGATTCCAAAACTGTTGGTCTAAGGGATAAAAATCTCCCATGTTTAATCACATTCAGATTCCAACTTGGATGGGATGTTGAGCGGGGCTGGTGCCATAATAGTCTTTGGCCCTTTTTAAATGGGCCATGGGTGGGGTGGGGGGATGGGTGTGCATGTGACAGTGTGTGTGTGCGTGTGTGTACACATGGGCCAACACCTATCCCTCCCGCATCCCCCTGCATTCCTATTTTGGCCAATTACTCAGTGCATGGGTGATGGGTGGAGGTGGGTGTGCATGTGTATTTCATGGGCGTACACGCACGCCCACCCACCCACCATGGCAGTCACATGGGTGGCACCCACTCATGCCCATACAGCAGACCTGTGTGGGCATGAGTGGGTGTGTCTCATGTAAAATGGCCCTCTGTCATTCCTGGGGATTGCCTGTTCTAAGAGCTCATTATTTTAACTAGAAACTGCTCAAGAAGAGATGAAGAGAGATGGAGGTTCCACGCACAGGACCTCAGAGGCAGGTTGAGCTCCAGAGACTCAATGTGTGGATGAGACATTGGTGCAAGGAGGAAGGCTTTAGTTTTATTAGGAAGTGGGGAGCCTTCTGTGGAAAGGAGAGCCTATACAAACAGGATGGGCTCCACCTTAACCAGAATGGAACTCGGCTGCTGGCGCTAAAAATTAAAAATGTGATAGAGCAGTCTTTAAACTAGAACCTGGGGGAAAGCCGACAGGCACTGTGCAGGGTTTGGGCTGTGGCATCTCCAAAGGATGTTACTTTAGAGGAAGTAGAGTATCTTAAGACTAAGGATAAGATAAATGGCAAGGGATTTCAGGTGGAACATGGGGGAGAACAGACATATAATGATTCCAGAATGCCTATTTCAGTTACCTATAATGTGCCCATTAAGCAAAAGAATAAAAAGGATACATTTAAGTGTCTATATGCTAATGCTAGAAGTCTAAAAAGTAAGAAGGGAGAATTAGAGTTTATAGTGCTAAATGAAGATCTAGTCATTATAGCTAGGGATGTATGAATGCTGGGTGTGTGTGTGTGTTTCAGGGTTCGGTCCATTCAGGGTTCCCCCCCCCGAAACCATTGGGTTCAGGTGGTTTGGCCTGAACCTTTTCGGAGGGGACAAATCAATTCGGGCAGGGGGCAGGGGACAGGGTGGAACCCGTTTTCCCCTCGCCCCTCCAAACTGTGTGAGTGGAAGGGGCACCGGGGCTCACCTCCCCCCCCCGTGCAGCCTCAGATTTTTTAAAAAAATAACCCACCCCAGGGATCACGCTGCCTGGTGGTGCCAGGGCTCTGATCCCTAGTCCAGCGGAGGCAGCAGTAGAGGCAGTGGCAGTGGGTCCCACAGTGCTCCGGAGCACTTCTGGACCCGCTGCTGCTGCCACCACCACCACCAGACCCAAGGCCGGAGGCTGACCTACCTGGTGGTTCTGGGGCTCCGGCACCCTGAGTTTGGGAGGAACCCTGAACCCCCAAACCACGTTTGTACATCCCTAATTATAGGCATCACAAAGATGCCATCCCTGGTGGGATGAGGATAACCAATGGGACACTGTAATACCAGGGTATAGGATATATTGAAAGGACAGAGGAGATCGTGTTGGTGGTGGGGTGGCTCTGTATGTTAAGGAAAGCATTAAGGCAAGTAGAATAAAATTTTTACAGGTTGCAAACTCTTCCCTCAAATCCCTATGGATTGAAATTCCAGGTATCAAGCAGAAGAGTATAGCAGTGGGGCTATACTATCGTTCCTCTGACCAGAATAGAGGGACTGATTATGTAATGCTAACAGAGATTAAACAGGCTACTAAAACTTGGAATGTAGTAATAATGGGTGACTTTAACTACCCCAATATTGACTGGATGAATGCCTCCTTGGGGCAAGATGTGGAGGCAAAATTTCTGGATGCCATAAATGACTACTTTTTAGAGCAATTGGTTCCAGAACTAACGATGGGATGAGCTACTTTAGATTTAGTTCTAAGTGGCACACAGGAACTAGTGCAAGGAGTAACTGTGGCTGAGACACTAGACAATAGTGATCATAAAATAATCAAATTTGACATAGTTGCTGGAGGGAGAAAGTTAATTAAAAGTAAAGCACTGGCTTTTAACTTTAAAAAGGGAGAGTATGGGTGATTTCAGACGTGACGGGCAGCCACTTTCACCACGGGCCATGGGGTGGTTCGGACCACGGGCGGGGGTGAAGGGGTACGCCAACAGACGTGTGCCCCATTGTCCCCTGACCATGGGGACTGCCAAACCACAGCCCGTGGTGAAAGCAGTCACCTGTCACGTCTAAAGCGACACACACACACACCGGAGTCAGTGGGGCAGCGCGGCGCAGCATGCTGCCACACGGGCCCGCCCCCTGCATTCCCTGGCAGCCCTCCCCCCCTCCTGATGGGCAGTGGCCAATCCAGCTACTGCCACAACCACAGGCGGGGGTGAATTTCATTGACTGCGGTGAACGGTAAGTAAATAGAAGTTAATTTCCGTTCACCACAGCCATGGTGGCCTTTCACCACACTTCTCGATCTCCTCGTGTCCAGAGGTCCAGAAGCATGGTGAATGCAAACACGGGCTGCATTTGACTGTGGTGAATGTCTGGCTGTGAGCAAACAGACGTTCACCACAGTTAAATGCGGCCCGTGTTTGAATGTGGTTCAGGCGGGGTGAATTTCAGAATCGTAATGTCTGAAATCACCCTATGTCAAAATGAGGAAGCTAGTTAGAAAGAAACTAAAAGGCACAGTTGAAAGGACTACATGATTGCAAGAGGCATGAAAAGCACCATCTTGGAAGCCCAGATTACATGCATCCCACAAGTTAAAGAAGGTAGCAGGAGGGCTAAACGTCTACCACTGTGGCTAAATCAAAGGAGGCTATTAGAGCCAAAAAGGCATCCTTTAAGAAATGGAAAACTAGCCCCAATGAGGAAAATACAAAGGAGCATAAACACTGGCAACGTAACTGCAAGGTGCTAATAAGGCAAGCCAAGAAAGAATTTGAAAATAGATTTGCTAAAGAGGCAAAAACAAATAATAAAACCTTTTTCAAGTATATCAGAGTCAAGAAGTCTGCTAGGGAGTTGGTTGGTCCATTAGATGACCAGGAAGTAAAAGGAGCACTCAGGGAGGACAAGGACATTGCAGAGAAACTAAACGAGTTCTTTGCTTTGGTTTTCACTGCAGAGGATGTTGGGGAGATACCCAGGCTGGAACCCTATGTTGTAGGTGATGAATTGGATGAACTGTCACAAATCAGCGTGACCCAGGAGGAGGTTCTAGAGCAAATTGACAAGCTTAATACGAACAGATCACCAGGGCCAGATGGTATTCACCCCAGAGTTCTGAAGAAATTCAAATGTGAAAATGCAAACCTACTAGTAGTAATTTGTAACCTAACGTTGGCATCTGGCACTGTACCTGAGGACTGGAGGGTGGCAAATGTAACCCCAATGTTTAAAAAGGGATCCAGAGGTGATCCTGGAAACTACAGACCAGTAAGCTTGAAGTCTGTGCCAGGCAAAATGGTGGAAACAATCATTAAGAACAGAATCACTGGGCATATTGATAAACATGGCTTAATGGCAAAGAGTCAGCATGGATTTAGCAAAGGGAAGTCATGCCTCACTAATCTTCTTGGAATTCTTTAGGGCATAAACAAGCATGTGGACAGGGGAGACCCAGCAGATATAGTGTACCTGAATTTCCAGAAAGCTTTTGATAAGGTACCTGTGACAGACTGGTCGGCCCGGGTCCTGATGCCACGGAGGGGCGCGGGGGCCTCAGCGAGAACGAGGAGGCTCACCCGATGCCGGCGGTAGCCCTGACGGGCCTCAGGAGCAGGAGGCGGACCAGCAGAGAGGAAGAGCCTCGTGCCGATAGGGAGGATGCGCCGGGAGTGAGGAGCCACCCGGCGGGAGGGGCAGAGCTGGGAATCGCGGGGAGCGACAAGCCAATGACGTCATCAGGGAGCGTCCAGCCAAAGCTGGAGAGAGGCCAGCGCACCTGTGGAAGAGGCGTGGGCCACATAAAAGAGAACTGGGGCGAGACACAAGGGGGGGTGAGAGGATCCGGCAGTGCAGGGGGTCATGGGAGAGGACTGTGGATATAGCCAGGCAGAACAGTGGATCCCGGGGACAAGGGGAGGCAGGGTCACGGAGTGGTTGGGGGTTTGGAAGGAGGGCTTCAGGGAGGGAGCGGGTGCGGGGCACAGAACCCTAGGCCCAGGCCTTGGCCTGCGGAGTGCCCCTACAGGAGGGCAGGGTGTTGTCCCTGTCCCTCAAGGGGGCATCCCAGAGAGAAAGGGGGGCTCCCCGCCCGGCCGGCCCCGAATCTGGAAGCCGACCGGGCACAAACTTAGGGGGCCCGGGACAACTGGCGTAGTTGACAGGATTGGCCTGAGGGGGCAGGGTACGTGTCCTTCCTCTCGCCCACACGGGGACCTGACTCCCCGGTCCGCCGGGGACACAGGTAGGATGGAGTCCGAGGCATTATTGAAATGGGTCATGGACACCCAGAATGCCCAATTAGAGAACCAACAGGGGTACTTACAGCAGTTTACCTCCGACCTGGCTACCACGCAGGCGCGGAGCCAAGCCCAGATGGCAGAGCAGGTGGCAGCCTTATTATCCCCAGCATTGAACGCGCTCACCTCCAACGTGGCCGGAGCCAGGGAGCCCTCCCGGGTGGCCCAAAAGCTACACACCTATGGGCTACGGTGGCTGAAACCGCAAAACAGGACCCCCATGGAAATAATTGAAGTAATATTCACGGAGCAGTTTATCTCCATCCTACCNCCAGGGAGCCCAAAGGACCCCCGGTGCAGCTGATGAAGATGGGCCCGGCCGACGACCCAGAGGCGTTTCTGAACACCTTTGAGAGGGTGGCCACCGTGGCACGGTGGCCCGAGGCGCAGTGGGCCATCACCTTGGCACCCTGCCTCTCCGGGCCGGCCCAAGCCATCTACAACCGTCTCAGCCCGGGGGAGGCCGCAGATTATAAGAAGGTAAGGGAGGCCATACTCGGGGGGTTGGATATCTCCGAAGAAACATACTGACGGAGGTTTAGGGCAGAGAAGTACCCTCCCGGGTGGCCCAAAAGCTACACACCTATGGGCTACGGTGGCTGAAACCGCAAAACAGGACCCCCATGGAAATAATTGAAGTAATATTCACGGAGCAGTTTATCTCCATCCTACCTCCGGGGGGGAGGGCATGGGTATCGTGGCACAAGCCCCCTACCCTGGACATGGCGGTGCAGTTGCTGGAAAATTATGAGGCCTTCGAAGGGAGTGGAGGGGGGATAGCCAGAGAGACCCCCAGAACCAGCAGTAAGGAGGAGAGGTATCTCCGGCCGGGAGGTGGGTTTAGGGAAGTAAAGGGAGGTGGTAGGGGAATAGGGGTTCCCCGGGAAGAGGCTCCCCGAGGGGGGTGGGGTTTGGGGAAGGCCCCTTCGGTAAACCGGGGGGGCGGGCAACTCCGGGGGAGTCCCGACCGGCCCCGGGGCCCATGGGGTGCCAACTCTGAGAAGAGAGGGGGGAAGTGGGCCAAAGGGGAGGGTATGTTTCCAGTGCGGGAAACCCAGACATTTTAAATGCGAATGTCCACTCATGGACTGTACTTTCACGGATGGGTGGCTCGGGGAGCCGCAGGGGGAATCGGGGCCTCAGGCCAAACCCCTGGTCCCTGTCTGGGTGGGGAACCATGAGTATCAGGCCCTCGTGGACACGGGGTGCGGGAAGATGTTGGTTAGAGAGGGACTACAGGGACTCCCGTCGGCCGGGCCCATCTTCATCAGCCACACCGGGGGTCCTTTGGGCTCCCTGGCTCTGGCCACGTTGGAGGTGAGCACGTTCAACGCTGGGGATAATAAGGCTGCCACCTGCTCTGCCATCTGGGCTTGGGTCCGCGCCTGCGTGGTAGCCAGGTCGGAGGTAAGCTGCTGTAAGTACCCCCATTGGTTCTCTAATTGGGCATTCTGGGGGGAGGGTCCGCAGGTGCTGATTCGCTGCATCCACGGAGACGTACGCCCCTACCCATCGTGCCTGGTTCGCCTGTGGGTTAACGGGAACTGTGCATTGCTTACCGCCGGGGTGGTGCCGGGTTTAGCCCACCCGGTGATCCTAGGACGAGATTGGGGGTCCTTGGCAGCTTTACTGACCGGGTTCGACGGGCTCCTGGGGGAAGGAGCCGAGGAGCCGGGGGCGGGAGCAGACGAGGATGCCGGGACCCGACCGGATTCCCTGATGGGTGGCTTACACCATCTGGTAAGGACTTTTGACTTTGTGCGGGCACAAAGAGAGGACCCCCGGCTGCAACATGCCTATGAACGCATGAGCGTAATAAATGGGCGTCCTCGGAATCCGGGGGGCTCCGTCGTGTACCCCCATTTTGAACTAGAGGCTGACCGGTCAACAGGGATGCCCGGGGGGGGGAGGTGCACCAACTTACAGTCCCCAGGGGGTTGCAAAATGACCTACTGAAGCTGGCGCATGAGGTACCGTGTGCGGGGCATTTAGGGGCCGAGAAGACCGGGAACCGGCTGACGAGCCGGTTCTACTGGCCCGGGATATGGGAAGAAGTCCGGCATTACTGCGCCTCATGCCCAGAGTGCCAACTGACCTCGCGAAAGAAGGTCGCTCCGACCCCATTAGTACCCCTCCCCCTAGTGGGGACCCCCTTTGAGCGAGTGGGGATGGATATTGTGTGTCCGATGGAGAGATCTGTGGAGGGGTACCACTACATTGTGGTGCTGGTAGACTATACCACCAGGTACCCTGAGGTGGTAGCCCTGAGGTCCACGAAGGCCCCAGTGATAGCCCGAGAGCTAGTAAAGGTCTTTGTGAGAGTGGGCTTTCCCCAAGCCCTGCTTACGGACCAGGGCACAAACTTTATGGGGAAAGTCATGAAGCAGCTATGTGGGCTGCTAAGGATTAAACAGCTATGGACCTTGGTGTACCACCCCCAAACCGACGGCTTGGTCAAGCGCTTTAATCAGACACTGAAAAATATGCTGCGGAAATTTGTAAGAGAAGAACCACGGGCGTGGCCTTCCTTACTACCCGCACTTATGTTCGCTTACCGAGAGGTGCCCCAGGCTTCTTTAGGGTTCTCCCTCTTCGAGCTCCTGTATGGGCGCCAGCCCCGGGGCCTATTAGACCTAGCCAAAGAGGGCTGGGAGGAGGCCCCGAACACCCAGGACAACGTGGTCCAGTATGTGGCCCAAATGAGGGAAAAATTAAAAAGGGTGTGGGAATGGGCCGGGCGGAATGGGTTGGAGGCACAGCACAAACAAAAGGCCTTCTATGATCGTAAGGCACGGGTGAGGGTGCTGCGACCCAGACAGAGGGTGCTGATACTCCTGACGACCAGCGAATCCAAACTGCTGGCCACCTGGCAGGGACCCTTCGAGGTGGTAAGGCAGATGAGTGAAGTCGATTACCTCATCCGGCAGCCCGGTCGACGACCCGAACTCCAGAAGTACCACATGAATATGCTAAAGGAGTGGACGGAGAGGGACGGGGCGTGCCAGGAGTCGATGGTCACCGACGTGGGCCCGCCCGGGGGGGAGGAACCAGCCGGAGACGGGGGGGTCTCAGGGGTCCTCCTCGGGAAGGATCTCTCCCCAACGCACTGCAGACAGCTGGAACACCTGCTCTCCTCCTTCCACACCATCTTTACTGCTGTTCCCGGGCACACCAACGCCGTTTACCATGACATCTGTACCAAGCCCAGAAAGGTGATCTGGGAGGCTCCTCACCGACACCCGCATCACCTACAGAAGATAATGGAGCGTGAAGTAAAGATGATGCTGGAGCTAGGGGTCATCAAGGAGTCCACTAGTCCATGGAGGAGTCAACCGGTCTTGGTAGGGAAGCCTGACGGCTCCACCCGCTTTTGCATCGACTTCCGGAAGGTCAACGCGATATCAAGGTTCAATGCCTATCCCATGCCATGGATAGATGTGATGTTAGAGCAGCTGGGAAAAGCGCAATACCTATCCACGCTAGACCTGACGAAGGGGTATTGGCAAATACCCCTTACCGCTCGAGCCCAGGAGAAGATGGCTTTCGCCACCCCGATGGGGCTCTTTCAGTTTACACGGATGCCGTTCGGGCTGCACGGAGCAGCCGCCACCTTCCAGAGGCTGATGGATGCGGTGCTGACCCCACACCACGCGTACGCGTCAGCCTACATCGACGACATCATTGTATTCAGTCCCTCCTGGGAGGAGCATGTGACCCACCTGCAACAAATAGCCTCCGCCTTAGTGCGGGCAGGACTCACGGCAAACCCCCGGAAGTGTCGGCTGGGACTCAGGGAGGTAATGTTCCTGGGCTATCAGGTGGGGCAAGGAACGATTAAGCCCCTTTGGGACAAGATACGAGCAGTACTGGACTGGCCCCCCACCCCAGTTGAAACGGCAAATCCAGCAGTTTCTGGGGATGGCCGGGTACTACCGCAAACACGTGCCCCACTTTGCAACCCTAGCGTCCCCTCTGACAGATCTCACCGGGAAGCACCAGGTAGGTCCCATCCAGTGGACGGACCTACTCCGAAGGCCTTCCAGGCTTTAAAGGACAAACTATGTACGGCCCCCGTGTTACATACACCCGACTTCAGCAGACCATTCATAGTACAGACAGACGCGTCCGAGGAGGGACTCGGAGCAGTGTTGTCCCAAATGGGAGAAGGGGAAGAACACCCAGTGGCATACATTAGTCGTAAGTTGAGTGCCCGGGAACGAGCGTTCGCCACCATTGAAAAGGAGGCGTTAGCTGTGAGGTGGGTGGTGGTCTCTGTACGCTACTATCTAGCCGGACCTGCCTTTACCCTTGTCACCGACCATGCCCTGCTACAGTGGCTGGCCGCCATGAAGGACACGAACCCACGCCTAATGCAATGGTACTTAGCCCTCCAGCCCTATAGCTTCAACATCCAGCATAGGGCCGGACTATTCCATACTAATGCAGACTTTTTGTCTCAGCAGGGCGAGTCCGCACCCGGGCCCGCACCCCCCGGGGACCTCGTCTTGAAGGGGTGTGTGTGTGACAGACCGGTTGGCCCAGGCCCCGATGCCACGGAGGGGCGCGGGGGTCTCAGCGAGGACGAGGAGTCTCACCCAACGCCGGCTGTAGCCCTGACGGGCCTCAGGAGTGGGAGGCGGACAAGCAGAGAGGAAGAGCCTTGCGCCGATAGGGAGGACGCGCCAGGAGTGAGGAGCCACCCGGCGGGAGGGGCAGAGCTGGGAATCACGGGGAGCGACAAGCCGATGACGTCATCAGGGAGCGTCCAGCCAAAGCTGGAGAGAGGTCGATGCACCTGTGGAAGAGGCGTGGGCCGCATAAAAGAGAACTGGGGTGAGACACAAGGGGGAGTGAGAGGATCCGGCGGTGCACGGGGTCACGGGAGAGGACTGTGGATATAGCCGGGCAGAACAGTGGATCCCGGGGACAAGGGGAGGCAGGGTTACTGTCAGCCGCCGCAGCTGCTGCCCGGAACGGCGGCCCCCCCGAAGGCACGTGAACCCCGTTCCACTCACCAGCATTGTAACGCCACCTCCGTTACAGGCGCCCCCAGCTGGAGGCACCAAAGGCAAAAGCGGCGAGGAAAATGGCTCCGGGATGGTGCGAGATGCCGGGGAGCGGACCGTCTCTGCCAGACCCGGAACCCATGCAGCTGGGAGCTTCGCGAGGCCCCCTAACTGCCGAGGAACGGGACCAACGCCGTCGTTCCCGCGCATGTTTCTATTGCGGCCAAACGGGCCATTTCATTCATGAGTGTCCCGCTCTACCGCCCTCCTGACGTCAGCAGGGAAATGCCAAGGGCCGGGACGAACAGGGGACCGCCCGACCATAAAGTTCACCCCTTCACTTACATTGCAGGCTCCTCAGCAGCTGCGGGTGCCCGTCACCCTAACCCTCACCCCACGACGGTCCCTAGTTGTATGGGTCTTATTAGATTCCGGAGCCTCGGCAAATTTTATAGATGCCACCCTAGTACATCAGCACACGGTACCAACGTGCACAAAAGAGCACCCGGAAGCCGTCCATACTATTGATGGGTCACCCCTCATCTCGGGCCCTGTGGTACAATAGACCACCCCTTTGACCTGTAAAATAGGAAACCATCAGGAACTCCTTGTTTTTGATGTGGTTTGCACCCCCCTTTTTCTTGTTGTATTGGGTCTTCCATGGCTGATGCTACACGAACCCCTAGTTCAGTGGATGCAATGACGGCTGCAGTTTTCTTCCCCCTATTGTGCCCAGAACTGCTTAACATCATCTCCCGCGACTCCGGCCCCTAGTATCCTTGGGGCAGCACCTGAAGAAACCTTACCGCCCCTTCCCAAAGAATATCAGGACTTTCAGGAGGTTTTCAGCAAGGCCCGGGCCTCACAATTACCCCCGCACAGTCCATATGACTGTCCATTGAGTTAGTCCCGGGTGCGGAGCCCCCCTTTGGTCGGATCTATGCCCTTTCAAAACCAGAACTCGCTGAACTCTGGGCCTATCTAGAAGACGCCCTCCACAATGGTTTCATCCGGCCTTCAACTTCACCCGCAGGGGCCCCTATTTTCTTTGTGCCAAAAAAGGATGGGGGATTGAGACCATGCATTGACTATCGGGGCCTGAACAGCGTAACTATTAAGAACCACTACCCCTTACCCCTAATCCCTGAGCTACTCAACCGGCTCCAAGGAGCCTGGCTTTTCACGAAGTTGGATCTCCGCGGAGCCTATAACTTACTACGTGTGCGGCAAGGGGACGAGTGGAAGACGGCTTTCCGTACCCGGTATGGGCACTTTGAATATTTAGTAATGCCATTTGGATCGGCAAATGCCCCTGCTGCATTCCAGCACCTTATTAATGACATCCTAAGAGACATGTTGGACACCTTTGTAATAGCGTACTTGGATGACATTTTGATCTATTCCACGTCATTCGAGCAACATGTAACGCAAGTGCGGCAAGTTCTACAACGACTGCAACAACACCACCTGTACTGCAAGCAAGAAAAATGCACATTTCATCTGACCACTATTGAGTTCTTAGGATTTGTGATCAGCTCCAAGTGGATCCAGATGGACCAGAAGAAAGTTCTGGCCATTCAGCAGTGACCCCCCCCCCCCAAAGACCATTAAGGCCCTCCAGCGATTTCTCGGTAGTATTAACTACTACCGGCAATACGTTCCCCATTACTCCGAAGTCACTATTCCCCTCACCCAACTTCTCAAGAAGAATCACCCCTATGTGTGGGGATCAGAACAGGAATACAGTTTCCAATTTTTGAAGGAGGCCTTTACAAAGGCTCCTCTCCTCCAACATCCCGATTTCTCCCAATCATTTTTTGTAGAAGCCGATGCCTCCAGCATGGCCATTGGAGCTGTGCTGCTGCAACAGACGCCCGAGGGAAAAACCCTACCATGTGCCTACTACTCTAGACAACTTTCCCCTGCAGAAAAGAATTATACTATTCTCGACAGAGAATTGCTAGCCATCAAAGCCACCTTCGAAACTTGGCGGCACTATCTAGAAGGAGCATCACATCCCGTCACCGTTACCATGGACCACAAAAATTTAACCTTCCTTCAGACGGCTCAGATCACTAATCATCGACATGCTCGTTGGGCCGTTTTTTGCCCAGTTTGCGTTCATCGTTCAGTATCGCCCCGGAAAAATGAATTTGCTAGCTGATGCCCTTTCCCGGTATCATGAAGGAAAAGAAACAGGAACCCATCTACATGGACCCATTCTCGCACCGCAAGTGTTTGCTGCCACCATTCCATCCCTGGCCCAACTACGTCAAGCCTCGACCCAAGAATTAGTGCCAGTCCCTGACTCAACCTACACACAGGTCGATGGACTACTAAAAAGGGAGCACCAGGTGGTAGTGCCACCATCCTGTCAAGCGCAGCTGTTGTGGGCCCACCACGATGCACCCTTGGCGGGACATCCTGGCATAGCTCGAACCTTGGCCCTCCTTCAACGCCAGTACTGGTGGCCATCCATGAACAAGGACGTTCAGCAATATGTGCAGGCATGCGCAATGTGTGCGCATATGAAGGTCCCCAGGCAAGCCCCTCAGGCCCTTTGCAATTTTCTCCGACGGCGGAGGGACCCTGGAGGACCATCGGTCTCGACTTTATTGTAGAATTACCCCCATCCCGGGGATACAACACGGTGTTTGTCATCGTAGACCATTTTTCAAAGTTAGCCCACTTTGTGGCTTGTAAGGGGCTGCCAACTGCTTATCGTACCGCTCTCTTGTTTATACGACATGTTGTTAAACTTCATGGGTGGCCAGCTGAAATTGTAAGTGACCGAGGAACACAGTTTGTATCACGCTTTTGGACTGCGTTATTCAAAACACTACAAATCCAATTGAAACCCACCACGGCCTATCATCCACAAGCAAATGGGCAAGTGGAGAGGGTGAATCAAAATTTGGAACAGTATCTCCGATGTTATATTGACTACCTCCAAGATGATTGGTATGCCTGGTTATCATTAGCAGAATTCGCGTACAATAATGCACCCAATGCTTCTTTGGGGAACTCCCCTTTTTTCATAACTTATGGCTATCACCCCCAGATGACCTTTCCCATTCTTTCTTTGCCTATGGTACCAGCAGCAGGGGCTTTGGCGCAACAGTTTCACTCCCTCGCCAAGACCATATTAGTCAAGGCCCATCAGCAATATAAGGTCTACGCAGATCGCCAACGGTGACCAGCACCTTGTTTGCAACCAGGGGACATGGTCTGGCTTAATCGTCAGCACTACCCCTCTAAACGCCTCTCCACAAAGCTCGACCACAAGTACATCGGACCCTTTCCTATTCTCCGACAAGTGAACCCCGTCACCTATACCCTCCAGTTACCTTCGCAAATGCATATACATCCCACTTTTCATGTGTCTCTCCTGAAACCAATAAACGCACCCAGCGTATCTAGCCCGTCGGAGAACGTAGACGACCGATACGTCGGCACGAGTAACATCGACTATGAGGTACGTGCAATCCTGGATGCCAAGCTGTGTCGGGGTCGAGTTCACTATCTCATCGATTGGGTGGGATTCGGCCCCGAAGAACGCTCCTGGGAACCAGCGGCACACGTCAATGCCCCTCGCCTAGTCCGCCTCTTTCATCTCCGACACCCCGACAAACCCCATCCGGGGCTCTGTTGGGGGGGGCCTTTGCGCGGGGGGTACTGTCAGCCACCGCAGCCGCTGTCCGGCATGGCGGCCCCCCCGAAGGCACGTGAACCCCGCTCCACTCACCAGAATTGTAACGCCGCCTCCGTTACAGGCGCCCCCAGCTGGAGGCGCCAAAGGCAAAAGCGGCGAGGAAAATGGCTCCGGGATGGTGCGAGACGCCGAGGAGCCCCGTCCCCCCATTGCGGCTCTGCGGATCCAGCACTACAAAGGCTGGCACTGCAAGAGTAGCAGTGCCGGTGAACAGAGCTACAAACCCTGGAGAGACTGTCCCCCCCCCCGAGCTAAGTGGTGAAATTGACTACCCTCTTGTTTTTGGATTGCTGTGTGTTCCTCCCTTACCCTGCTCCCTTCCTGCTGTTGTATTAGAGTATGTTTCTGTGTTTCCTGTTATAATTGTGTATGTGTGACCTCCTTTTTCCCTCTGACCCGGATAACTGAGTGAGTGCTTGAGAGCCTGCGGGCTCACCCGGTTGGGCTTCCCTTCTGTCCTGGGATGATCCCTTCCCTTTCCCCCTGGAGTGTGTGAGCCCGTGAACCCTATTGTGAACCCTGGGAGCCCTCCCCTGTGGATCTGGCACCTCCCTCACTTATCTGCCCTACCATTTCCCTGGCAAATGCAAGTAGTGAGTTTGGAGCTCTTTCCCTTCCCCAGTTCTGTGCCCTATGATGATAGGGGTCGACGTTCAGAGTGCGTAAGCACACGAACAGACCCAAACACTATCCTGACGGGCCTCCTTTCTCCGCACTTTGCAATAAGAGCTCCCTTGTGTGTAAGAGGTGTGAACGGGTGGTGCTTCTCCCCTTCCTACCCCACTCCCACTGACAGTCATGGAGTGGTTGGGGGTTTGGAAGGAGGGTCTCAGGGAGGGAGCGGGTGCGGGGCACAGAACCCTAGGCCCAGGCCTTGGCCTGCGGAGTGCCCCTACAGGAGGGCAGGGTGTTGTCCCTGTCCCTCAAGGGGGCATCCCGGAGAGAAAGGGGGGCTCCCCGCCCAGCCGGCCCCGAATCTGGAAGCCAACCGGGCACAAACTTAGGGGGCCCGGGAGAGTACCACATAAACGACTCTTGAGAAAATTAAAAAGTCATGGAATAGGAGGTAGTGTTTTGCTATGGATTGGTAACTGGATAAAGGATAGGAAGCAAAGCATGGGACTAAATGGCCAGTTTTCACAATGGAGGGATGTAAAAAGTGGTGTGCCCCAAGGATCTCTACTGGGGCCAGTTCTTTTCAGTGTATTCTTTAATTATCTGGAAAAGGGTGTTAAGAGTGAGGTGATCAAATTTTGAGATGACACCAAGTTATTCAGAGTGGTCAGGACACGAGCAGACTGTGAGGAGCCGCAGCAAGATCTTACAAGACTGGGTGCCTAGGCATCTAAATGGCAGATGAGATTTATTGTGGACAAGTGCAAAGTGGTGCACATTGGGAAAAATAACTGAAATTATGAGTACACAATGCAAGGTACCAAGCTAGGAGTTACCACTCAGGAAAAGGATCTGGGAGTGATTGTGGACAATACACTGAAATCCTCAGCCCAGTGTGCCACAGCAGTCAAAAAAGCAAACAGAACATTAGGAATTATTCGCAAGGGAATAGAGAATAAAACTGAGGATGTCATAATGCCTGTATACAAATCAATGGTGCGATCGAACCTTGAATATTGTGTGCAGTTCTGGTCGCCCCATCTCAGAAAAGACATAGCGGAACTAGAAAAGGTACCGAGAAGGGCAACAAAAATGATCCAGGGTATGGAACAGCACCTGTATTAGGAGAAGCTTGATAGGCTGGGGCTATTCAGCTTGGAAAAGAGACGACTGAGAGGAGATATGATAGAGGTCTATAAAATCTTGAGTGGTGTGGAACTTGTAAACAGGGAATGGTTATTTACCCTCTCAACTAGTACTAAAACTAGGGGACACACCATGAAACTCACAGGTGGCAGAGTAAAAACAGACAAAATAAGTATTTTTTCAGTCAGCGTACAATTAGGTTGTGGAATTTACTGCCAGGGGAGGTGGTCAAGGCCAGTGCTGTAGCTGAGTTTAAAAGAGGTTTGGACAAGTTTCTGGAAGATAGTTCCATTGTCAGCTATTAGCCAGATAGGATTTGGGAACAAAACCCTTTACTGTCAGGAGCCTGGGGATGACCCACAGGGAATGGATAGCATGGTGACCAGTTGAGTGCTTCTCCCAGGACCCCGTGACAGGCCACTGTTGGAGACAGGATTCTGGGCTCGGTGGACCATTAGTCTGACCCAGTATGGCTGTTCTTAACAGTTGAGCTGGAAGAGGAAGGACAAGAATGCCGGGGGGGGGGGGGGGGGGGG
>QEPC01004180.1:72718-95440 GCA_003113815.1 Sphenodon punctatus | reverse complement strand
GGGGGGGGGGGGGGGGGGGGGAGGGGAATCAAAATTTGCCAAGATTCCATCTGTTTCTTTAGCTCAAGTGCCAAGGCAGAACTATATTGATATGAGCTAAATTTGCAGGATGAATGGATAAACTCAATAAATGCTCTGACATTCCTACATAACAGCCACTGGCACTTTTAACTTGCCTGCAAGTACTAAACATAGACAGCTAGTCATTGTACCAAATACAATGTGGAGTTTCTTTATTTCCCATTAAAAACAATCAAACTGATTGAAGTCATCCTCAAAATGACAGTGTGATGACTTTTTTTAAAAAAAAATTTTTTACTATCTCAGATATATACAACTCTCATTAATGACTGGAGGTGTGAAAGAACTGTGGATGGAGAACTAATAACTATAGAATGAAGAAGAAAGCAATCAATTTACAAGTGCCCAATTAGTGGACATTTAGTCCATTTTAGTACATTTTTACATACACCTTAAAGTTCTGGAATTTTCAGTCTTCTGGGTTTAAAAGTCCACAAGTATGTTCTGGATGCATTGTACACAGACACTGCCCTGAGACTGTTCCTGGATGCGTTCTTCACACAAATACTGCCCTGAGGCAGCCTAAAGTAGCCGCAGCTGTAAACGTGACAGGCTGTCATGGAAACCAAGTGACCACAGCTGCTCGGAGCAAAGCAGTTTACTAGGAGAACTTTTTACACAGTTTTTTGCAGAAGTTCAAGGAGCCGGATGTTTAAGATCTGGGTGAGTGATTTAGACACACAGAAAGTTCAGGATGTAACAGCAAACATGCAGGAGAAATGCATGTGTAAAAACACCCAGCATTAAAGGAAGGCTTACCTAAAGATGCAATTAACAAAAAAATGTGAATGTGACCCTCTCCTGAAGCATGCCTCTTAATATTCCCCAGAGTGAGTGTGGCTAGTCCCCAGATCTAGAAGGGCCAGCTCTTTAACTTCCTGCCCTTTGTTCATCCTCAATTGGACTGACTCTGCCATGCCCATTCATTGACCAGCCTTTATTTATTTATTTATTTATTTAAAATTTATATTCCACCCGTCCTGCCCACAGGGCAGCCCGGGGTGGCAAACAACACTCAATAATTTAAAAAAATAAATAAATTTAAAAATACAATACAATGCAATACAATGTGGGAAAACCCACCCCCCAACCCTACCCCTTGCCAAAAGCCTGATGGAACAGCTAGATCTTACATATATGCCAAAACAGTAGGAGAGTGGGAGCCAACCAAGCCTCTTCCGGGAGCGAATTCCACAGTACAGGGGTGACAACAGAAAAAGATCTAACATCGGTGGCCACCCGCCTCGCCCGGGGAACCTCCAAAAAGGCTCCCACGAACAATCTCAAGGGTCGCACGGGCACATGGGGAGTGAGGCGGTCCTGCAGATAAGCAGGTCCCAGGCCGTGAAGGGCATTAAGGGTTAAAACCAGCACCTTGAACCTGGTCCGGTGCTTTATAGGCAGCCAGTGCAGAGCCCGGAGCACTGGTGTCATGTGCTCCCTGCGACCCGCCCCAGTAAGGAGACGGGCCACAGCATTCTGCACCAGCTGCAGCCTCTGGACCAGCTTCTCGGGCAGCCCCATGTAGAGGGCATTGCAGTAATCCAGCCTTGAAGTGATGAAGGCATGTATGACAATGGCGACGTCAGAGTCTGAGAGATATGGCCGAAGCCACCGGACAAGATGTAACTGCCAAAACACACTCCCTGCCATGGTCACAACCTGAGATTCCAGGCTGAGATGCGAATCGAGGAGCACACCCAGACTCCGAACTTGAGAGACCATGGGAGGGTGAACCCTCCCAAAAAGAGGAGATTCAACCACCCCCAGGCCCCCCAAGCCCTCACCCACAAAAACATCACCTCTGTCTTGTTAGGATTCAATTGCAGATGGCTCGACCTCATCCAAGTCCCCATAGCTGACAGGCACTGGGAAAATAAGGAGACTGCATGGCTTGGGTCAATGGAAAAGGAGAGGTAGAGCTGAGTGTCATCAGCATACTGATGACACTGCATGCCCTGAAACCCTCTCATGGTCTCCCCTAACGGCTGCATATAGATGTTAAACAAGAGGGGGGACAGAATGGCACCCTGCGGGACTCCACACATGAGGTCCTGGGTGGAAGACGTATACTCCCTCAAGACTCCCCGGTGAATTCTCCTGACCAGGAATGAGAGAAACCAGTCCAAGACCGTTGCGCCAATTCCGGCACTGTACCGCAGGCGAGTCACCAACACCTCATGATCGACTGTGTCAAACGCGGCCAAAAGGTCTAGCAGGACCAGTAAGGTCTGACAACCCTGGTCCAATGCCAGATGAAGATAGTCAACCAAGGCCACCGATGCCATCTCCGTACCATACCCAGGCCGAAACCCAGACTGAGAGGGATCAAGGAAACCGGTACGGTCCAGATGTGCCTGGAGCTGCCGTGCCACAGTCCGTTCAATAACCTTTCCAGTTCTCAGGCTGGCTCTCTCTCAGCTGTTTATAAAGGGACAGCAATCCCCTCAGTCTGCGCCTACTACAGTGAAATTCTTTGCAGTCATACAAGATTTAAATTGGCAGAAGTTATGTCCCCGCAACCATCAAATGTACTATCCCGCCAAGTGGACCCATAGCACCGCACTCATGCTGGAGCAGTTTCAAAAGCCACTCTGACATTCCCTGCCCTCCTGCCAGCTTAATTGCCGCCACATCCCCATGATTGGGTGGTTACAGTTACCTTCTTAGAGACTTGAGAGGAAAAGTTAGGTTTATGAGCCCAGTCTGAAACCCATGGAAAGCAATGAGAGCATTCATCGGCTTTGGATCACGTTCTAACTCAATAGTTATGACTGACTGCAGCTTTTAGAATCCTTTGTGCAATCTGAATGTAGGAAATGGGTCCCTTCGTCAAATTTATTTCAAACTATACAATACAGATTGTGAAGGCCGAGTCAAGAGGTGACTGACAGCCTTGGTATATTACGCTATAAATAAGTAATCATTTTAATCTTAAAGAAAAATGGCAATTATTGCTTTGCCTTTTGTGCTTAGCAGGCATAGTTTATGGCATTTTAGAGTAGTTGAACTTTATATCCACTATAGTAGGCGAGGTGAATTGCATTTTAAAGTTGCTGTTCTTTATGAGTAATTTAAGTGAAATTTATACACACTTTCTTCTTAAAAAAACACACACCCAAACACCTGAAGGTAAGAAGGGGAAGAAATATATATGGAAGATGAGTAAATATTAAACAACAATATCCCAGAGGCTCATCAAAGTTTTGGGGAGTTAATATGAGACCTTTCGGTTTGGCCAAGCATTTGGCAGGCAGGGTTATGGAATGGGGTGGAGGCTTCTAGGGTATGTTTATATATATATTTTTGTAATCTGAGCCCTAATCTGAGCATCTTCCAGAAGAGTACAGGACCTATTTATCTGGCCAGGCTTTTAACAGGTAGGGGTGGGCTTCGGGCACATCATCTGGCACTTATATTTCACCCATGGATTCACATAATCATGAACGGAAAATCTCAGTTTCCATTTTATGTCATCATATTAAACATTACATTCATTTTGGATCATTTTGGCTTACTGATGTCTCAGAGATCTCTCACACAATGGCACTACAGGCTTCCGTCAAGGCTACCATGCAGTGGCAATTTCAGTGTAATCACAAGGATTTACCTATTAAGTAACCAGGCTCTGGAAGGTTGGAGCAGATTAAGTACTTGCAGAATCAGGTCAAAGAGGGGAGACCATAGCTGGTTTAGAGTCAAGCAGTGGTGGTCAGAAGTCAAAGCAGATCAAAGTCTAAGGGTGTTTTTAAATGAGCAAGACTAGAGATGGGGTTTGTGTCCACTGAGTGGTACAGCTGTGGAGCACCCACAAACATGGGGTGAGTGGGGAGGGATTCAATTGGGCGACGGCCTGGATGGCAACCGTGACCGCGCAGGCAGCCTTCATGTACTCCCACTGCCGCTGACTGGCCTCTGAAGCAACTCATATGGGCAGCCATTACCACTTTAAGAACTCCCAGTAGGGCTGGGGCAGGATGGGGAGGCAGCGGGGCTGCAAACCTGTCCACTGGTGTGGGTTTGCGCCCCAGTTCTAATGGGCTTTTTTGTAAATGAAATAGGTTCCTCAGTTCAAAGGGTCTCTTTGTAAATGAAAACTATAACTAAAACAAAAACAAAGGGGGTGTCTTCTGCACACCCCTACTCCCTCCCCCTTCATAGTAATACTGGCCATGACATGCCCCCTGAAACTCTGAGCAAGTGTCGCTGACCACCCCAGTACTATAGAAGGTTGCCATGGCACATGGGACCCCTTTGTGCATGCCCAAACGTGTTTGACACCCCATCTGCATGGAGATGGATATCCCATGTCAGATGCACAGCACCCCTACTCCTCAACAGAGAAGGCACAGGGGCAGCATGAGCTCCCTGATGGGAAGACAGGAGCACTGTCACTAAGGGAAGTGGAAGAGTTTGTTGTACTGTCAGGAGAGAGAGGGAGGATTGGCGGGGGCAGCTTTCTGTGGTAAGGGTGAAGAGGTAGTTGCTGTAGTGGTAGGAGATATGGGGGCTGTTGTCACGGGGGAAGGGGCACAATCCCGGACCCCTCCTGGGGCCGCCTGGGTCCTCACCACCCACACCCCCGGATTCCCCACGTACGGGCTCAGACACTCAACCTGGAAGGATCTATCTTGGAATAAATGCCTGTCAGGATAGTGTGTGGACTTAGCGGGCCTCACAGTGCCCCAGTCCCTATCATCATAGAGTGCCAGGTGAGTATGTGAGTCTGAGCCCCAGTCAGACTGTCTCTTCAGGCAACACCCACACTCCAAAAGGGGGGAAGGGGCGCACTGTGGGGAAATAGTGTCTGGAAGGGAAGGAAGGGGGCCCAGGGAATGCAGGAGGGCACAAGGGTTATCTCACTACACACAGAGGGGGGGGGGAGAAAGGTCAGGGGACAGGAAACCATGAGGGAATGAGGGCCCAGGGGGAGGGGAACACACTTCACACACACAGTCACGCTCTCACTCACCAGGACACACACTCAAGTCAGGATACCAAGGGAGGGAGGCACACAGGCACACTCTAAGCAGACACAACACTGCTCGAGGGAATTCAAAGTGAACACAGATAAATCACTTAGCTGCACGCAAAGGGCCGGTCTCCTACTCAATCACGAGCGCTGAGTGCCTCTCGGCGCTGACTTCTATACCCAAGGGCCCGCCCCCGTGCGCTCCCGCAGACGTGCAGAGCGGCGCAATGGAGGCGGGGTTTCCTTCCATGCCTTGTCGGCCTCCTCTTGGGTTCGCTCCGCCCTCTTCTGCCTTGGAGCGGTGTCCCCTGCCGGAGGTTGTGCGTCCCCCTGCGTCATAGATGATGCAGGGGGTGGAGTCCCTGACGCCTCCAACTCTGCCACTGTCAGCTTCAGGGGTGCTTCCCGCTTCATCGGTGGGCCCCTCCACGGCCGGTACTGTTGCGTTCCCTGCCGGGACTTGACAGCTGTGCAGAGATTGTTGTGCTGGTGGTGAGTGAGGGAGTTTCTGGGTGCTCACTATGCAATTGAAGGTGGAGCACATATTAGGTAAAGAATGAGGTCTGGGTCTTAGCACCACACATGAGAATGGCTGGGGGACTAGGAAGCAGACCCAGAAAGCTCTCCTATTTACTTTCTTTACATGTTACTCCAGCCCCACCCACTTGCAGAGCTGCTGGCACTTGCTGGGCCATTATACAGGCTCCCTACAGCCTTCCCCTTCCCAGTGCACTCTGACAAGACTCGGACCCAGGGGTCTGCATGTCATTTTCATTATATCAATAAAGAAAATGAAAATTTTTATTTTCGTTTTTGCAATAACAAAAATGACAGAAAATAATGAAATCAGCAATGATAACAAAAGTTGTTCTTGATTTTGTTATTGCTAGCAGCCTGGCAGGTGCTTTTTGGATTTAAATGTGGAGGAGGAGGAAGAGGAGGAGGGAGCAGACATCTCAGATCAAGAAACAGTAGGGATGGGCAAACAGATCGCTGTTGGTGTTCGGCTGTTCGGTTCGGCCGCGTTCAGTTCGTGTGTTCATGTTCGACCGTTCAGGTGGATCGCTGAGTTCGTGTTTGGCCGTTCAGTTCGGCCGTTCGGTTCGTGTGTTCATGTTCGACCGTTCAGGTGGATCGCTGAGTTCGTGTTTGGCCGTTCAGTTCGGCCGTTCGGTTCGTGTGTTCATGTTCGACCGTTCAGGTGGATCGCTGAGTTCGTGTTTGGCCGTTCAGTTCGGCCGTTCGGTTCGTGTGTTCATGTTCGACCGTTCAGGTGGATCGCTGAGTTCGTGTTTGGCCGTTCAGTTCGGCCGTTCGGTTCGTGTGTTCATGTTCGACCGTTCAGGTGGATCGCTGAGTTCGTGTTTGGCCGTTCAGTTCGGCCGTTCGGTTCGTGTGTTCATGTTCGACCGTTCAGGTGGATCGCTGAGTTCGTGTTTGGCCGTTCAGTTCGGCCGTTCGGTTCGTGTGTTCATGTTCGACCGTTCAGGTGGATCGCTGAGTTCGTGTTTGGCCGTTCAGTTCGGCCGTTCGGTTCGGCCATGTTCGGTTCGTGTGTTCGGGTTCGACCGTTCGCCATTCGGGTGGATCGCCGAGATCGTGTTCGCCTTTCAGCCGCGGCATTCAACGTTCGGCATTCGCCGTTCGTCGTTTGGACTAAAAATATTGCGAGTGTGCGGGAAGCCGGAAATTGCGCCAGAAACCGGAAATTCGTGTGCGTGTGGATCTGTGAGGCGAGTGGGTGTGTGTTTGAGTCGGTGGCTGCTTGGTTTGTGTGTTTTGGCTGTGATTGTGTTCGGTTTGGCTGTGCTGTGTGTTTGGGTGGGTTGGTGTGTGTTGTGGGTGACTGTTGGTTTGTGCTGTGTGGGGTTTTTGAAAAAAAAATATTAAAACAAATGAAGAAGGCTGCTTGCATCCTCCAGCTGAGGGCACATTTGCCGGTGTAGGAAGAGGAGGGGGAACCAGTGGAGGCCGCTTCCCCTGCTACACCTCCCGTGTCACCGGTGGCACTGGCTTCCTCCTTGGACGAGGAGGAAGCGGTGGGCTCTACTGCCATTCCTGCCAGGTTTGTAAACCTTTTTTTTACTTTTAAGACAAGAAAGGCTGTATCAGTTAGAGCGAGCTCAGCTCACTGGCATGCGGGTGGGTGCGTGGGTGGTGGGCATCAGTCAGGCACAAACAGTGGCCAACAGCGGGTGACAGCGAATGTCTGCCACAGACAGAGAGGGTACTGTAGTGTGGGGGACTCTTCCAGCAGTCAGGCATGAACAATCCCCCACCCAAACATGTGCCAGGCTATCAAGGGTCTCTACTCTCCAGTTGCCATCCCATTCCCTACGCACCCCCAAATAAGGGCAGTCTCATTCCTCCAGCCAGGGTCACATCTCGCGTCGCCATCCCTAGCACCCCAAGGAGGGCAGCAGGATTTGCACGTGCCAGCCAGGGGCTTTCTAGTTGCAATATCTAGCATCCCCTAGCACCCCTGGGAGGGCAGGATTTGCACGTGCTTTATGGGGTTTTTTAGTTGCCGTCCCTAGCACCCACAAGGAGGGAGGATTAGAGGCATCATCATAAATGCATGATATTTACTTGGTGTTCTTATGTGTTCCCATTTCAGAGAGGAATCGGATTCTTCTGGCCCCGGGCCCAGCCCTGCTTCCAGGACCAGGCCTAGGATGACAACTCATCGCCGGACCCCAAGGCGGAGCTCGCCAGCTTCACCCCCAGACATTCGGCGCCAGTCGTCAGATGTCTGGCGGTTTTACATCCAGGGCGACAGAACCGCCACATGCAAGGTATGTCACGGGGACTGGAACAACAGGGAATGAATTACCCTCTGACCTGTTAGGAATGGAAGTCCCCTGCAGAGAGAGATTGGATGGCCACCCAGTCCACCCACTCGTGGAGACAGAATGCAGGCAGGGCTTGACAGACCATTGGTCTGACACAGTATGGCACTTCTAATGTTCCTTTCTTTTTCTGGTCTTTCTAGATCTGCAAAAAAGTGTTCCACTGGCAGAGGGAGGGAACAATATCGGAGCTTCTCAGCCACATCGAGCGGACCCACGAAATGCGGGTGAGGCGGGCGGGTGAGGAGGACTCCGCTGCAGCTGCACCCATGGAGCCGCAGCACATGCAAAGGTGGGGGGAAGGTCACCAGGAAAAGGAGGCATATAAGCCCTTCCCCTCCCCCCACCTCAAGCCTCACCGTGGAGACCCCCAGGATCCTGGAGGACACCACGATCAAGGCCCTTAGGGCCAGGTTGCATAGCTGCACCCAGGGCCACATGGAGGAGGTCCAGCGCTCCTCCGCCTACCTGGAGAAGTGCCTGATGGCAGAGATGCAGGCAGTGCAGGCGGATCGGCAGCAGTTGGTGGCATACGGACAGTATGTGTCCGCCAAGCTGTGCCATGTGCAGGTCTACCACCAGACACTCTTCAGGTGGCATAAAGATCTGCAAGAGGTGGTGGAATATGTGATGGACAATGGCGTGGTGGACCCCTCCACTGTGGCTGGCCCTCCAGAATGTGAGCCACCCCAAGGCCTGTTGCCTTTCCCCCAAATATATGGGGACAGCCCCAGTGGCAGAGACACTGACTCTTAGGTTGTTTATAAGTTTCCTTTACATGTTTGCTTTTGTTTTATTAAATGTCATTGCTGTTGTTGTTGTTTCCCTGTATTGAATTTGTAAATAGTTTTAAGTAAAGTTTTCAAATTTATTGTTACAAGGTTCGTTTTACATGTCCTCTCTTTCATCCCTCCCTCCCTATGTGCTGAAGTTCTGGCTGGCAGGTGGCAGAATCTCATACAGCTACTAGATCCCTTTCAGCAGCACATGCCACCTCAAGTAGCGTAGTAACCCAAAGATGTGTGGTGCCAGCTGCAGGGTCTCAACTAGCAGAAAGCCCCCAGGAGGTGCAGGGCTGGTGTTTGTGTCGGTGGGTGTGACAGAGAGAAAGAGAGATAGGCTCCTTGGCAGCGGGCAGGAGGCGGTGGGCTCTGGTGGTCAGAGGGGTTTTTAGTTTCAGCAGCCAGCTTCAGCGGGCATCTGTGGGTGGGTGCAGAGGAGTAGGCTTTTGGGGAGAGGGGCAGGCTGGCATGCGGGCACCGGGACTCTGGATGCAATTGAATGGAATGCAGCCCCCAGTGACTGGAATGATGGCCCCATAATCTGGTTGATGGTCCCTGGGATGGGCGGCCGGGCATCGGGGATAGTGGAATTACAGCCTAAAGCCTATGGGGCACACTACATTTGATCAGGCATGCCGCACTAGGTGGTAGCAGGGCAGCAGTTAAGGACGCACACAGGCAGGCATAGACAGGCAGAAAAGCACATATAATATGCTGTGGGTTTATTCCATCTCATTTCGGTAGGTTTACTGTGTGCTGGATGTGTGTGATGGGCATTAATGGGCGCAGCACAGATGGGAATTCTTCCAGGTTCTGGCTGGTGGCAGCTAGGATATACCTAGCTGAGCTCTCCCCCTTTAACTCCCATCTCCCTAGTTCTAACTGGGAATGGGAATTTCTCTGTTGCTCTCTCTCTCTGGCCATATAGTGCCGGTGACAGCATGGGTGGAATCGTGTCTGTCTTTCCTTCAAGCAGTGTGTCGGTGGACTTTCTCTCTCTTTCTTGGAAGCAACCTGGTTGGACAGACAGGCATCTTCACATGAGAGGCAGGAAGGCGGGCTGAGGTAATAGAGGCATGCTTTAATTGCTTTGACTAGGCGGCCACCCGAGGTACAGAACACTGGGCGCAGACAGCATATAGGTCTGGCAGCAACAGCTACTTTTTTAATGCCATTGGCATCATGGCACAGACAGCATATAGGCCTGGCCTGGGGGCCATTTTGGCACATGAAGAAACAGACATTGGTGGCCAAGGTACAGAACCCTTGCTGCGAATAGCATGTAGCCCAAGAATCTCTTAGAGAGTCAATCCAAAGAGCTAGGCAGGCGTTGTGATTGTGAAGGGACCGGCTGGCAGCTAGTGCTTTGGAGGGGGAGGAGCAGGCAGAGCCCCTGGGGCTAGTCCTGGGGCAGAAGTGACTGCTTCTCGGTGGGGTGGAATGACAGCGCAGTGTGCGAGGAACGACGGCCCCAGACCCATCACGGTGGGTCCCAGGGCTAGGGTGGCAGCGTCCAGGTATTGGACACAGCCCTCCCTGCCAGTAGCTTGACCCCGGCACCCAGGCGGCGGGTGCCGGAGCTGGAGTGGCTGCTTCTGATTGAGGTGGAATGACAGCACAGTGTGAGATGAATGATGGCCCCAGACCCATAACGGTGGGTCCTGGACCTAGGGTGGCACCTTGTAGGTATTGGCGACAGCCCTCCCTGCCAGTAACTTGGCCCCGGCACCCAGGCGGCAGGTGCCGGGGCTGGAGTGGCTGCTTCTCAGAGCGGTGGAATGACAGCACAGTGTGAGATGAATGACGGCCCCAGACCCATCACGGTGGGTCCCAGGGCTAGGGTGGCAGCTTCCAGGTATTGGCCACAGCCCTCCCTGCCAGTAACTTGGCCCCGGCACCCAGGCGGCGGGTGCCGGGGCTGGAGTGGCTGCTTCTGAATGAGGTGGAATGACATCGCAGTGTGAGATGAATGACGGCCCCAGACCCATCACGGTGGGTCCCGGGGCTAGGGTGGCAGCTTGTACATCTTGGCCACAGCCCTCCCTGCCAGTAACTTGGCCCTGGCACCCAGGCGGCGGGTGCCGGGGCTGGAGTGGCTGCTTCTGAATGAGGTGGAATGACATCGCAGTGTGAGATGAATGACGGCCCCAGACCCATCACGGTGGGTCCCGGGGCTAGGGTGGCAGCTTGTACATCTTGGCCACAGCCCTCCCTGCCAGTAACTTGGCCCCGGCACCCAGGCGGCGGGTGCCGGGGCTGGAGTGGCTGCTTCTGAATGAGGTGGAATGACATCGCAGTGTGAGATGAATGACGGCCCCAGACCCATCACGGTGGGTCCCGGGGCTAGGGTGGCAGCTTGTACATCTTGGCCACAGCCCTCCCTGCCAGTAACTTGGCCCCGGCACCCAGGCGGCGGGTGCCGGGGCTGGAGTGGCTGCTTCTGAATGAGGTGGAATGACATCGCAGTGTGAGATGAATGACGGCCCCAGACCCATCACGGTGGGTCCCGGGGCTAGGGTGGCAGCTTGTACATCTTGGCCACAGCCCTCCCTGCCAGTAACTTGGCCCCGGCACCCAGGCGGCGGGTGCCGGGGCTGGAGTGGCTGCTTCTGAATGAGGTGGAATGACATCGCAGTGTGAGATGAATGACGGCCCCAGACCCATCACGGTGGGTCCCGGGGCTAGGGTGGCAGCTTGTACATCTTGGCCACAGCCCTCCCTGCCAGTAACTTGGCCCCGGCACCCAGGCGGCGGGTGCCGGGGCTGGAGTGGCTGCTTCTGAATGAGGTGGAATGACATCGCAGTGTGAGATGAATGACGGCCCCAGACCCATCACGGTGGGTCCCGGGGCTAGGGTGGCAGCTTGTACATCTTGGCCACAGCCCTCCCTGCCAGTAACTTGGCCCCGGCACCCAGGCGGCGGGTGCCGGGGCTGGAGTGGCTGCTTCTGAATGAGGTGGAATGACATCGCAGTGTGAGATGAATGACGGCCCCAGACCCATCACGGTGGGTCCCGGGGCTAGGGTGTCAGCTTGTAGGTATTGGCCACAGCCCTCCCTGCCAGTAGCTTGGCCCTGGGACTGTGACAGCTAGTCCTGGGGCTGAAGTGTTTGCCTCTTATCATGCGGTGGAATAACTCGTGCCATTGGCACTTGCAGTAGCAGACATTGGTTGTCCCGGGCAGGCAGTCAGGTGGCATGACATGAGCAGCAGTCAGGCAGACTGAGGGAGGGTTCAAGCTTCACAACCTGGACAGGCAGGCAAGGATCTGTGTAAGATCCTGGGGAAGATGGTGGCTGCTTACCTGCTTCTCCCCATAGAAGAGATCGGGGGGGACATAACCCCCCCTCCCCACTCTTCAGATCTCACTGTTTCCCCCCCCACGCCCGCTTTACAGACAGGCATCTTCCCACATGTTCCAAGAACAAGAGTGAAGTAGATACCTCTCCCCACCCTGAGCTGGGCTTCTCCTCTTGAGAATGCATTTCCACTCCCCTTGGAGTTGGTGGGATCTCCCCACACCCATCTCTGCTGAGCTCCCTCTTCCCGGAGCTGGTTTGTATATAACTGTACTGATACCTCGGTCTTGTGAATGGTTAATTTTTATTTTATTTTTTATATACGGTGGATAGACAGCCCTCCCTGCCTGTAACATAGGCCCAAGAACCCTGATGGTGGGTCCTGGGGCTGGAGAACTTTGAAGGCCGAAGTGGAGAAGAGTTCCATGTAAACATCAGTTGAACATATTTAGTCGATCCTAATAGATAGGCAAGAACCATTTGGTCTTCAAGGCCCTCACAAATAATGAATTGAGACCCATGATAGTAGGTCCTGGAGCTAGAATGGCAGCTTCTAGGTTTTGGCCATAGCCCTCCCTGCCTGTACCTTGGCCCCAGGACCTTGATGGTGGGTTCTGGGGCTGGAGTGGCTGCTTCTTGTCACACGTTGGAATGACATCAGAATGCAAGAGGAATTATGTCCCCAGACCCATCATGGTGGGTGCTGGGGCTAAGGTGGCAGCTTGTAGATCTTGGCCACAGTCCTCCCTGTAGACGTGTTATGTATAATGCTTTGTTAAAGAACCCCCTTTCCATGCCACTGGTGAATAGGAATTGGTGAGTGGGAAGAGTTGTGTCATACCAGCAAACACTCTCTGGGTTCTATCGAAGCGATCCTATGAAGAAGGAGAAATAAAACCAGGAAGTGTCTGAACTTCCACAAACAACTTTAATTTTATTCCAGTGATGGCCTTGGATTGTCTGACCTCAGTAGCTGCTTTCAAGTAACATCATGCCCTACCTAGAGCATACAGCAAACAAAACTAAGGTGTACATGCCTGTTAATGGTCTGAGCATGAGAGAGAGAAAAACCAGGAATTAAACTTAAATTACCAGTAATTCAGTCAGTGAATGTCGATGTTGGAGATACACAAAGTAATCAGAATGTTTTGAATAGATGTATGTTGGCCCCAAGACCCTGATGGCGGGTCCTGGGGCTGGAGTGGCTGCATCTTGTCATGCGGTGGAAGGACTAGTGCCAGTGGCACTAGCAGCAGCAGACATTGGTTGCTGGGGTAGGTAGTCATGTGGCATGGCATGAGTGGCAGTCAGGCAGACTGAGGCAGGGTTCAAGCTTCGCAACCTGAGCGGGCAGACAGGAAGCATGTCATGAGAGGCAGTAGGGCTGGGCAGGAGGGATTGGGCAGACTTTTAGCTAGGCAACCTGGGTGGGAAGACAGGCACCTTGACATGGGAGGCAGGAGTGATGCATGCTTTGAGCTTGGCAGCAAGCAGGGCGGGCAGACAGGCAGCGTTGCATGGGAGTCAATAGGGCAGGCAGGTTGGGACATTGGCAGCAGGGCAATCAAATAGGCTAGCAAAGACTGTGCAGCGTGAGAGAGCGAGAGCCAGTCAGCATCACATAGGAAGACCAAGATCGTATGGCATTGGTTAGCCATAGGCCGGCTGCCAGGTTTACAGTTTGTTTGTTTCCTAAGCCCAGCCTGCATCCTGAGGTCAGTCAGATAAGGCGGCCGAGGCCATCTAGTATGAGAGAGAGAGAGAGAGAGAGAGAGAAAGAGGCAGAAAAAGAGGCAGGGCGGGTGCCAGGCATTGGGACGGAGGGACAGCACCTCAGCAGCACAGTAGTAGTAGCCTAGCCNCATTTTGGCACATGAAGAAACAGACATTGGTGGCCAAGGTACAGAACCCTTGCTGCGAATAGCATGTAGCCCAAGAATCTCTTAGAGAGTCAATCCAAAGAGCTAGGCAGGCGTTGTGATTGTGAAGGGACCGGCTGGCAGCTAGTGCTTTGGAGGGGGAGGAGCAGGCAGAGCCCCTGGGGCTAGTCCTGGGGCAGAAGTGACTGCTTCTCGGTGGGGTGGAATGACAGCGCAGTGTGCGAGGAACGACGGCCCCAGACCCATCACGGTGGGTCCCAGGGCTAGGGTGGCAGCGTCCAGGTATTGGACACAGCCCTCCCTGCCAGTAGCTTGACCCCGGCACCCAGGCGGCGGGTGCCGGAGCTGGAGTGGCTGCTTCTGATTGAGGTGGAATGACAGCACAGTGTGAGATGAATGATGGCCCCAGACCCATAACGGTGGGTCCTGGACCTAGGGTGGCACCTTGTAGGTATTGGCGACAGCCCTCCCTGCCAGTAACTTGGCCCCGGCACCCAGGCGGCAGGTGCCGGGGCTGGAGTGGCTGCTTCTCGGAGCAGTGGAATGACAGCGCAGTGTGAGATGAATGACGGCCCCAGACCCATCACGGTGGGTCCCGGGGCTAGGGTGTCAGCTTGTAGGTATTGGCCACAGCCCTCCCTGCCAGTAGCTTGGCCCTGGGACTGTGACAGCTGGTCCTGGGGCTGAAGTGTTTGCCTCTTATCATGCGGTGGAATAACTCGTGCCATTGGCACTTGCAGTAGCAGACATTGGTTGTCCCGGGCAGGCAGTCAGGTGGCATGACATGAGCAGCAGTCAGGCAGACTGAGGGAGGGTTCAAGCTTCACAACCTGGGCAGGCAGGCAGGGATCTGTGTCAGATCCTGGGGAAGATGGTGGCTGCTTACCTGCTTCTCCCCATAGAAGAGATCGGGGGGGACATAACCCCCCCTCCCCACTCTTCAGATCTCACTGTTTCCCCCCCCACGCCCGCTTTACAGACAGGCATCTTCCCACATGTTCCAAGAACAAGAGTGAAGTAGATACCTCTCCCCACCCTGAGCTGGGCTTCTCCTCTTGAGAATGCATTTCCACTCCCCTTGGAGTTGGTGGGATCTCCCCACACCCATCTCTGCTGAGCTCCCTCTTCCCGGAGCTGGTTTGTATATAACTGTACTGATACCTCGGTCTTGTGAATGGTTAATTTTTATTTTATTTTTTATATACGGTGGATAGACAGCCCTCCCTGCCTGTAACATAGGCCCAAGAACCCTGATGGTGGGTCCTGGGGCTGGAGAACTTTGAAGGCCGAAGTGGAGAAGAGTTCCATGTAAACATCAGTTGAACATATTTAGTCGATCCTAATAGATAGGCAAGAACCATTTGGTCTTCAAGGCCCTCACAAATAATGAATTGAGACCCATGATAGTAGGTCCTGGAGCTAGAATGGCAGCTTCTAGGTTTTGGCCATAGCCCTCCCTGCCTGTACCTTGGCCCCAGGACCTTGATGGTGGGTTCTGGGGCTGGAGTGGCTGCTTCTTGTCACACGTTGGAATGACATCAGAATGCAAGAGGAATTATGTCCCCAGACCCATCATGGTGGGTGCTGGGGCTAAGGTGGCAGCTTGTAGATCTTGGCCACAGTCCTCCCTGTAGACGTGTTATGTATAATGCTTTGTTAAAGAACCCCCTTTCCATGCCACTGGTGAATAGGAATTGGTGAGTGGGAAGAGTTGTGTCATACCAGCAAACACTCTCTGGGTTCTATCGAAGCGATCCTATGAAGAAGGAGAAATAAAACCAGGAAGTGTCTGAACTTCCACAAACAACTTTAATTTTATTCCAGTGATGGCCTTGGATTGTCTGACCTCAGTAGCTGCTTTCAAGTAACATCATGCCCTACCTAGAGCATACAGCAAACAAAACTAAGGTGTACATGCCTTAAATTACCAGTAATTCAGTCAGTGAATGTCGATGTTGGAGATACACAAAGTAATCAGAATGTTTTGAATAGATGTATGTTGGCCCCAAGACCCTGATGGCGGGTCCTGGGGCTGGAGTGGCTGCATCTTGTCATGCGGTGGAAGGACTAGTGCCAGTGGCACTAGCAGCAGCAGACATTGGTTGCTGGGGTAGGTAGTCATGTGGCATGGCATGAGTGGCAGTCAGGCAGACTGAGGCAGGGTTCAAGCTTCGCAACCTGAGCGGGCAGACAGGAAGCATGTCATGAGAGGCAGTAGGGCTGGGCAGGAGGGATTGGGCAGACTTTTAGCTAGGCAACCTGGGTGGGAAGACAGGCACCTTGACATGGGAGGCAGGAGTGATGCATGCTTTGAGCTTGGCAGCAAGCAGGGCGGGCAGACAGGCAGCGTTGCATGGGAGTCAATAGGGCAGGCAGGTTGGGACATTGGCAGCAGGGCAATCAAATAGGCTAGCAAAGACTGTGCAGCGTGAGAGAGCGAGAGCCAGTCAGCATCACATAGGAAGACCAAGATCGTATGGCATTGGTTAGCCATAGGCCGGCTGCCAGGTTTACAGTTTGTTTGTTTCCTAAGCCCAGCCTGCATCCTGAGGTCAGTCAGATAAGGCGGCCGAGGCCATCTAGTATGAGAGAGAGAGAGAGAGAGAGAGAGAAAGAGAGGCAGAAAAAGAGGCAGGGCGGGTGCCAGGCATTGGGACGGAGGGACAGCACCTCAGCAGCACAGTAGTAGTAGCCTAGCCTTAGCCCAGATGGAGGAGAAGGAGGAGCTCTGTCCCAAGACTGTCCCTGGCATGGGATGGCGTGTGCCACTGCACCATCACTTCTTGTCCAGGGGCAGCTCCAGGAATCCCAACAGCGGAAGGTTAACCTTCAGAAAGAGCAACTGCTCCACCAACTTGGCCCCCATCTCAGGTGGTGCAGGGCGCATATGTCCACAATGGGGAAGACCCTCTCGCTGGGGACACTGGAGAGGGCAGAGGAGCGGAGCCAGGAAGCGGGGCGCTGTGTAACTGACATGAAACTGACTGGAGTGTAAACTGTGTGTGATGGAGCTGGCTTCTGAAAGATATGTGACTTTTAATAGTAGGGTTTAAAATCTATTTTTTAAAATCATGTATCTTTCAGAAGCCAGATATCTTTCACGTAACTTTCAGAATCACGTATCTTTCAAAAGAAAGGTGATTCTTTGCAGAATACCTGCCCAGGTTTTTGCAAGAGGAGAACATGATCTTTTCTTAAGGCACTCTTTCTTGCCAGGGTGCACACAGTTGTTAGGAGGGACGCGGAAGGGGGATTGCACACCTGGCCTGGAGGGTGGGAACGTCTCTTCCTCTTGGACATTGGAGCAAGTGGGAATAATGTAGTGACATCAGCAGCAGCAACCCCGAGAAGGTAGGAATTGGAATGCCCGGCAAGGGCAGCAGCAGCTGCCGCCTGCCCCGGGTGGATTACGGATTGGGGGGGGGGATGGGATTGGTGAGGAGCCAGTCCATGCCCGGTTTTTACCACGAGGCCATTGCTTTTAACTGGTCGGGCTCAAGCGAGCGGGCGAATGGAGGGAATGGGCCGGCGCTGTGCCTGCTGTTTCCTCCTATTTTCAATCACCTGAATGGCAAGGGAGTGTCCCCCTCCCCCCCCCAATTTGTTGCTGCTGCGCAGGTGAGGAGGTGAGTGCAGGGCTCACATCATGAGTTTCAGCTGGCCCCACTTCCCTAGGACAGGGCAGAATGTGCTGGTGGAGATGACACGTGGGATTCGTGTGTGTTAAGCTCCTCTTTGCGAACAGGCTCAGGTGCTTCTGCCTCCTCCCCACTCACCCACAAATGGTTCATCCCTCCTGAAACACACTGAAACTTTGGGTCAGTGCTCGAGGGGCGGGTAGGGGCTCCCCCGGGGAGCACGGGCACTGGCACTTGGTTTCTGATTCAGCTATTGATCTAAAGGGCCCTGGAGGGATGGCTGGTTTGTGCCGAGCCCATGTTTCTTAAAGAAGAGAGAAGTGAATTGTCGGGGTGGAGTGGGGATGGCAAATCATTCCAAAATAAAGTCCAGCCTCCCAGGGAACGTGATTTGCGGATGAAACTGACAGGGTTTCAAGTCGGTGTCAAAGCGTAACTTGAGGCAGCCGCTCTCCTCTTTGTGTAACCTAGCAATGGACCCAGCTTTTGATGTGCCAAGTGCAATCTGATGGCTGCCCACCCCCACCCCCCTTCCTCTGGTGGGAGATCTCTGTCCGGAAGATCCGCTTGGCCCTTGTTCAGTGGGGAACAGACAGAGTAGAGTAGATTCAGCAGTGACTTCTTCCCAACTTCTTCCCAACTGCCAACCCAAGGAGGCATTTTCATATTCCCTCCTCTTTTCCCAGCCCACCCCCCGTCCCCCTCATTCTGTCCCCCCTCTTGTTTAACATCTATATTCAGCCTTTAGGGGAGATCATGAGAGGGTTTCAGGGCATGCAGTGTCATCAGTATGCTAATGACACTCAGCTCTACCTCTCTTTTTCCATAGACCCAGGCCATGCAGTCTCTTTATTGTCCCAGTGCCTGTCGGCTGTGGGAGCTTGGATGAAATTGAGCCATCTGCAACTGAATCCTGACAAGATGGAGGTGATGTTGGTGGGTGAGGGCCTGGGGGGCCTGGGAGTGGTTGAATCTCCTCTTGGGGGGGGGGGTCACCCTCCCATGGTCTCGCAGGTACGGAGCCTGGGTATGCTCCTCGATTCATGACTCAGCCTGGAATCTCAGGTTGTGGCCTTGGCGGGGAGTGCGTTTCAGTAGTTACATCTTGTCCGGCAGCTCCAGCCGTATCTCTCAGACTCTGAACTCGCCACTGTCATCCATGCCGTCATCACCTCGAGGCTGGATTATTGCAACACGCTCTACATGGGGCTGACAGAGAAGCTGGTCCGGAGGTTGCAGCTGGTGCAGAATGCTGCGGCCCGTCTCCTTACTGGGGTGAGTCACAGGGAGCACATGACACTTGTCCTCCGGGCTCTACATTGGCTGCCTATAAAGCACCGGGCTAGGTTCAAGGTGCTGGTTTTGACTTTTAAAGACATTTACAGACTGGGACCTCCCTATCTGAGGGATCCCCTCACTCCCCATGTGCCCGTGCAACCCCTGAGATCATCCGTGGGGGCCTTTTTGGAGGTTCCCCAGGTGAGATTGGTGGCCACTGATGTGAGATCTTTTTTGGTGGCTGCCCCTGTGCTGTGGAATTCATTCCTGGAGGAGGCTCGATTGGTCCCCACCCTCCTGTCATTTCAATGTTTGCATAAGACCTGGCTGTTCTGCCAGGCTTTTGGCGAGGGGAGGGAGGGGGGGAGGGTTTGGGAGGGGGAGTTTTATTATTTGTTTTAAAATTTGTTGATTTGTTTTTAAATGTATTATTGTTAAATCTTTTGTGCTGTTCATCGCTCCGAGCTGCCTTTGGGCTGGAGGGGCGGGATACAAGTTTTAAATAAATAAATAAATAAATAATCATTCATGATGAGCCAGGGAAAGCCTGATGGAAGAGGTAGGTTTTCAGGAGGGACTTGAACATTGGAAGAGAGGAAGCAGAATGAATGTATCCAGGGAGAGAATTCCAGGAATGGGGGGCAGCACAAGAGAAGGGTGAAGGCATTTAGAGTAGGGAAGTCACAAGCAAGTGAGGGTGGGGGTACAGGAGGGGCAAAGCTCCCAGGCAGGAATGTTGTAGGATACAAGAGCAGAGAGATTTGGGGGAGCAAGGCCAGGAAGAGCTTTGAAGGTGAAGATCAGGAGCTTGTGTTGAATGTGTTCCCTTAGGGGCAGCCAGTGTAGGTTGGAGAGGAGGAGCTGAATATGGTCAAAGCAACAGGCAAGGTGGATGACTTTGGCAGCAGACCATTGAATGGAGATGAGTTATAATATATTTTTTTTGTTAAACGGTTCACTTTAAGGAAATGGAAACTCCCAATATACTCTCATTGCAAACACTTATGTGGGTGAATACACATAATTGGGCTCAAATATAATGAAATATGGTGTAATATAAATCCTCAAGTTTATAAGTTGACTTGTTTGTTGTGTGGTATCCTCTAAGTGTATATGTATATTTGTTATTTGTCTTTATATAAGGTCAGGTCCCCTCCTTCCCCCAACCTCTACTAAGTTTATAGTACAGATTTTTAATATCTATTTTTTGTACTGCGTAGGTTTTTATTTATAATTTTATTTTTTTGTTAGTATTTTATTGTTACAAGACAATACCACCATGTAATAATCCTGAGGCAACCTTGTGGTGCTGCTATGGTGTCTCAGGGAGTTTTGTTTGCCACTGGAGGGTTCCCATGATGTCTGAAAGCTCTACAACTGAAATGAGTACCCTAAAATGGGTAAACATGTCAAATGCACCCTTGCCGAACCCAAAATAACCATTTGGGCTATAATAACCAACATCCCTTTTTACTTCATCAAATATTAGGGTTTGTTTGTTTTGGTTTGTTTGTTTGTTTGCGGGGTTGTTTTTTTCTTTGTTCTTTTTTTTGGGGGGGGTTCAGTTATTTTGGTATTTCAGATGTGTTATTTCAGCAATATTAGTAGGGATGGGCGAACACGGTTCGGAAGTTCGGAGTTCGGCCCAAACTCGGCCTGTTCAGACGACCGAAACCGAACCCGAACTGGCCGAACCGAACTCAATTCCAAACATCGAAATGACTGAACAGTTCGGTCAGTTCGGACCGCGTTCGAGTGAGTTCAGATGGCAAAAAAAGGTTCACTGGAAGGTCGAACATGACAGAGAGGGGTAGTACTAGTCACTGAGGAGCAGACTTCCAGGTACCAGGGGTGGAGAGGCTTGCAAAGGAATGAAACTATCTGCCTCCCACCTTCCCAACACCTTCTGAGCTAGTCACTGTTCCTGAACAGCAGGCGTTGAGTAGGATTATTAGATTGTTTTAAGTTTCATTTTAGTTTTGTACTGAAATGAAACTTAAACCTTAAACTGAAACCTTGTGCTGTTTGTGATTCCCCCCATCCCATAGATAGATAGATAGATAGATAGATAGATAGATAGATGTAGGAGTTAGCTTAGTGATAGAGATAGCGTTAGTGATTTAGTTTTAGTGTTTGTAGGAGTAGACCTGTGTACTTATTAGATAATCCATTTAGTTCATAGCATTTAGAATAGTTAATAGCAGTTAGATTTAGTGTAGATAGATAGAAATAATATTAGGTAAAAAAATAAATTAAAAAATCCCATATAAAAACATAATAATAATAATAATAATAATTTTAAAAAACCCATATAAAACCAAATAAAAAACCAAAAAACCATATAAAAAACAACAAAAAGTGCCATAACAAAACATTTCCCAAACGTGATAGTAATTGGTGCAGCCATAATCAAGTTATTAATGATTAAAAATTGGTTCTGCAGGCTCGCACATGCTCAATTGAGCAGCTGATGACCTGAACCCGAACCGAATGGCCAAACCCGAACCCGGAGAACTAACCGAATGGACGAACTGAACGCAGTCAAACCGAATGCAGCCGAACCGAACAGCCAAACCCGAACCGCGATCTGTTCGCCCATTCCTAAATATTAGCACTATTACTGAAATAAGCAATTGCTGAAATCAATGTTGCTGAAATACTGAAATAACCAAACCCCAAGCCCCTAGAAAACAAAATATATGTGAGTGTCCATCTAGGTTGCAGATATTATTTGAACACTGAAACGGCTAACCAAAAAAATGCAAAATTATATTTGCACAATCTAATAAATGCATTACCCATTTCAGCTCTAGAAAACATCCTACATTGAAATCCAAATCAAGAATTTCAGTAATCCTTTCCTCTTTTTAATGTCACATATAACAAAACTATTTCTCCAACATATCATCTTTCATCTGTTTTCTGCACCTGTATTCAACAATGTTTTGGTTGGTTTCACACCTTTAATTCAAAAAAGAAATGACCCAGTCCTAAGTCCGTACAGAAACATCTGGTGATTCTGAAGCACATTAGAAATTCAGCCCGTTATTTTCAATATTGCTTTTAAGATGTGAACATTAATATCCTGCAAATAAAATAAATGAAGTCCCCTATTCTTCAACCCTGTTCCTAAAGATATTTTTAAAATTAAATAACTTCACACATGTGGTCATGCTGCACTTAGACAAATACTGACAACTCCTGGAAACATAGTATATCATTATAAATGAGAAAACAAAAAAAGGTACCTGCACATTAAGAATGTTACTAAATAAGAAGAATGATTCAATGTACTTTTAAAGAGCCATGAATTTTAATCTATATGATCCATATAAGTAAAGAAAAACGATGGAACTGATAAATTCATGCAGTCGTTTTCAGGAATAAAAACGGACTATGTAGATGGTCATACATCTTCTGATACTGCTGGCAGACTCATTAGTGTACAGTGATATCCATTATATAGAACATCATAAAGATGAAAGCTATTAAATGAAAAACGTCTAGAGTTTTATCACATAAAGCAACTATGATTTATTATTCAAATTGAGATCAGTAAAATGAAGGGTAAGTTATGCTGGTGATGCATAGCAAGGTAAGTTCAGAGGACTTACATTCACAAGTCAGCACCCCAACAGCATTTCTTAGTGACAGAGCATTTATACCACCTGGTAGAGTGACAATATTAGCTCATTTGCTGACTTCAGCAAACTATCTACGTGGAAAAGACACACAGGGTGAAAACAGACATGACGCTAACCACCCTTTAACCACCCTTGGTGGTTATTTATGCATGTTGCAGGGCTGCATAATTTATGCAATATTGAGTGAAAACAGACATGATGCTAACCACCCTTTAACCACCTTTGGTGGTTATTTATGCATGTTGCAGGACTGTGGGTATTTTCAGACGTTACGAGATCACAGTCAACCACGCTCAATT
>QEPC01004180.1:41775-66747 GCA_003113815.1 Sphenodon punctatus | reverse complement strand
ATAGAGATAGCATTAGTGATTTAGTTTTAGTGTTTGTAGGAGTAGGTCTGTGTACTTATTAGATAATCCATTTAGTTCATAGCATTTAGAATAGCTAATAGCAGTTAGATTTAGTGTAGATAGATAGATAGATAGATAGATATAGATATAGATATATAATATTAGATTTAAAAAATTAATTAAAAAACCCATAAAAAACAAAAAAACAAATAAAAAACAAAAAACCAATATAAAAAACAAAAACAAATAAAAAACCATATACAAACAAAAAAAACTAATAAAAAACAAAAAAACATATACAACCAAATAAAAATCCAAAAAAACATATAAAAAACAATAAAAACACCCATAACAAAACATTTCCTGAACGGCTGAACCTGAACCAAACGGCCGAACCGAACAGCCAAACCCGAACCTGGCAAACTAATGAACTGCCGAACTGAACTGCTGAACCGAACGCAGTTGAACCGAACGGCTAAACCCGAACCATGATCTGTTCGCCCATCCCTACTTTTAAACTCAACTATAGTACTGGCCCTTACCACAGCCTCTGGCAGTAGATTTCACAACCCAATTATACACTGAGGGTATTTTCAGACGTTACAAGATCACGCTCAACCACGGTGAATCCCCACATAGTGATCATGATCCCGTAACGTCTGTTGGGGGGAATGGAAGTTCCCCTCCAGATATTCACCCCTGTGAATCATGGGGGGAATCACATTCAACACGCAAACGGAGGTCCTGGCCGGACCATCTCCATTTGCATGTTGAATGTGATTCCCCACCTATGATCAAGGGGACCATAACGCCTGTCCCCAAACCATGGCCCAGAATCAGCGGTGGGATTTCAGGCCATGGTCAATGCGGGCGGGCACTGCGGCCGCATTGGCCGTGGCGTCCGCCCATCTCCCAAGAGGGCGGCCGGCCTAGGGAGCGTGGGGAGGCGGAGCCGTGTGGCAGCACATTGAGACACGCGGTCCCTCCCCCTCCCCGATTCACCGCTGGGATCAGCCGGCACGTCTGTTGGACATGCCAGTTTGATCCCGGCGGGAGATCAATGGGTGATTCCATGACAGGGCCAATACAGGCGCCGTCACATCTGAAAATACCCACAGTCAACCACAGTGAACCACACTCAATCCCACGGCGGAGTCAAAGCGCCCTGAACGTCTGTTTTGCAGGCGCCAGATATTCATCACAGTCAATCCCCAGCAGGGGTCAAAATTAACCACCCTTCAGGAGCTCTGGCCTGTACCATCTCAGAAAGTGTGGTCAAAGTGATTCCCACTGGGAAATAACAAAAAATATCATCTGAACAGCAACCACCAGCCAGAATCAAGCAAAATGATTCCCAGCCAGGGACAAAGCACACAACATCGCTGCCAGGCAATAAGCAACAACACAGGCTGGGGAGGGAGATTTAAAGGGCACCCAGCAGCAGGGGGATGTGGTGGGATGGAGTGAGGTGGAAGGGAGAGGAGGGCGGAGGGAGAGAGAGCAAGGCAGGAGGAGGTGGGGGAGGCGCAGGAGGAGGAGGCGGTGGTCATGCTGCACATGGTGGCGGTGGGGGGAGAGCAGCAGCAGCAGTAGCAGCAGCAGCCGGGATGGGCCGCCCCGGTGCCTGCAACCGGCCCAGGGGATGAGGCACCTTGGAAATGGATAAGGGGAGGGGGAGCAGACTCAGTTGGCAGAGAGGGGAGCAATGGGGGCAGGAATTCATTAGGATCATTAGGGAAACCCAGGAATTCATTAGGATCTGGAGGGCCCTGGAGCACCAGTTGGAGCTAACCATGGACCAGTGCAATGAACAAGTCTACAAGGAGATTATGTGGGACATGGAGGTGGCAGGGCACCACAGGACAGTGTCCCAGTGCCGATCAAAGGCCAAGGAGCTCAAGAGCGGGTAAAAGGCCATAAAGGATAACAAGTGGTCCGGGAATGGATCCCAGTCTGCCCCCTACTATGATGCCCTGGACCGCATCCTGCACATGAAGGGCTCCATAGTCGCCCCACACCTCGTGGGGAGCGCCGTGATCCAGGGCAGGGAATGGTCTGAGGTACCCCCTCCCCTCACTGCCCCCATTGAAGGCACGGGCTCCAGGAGCCCCGCCCCCCAAGAGGAATGCCTGGGGACCTCGGGGACCTCCATGCCCCCCTCGTGCACCAGCCCAGATAGCCCCCATCTGATGTCCTTAACAGGAGGATCTGAGACCAGAACACTGATCACCCTCAGCCAGTGGAAGCAGGGGAACCTCAGCAACATTGAGGGGCCAGCCTCAGAGGGCTCCGAGACTGACATTGAGGGTGAGAAAGGGTGGGACAGGGACAAGGGGGGAAGGTCTGAGGGTGGGATGGGGGCACAGGCCACAGGGCCACCCTAAGAAACCCTCCCAACACCCCAGACCGTGGAACCAGGGCCTGGGAGCCGCTGGGGGGACATGGTCGTCTGACCCCCCACCCACCCATCCCCATTCCAGCACAGGTCATGGCACGCCACAACACTTGCAGCAGCCTAGCAAGGGAGATGAAGGCAAGCAACCCCAGGAGCAGCCAGAGGGCCCAGGTGAGGCAACACAACACATGAGGGGGGAGCAGAGGCAGGGCGGAGGGACTGGATCCTGGGGTGGGGGCGGGTGCAGGGGGAGGGGGAGGGCAGGTGTGGGCACCCACCGCACTCCCGGGGGGTCACTTTCCCCCATCCACAGCACGGGATGGGGGACAGGCAACTGGGGCAACTAACCATCCTCTACCATGCACCCTAACAGGGCATCCCGCCAAGTCCCAGCAGGGCATCCCTGTGCCCCCAGCGCAGAAGATGAAGGAGCACCAAGCATGGGTATGGCACCACAGGGAGGAGCAGGTGGAGGACATAGTCCGCTCCACCACTGAGCAGGGCAAGCGGATGATCGCAGCCATCGACCGCATGGAGGCGGCCACCGAAAGGGCCGTGCAGCAGGTGGAGGCAAGGGACCAGAGGCTTCAGGTGGAGGTGCACCTCGAACAGAGGTGGGAGTGCTGGGAGAATAGCACGCAAATGGAGGTATTCGGGCGGCTGGACAGGCCATAGACCGGATGATAAAAGAGCACTCAGCCAAAATGGACCGGTCCCATGACATTGGCACCTCGCTACTCCTACACGTGGGTAACATGAGTGCTTATGTGATGGCAGCCTCCCTGCTGAGCAACCTGCCTGCCCCAGCCCCGATGCCGAGCCCCTCGGTGTCCCCACCGCCCCTGCCACCGCTCCAGCTGACGTCATGGTCTCTGGGCCCACGCCTCTGCCTACCAGTACCTGTGGGCCTCCGGAGGGAACAGTCATCCAGGGGGGACCTACCAGCCCTGGGGCCACCCACCTTACAACCACCGCCTGATCCTCAGGACACCAAGGCCTCCCAGGACACTGTCGGGGACACGGAAAGCGGGGAGGCGGGGAGTTCCCAGAGCTCTATGGTGTCCATTGGGCAGCTGAAAGGAAGGCCCCAGAGATGAGGGGGAAGGGGTAGGGTGGCCTAAGGTGGGGGGGCACTGGGAGGTGGGACCTGGGAGAGGTGGGGGGAGCACATGTAGACAGTAGATACAATAAATGCATGGGCACCAAAGTCGGCTCCCTGTTTCTGTTTATGGGCCCAGGGCTGGGGGTGCAAAGGTGTGTAGGGATGCGGCTAGGGTGCTGTGCTGGGGGCCCCGGGGTGGTGGGGAGGGGGTGTGCGTCCTCAGCCCTCGGTCTCCCAGATAATCCACTTCACCAGGGCAGCACGGATGCGCTTTGCGTATCAGTACCCACGCTGCTTCTCCGCATTCACATAGAGAGGCAAAAGGCCGGGAGGATGCTGGGGCACAGGGTAGTCAAGGGCAGCCCCATCAGTCTCACATACATTGTGCAGCACACAGCAGGCTCCAATCACGAGGTAAGAGCTCCCCACCGTATGGTTGAGCTGGCCCGCAAGGCTCCTCCAGTGCTTCTTGAGGACCCCAAAGGCTCTCTCAACCACTGTCCTGCTCGCGCACAGGTGGGTATTGTAGAGCACCTCTGCAGGGGTCCTGGCAACTGGGTATGCCTTCATCAACCACTGGGTGAGTGGATAGGCCAGGTCCCCCAGTATGCAGGGGGGCATCAGCACCCCCTCGATCTGAGTCATCCCCATGTCTGCAAAGTCCCCATGGTACAGCCGGGCATAGAAGGGGGAGATGGTCATGATCTGGGCATCGTGGATGTGACCAGAGTGACCTGTGTAAATATCTATGAACCGACCCCAGTGGTCCATGACCTCCTGCAGCTGCAGGGAGTGGTACCCGTGTCGGTTGACATATTCCGAGGCCTCTCCAGTGGATGGGCGGAGGATCTCTTTGTGGGTGCCATCCATGGTGCCCATCTAGTTAGGGAATCCCGCAGTCGTGAATACAGCCATCACGGCCTCCTGGTCCACCAGCTGGATTTCTCGGTCCAGGAGCATGCCCTCCACTGCCTCGCAAACGTCCCGCAGGTTCCTGGCGATGGTGCTCACCCCAATTCTGAAGTACTGCAAGATGAAGCAGCAGGAGTCGGGTGTTGCAAGTGCCCAGACCTTGATGGCCACCCGCTGGACCATGGGACTGGGGGCCCATATGGGGGTGTCCTGTTTCTCCAGCCAGTGCATTAACAGTCCATCCGAAAGTGCGCTCTCCAGGTGGCCTCGTCCCATTGGGCCAGTGCCCTGGCCCCCCACCCCTGTGCCCGCTCCGTGATCCATACTCGCAAGTCAATGGGCATAGCATGCAGGGCTGTGCACCCCATGGTCTCCCTCCACCACTGGAGCTGGCTGGCCACCTTGTGGAGGAGCCAGCCCCAGGGTGTGGAGGAGGGCCTGTCAGGCCGCCCCAGACACCCGCTGGGCCCTGAGGCAGGACAGGGAGCACCTGCACCCATGGTGGGCTCTCCAGGCTATGGCAGCGCTCCTGGCCATGCACACTCACAGCCAGGTGACCAGGTGAACCTCAGTGGTCTGGATATGCAGGAGGTCAGTGTGTGAGTGGTACCACTCCACACAAATGGCTAGGTGCATCCCACAGGTGCCCAACCGTCGCAGCCCCATGGTGACCAGTGCCCCGGGTGGGTTGAAGCTGCACCTGTTATAGGATGGGGCCTGTGTAGGCCCGCCCCCCGGTCACGCCCTGCCTACCGGGCTCGGGGCCTCGGGTTGCCCTGGCTGCCCCCCAGACCTACAGTCCCGGCTCCTGCAGGGTGGGTGGGGAGGCCGTGGGCAGCCCAATGTGCGCACCTGTCTTCCCTGCAGGGGGCCTGGCAAATGGTCCTACCTTTGGCTGGGCGTTTGCGGGCAGCAGCTGCATTTCTGCTATCATCACCTCCCACCTCTCAGTGTTGGCTGCCTGTTGCCCTCGCCGCCCTGCTTCGTGTGTAGGCTGTCCTGTCCATGTGCTCTGTTCCAACAGCTGTGCTGGGTCCATACCCCACGACTCTCTCTATAACCATACAATGTTGTGGCTGTGGCCTTATCACTTGGCCTTGGAGCTCCCCTGATTTCCCTCAAATCCCTCCAGGGATTGTGGGGCCCTCCATTCCTTGCACTTAGTATCCGCCGCTCACTGGGCCATGGCTGGCCACTCTTCCCCAGGGCTCCCGGGCCACAGCACCCCTGGGCCCCTCATAGCTGGACCTTCCGTGAGACCATGGTCCTGTGTGACCTGTGGCATTCCCTGGCTGTTCAATTGCTCCTTTGCTGCCCAGACAGCCTCACAGGTGCCTACGAGAGTATGAGCTCTGGGATGAAGTACTATGACTATGTCGTGAGCACCCACGACTGTCGGCTGCATGAGGAGATGCTAGGCCTGTGTCCCTTTCCCGATGGGCGAATCCCAGAGATCAGGTGCTTGCATGTGGGGTGGTCAGCGGCAGAGACCGTGTCCACCCTCTGTGTGCTGCCTGGCTGCCTACATGGCCTGTCTGGTGGAGAGCGGCCCTGCCCTGGCTGTGTCCTTCTTTGGCTGTGTTCCCGGGGCCCAAGGTTACCAGCAGTCCCGCAGGGTGATTTATCACCACCTGTTGGAGCTGTGTCACCTTCCATGGGCCCCAGCTGCTGACTATGACTTGTTGAAGCCCTCTGAAGTGGAGGTGTCGGTGCTGGTTGGTGTGTGGTTCTGATTCAATGTGCAGGTGGGCCTTGCCATGCAGGATCTCTCCGAGACATACTACCTTGTCGCCCAACACATGCCTGCGCTGTGGTACCATCAGGGCATGCTTCAGTGGCTCCACTTTGTGCACCTGGTAGGCCACCTGGCCCTGGGCCCCTTTGTGGCCCCCTGAAGCTGGTTGTGAAGCCCCCCTTTGCTTCCGGGCTCTGGATGCTGGCCCCGCTGAGAGCTCCCACTGTCGCGGGTCACTGCCCCCTCCCTCCATGATGTCCCTGGCTCGCTGCTGTGCTGGATGATTCCTGGGGTCCCGCTGCCCCTGCCTGTGGCTCTGATTCCCCTCCGCAGGCTGCCCCTGTCCGCCTCTGCAACTGGTGTTCCCCTCCATGGCTGCCATCTCCTATGATTGTCTTCTGACCGCTGAGCCTGCTCCTAGCGCCCTGGGTACTGCTGTCCTTCCTGGTCCACGCTTGATCCCTCCTGTGCCCGGCCCCCCCATCCCCTTTGGTGACCCTGTGACTGTGGGTTTCTGGGGGCCCCAGACTTCACCTCATGTCATCCTCCCGGGGGGGGGGGCTGACTCATGGAAGGGCTGCTCTGCTATTTGGCCCTGGCTCACCTCCTTCCCATTCACTGCACCCTAGTCAAATCAAGGGTTCCCTGACATCCTCCTGGACCATTCCCGGGCCGCTCCTTGTTCCTTGTGGCCTCCCCCTGTGCTTGTGATCTGCCCCTGGGGTTCCCCCCTTTCCTGGACTGACTGTGTAGCTGCGGGGGTGCCCATGCAGGCTGTACTGTTGTGGGGGTTCTGGGGGTTCTTCCCCGTGTCCTGCCTTGGCCACTGGTCCGGTTCCGGGACTGACTGTGTAGCTGTGGGGGTGCCCATGCAGGCTGTGCTGTTGTGGGGGTTCTGGGTGTTGTTCCCTGTGTCCTGCCCTGGCCACTGGGCCGGTTCCCCCCCTCCTCCCTGTCCCCACCCCCCCTCCCTCACCCGTTTGCCTGTTGTGCCATGTGTCTGTCCCACTGTGTTCCCCGTTCCCTTACTTACCCATGTGGGTGTGTGTGTGCCTGGGCATGTGTTTGTGCTGTGTGTTCCAGTGTGACCTCATTTTCACTGTGCTTGTTGTGTGTGCTGCCTCGGCGGCTCTTCTCCCTCCCTTCCCATTTCCCTTGTGTGAGTGTTCCCTGTGGGCCCTTTTGGCTTCCTTTGCCCTCAGTCGGCCATGTCTGCCTCCCGCCCCTCCCCGGTGCCTTCTCGGTGCTTTGACCATGGCCCGGGATCAGAGTAACGTCTGTTGCTCTGCCCCGGGACATGGTCTGCCGGTCCAATTCCCTGCCATGGTCCCACTCCAGTCACTTCTGTTTGGGGCCTCTAATGCGCACGGGGGGGAGGGTTAGCCGGCTCGTCACCACTGGGAATCCACTCTGGTGAATCGGGCGTCCGTAAAGTCTGAAATCACCATGAGTGAAAAAATATTTTCTTTTATTTGTTTTAAATTCTCCACCCATGAGTTTCATGGAGTGTCACCTAATTCTAGTACTAGCTGAGAGGGTAAATAACTGCTCCTTTTTTATTAGTTCCACACCACTCATGATTTTATAGACCTCTTTCATATCTCCTCTCAGTTGTCTCTTCTCCAAACTGAAGACCCCAACTTACCAAGCCTCTCCTCATATGGGAGCCCTTCCTTGTCCTTGATAATTTTTGTTGCCCTTCTCTGCATCTTTACTAGTTCAGCTATGTCTTTTTTGAGATGGGGTGACCAGAACTGCACACAATATTCCAGGTGCGGTCGCACCATTGATTTGTGTAGAGGCATTATGACCTCCTCAGTTTTATTCTCTATCCCCTTCCGAATAATTCCTAACATTCTGTTTGCTTTATTGACTGCTGCTGCACACTGCGCTGTGGATTTCATTGTATTGTCCACACAACCCCCAGATTCTTTTCCTGAGTGGTAACTTCTAGCTTAGTACCCAGCATTTTGTATGCATGGTTTGGATTATTTTTCCCTACATGCATCACTTTGCACTTGTCCACATTAAAGCTCATTTGCCATTTAGATGCCCAGGCACCCAATGTCGTAAGATCCTGTTGCAGTTCCTCACAGTCTGCTCATGTTTTAACTACCTTGAATAACTTGGTGTCATCTGAAAATCTGATCACTTCACTCAACACCATTTTTCCAAATCCTTAATAAATACATTAAACAGCACCGGTCCCAATATAGATCCCTGAGGCACACCGCTTTTTACATTTCTCCATTGTGAAAACTGACACTTTAGTCCATAGTACCCTTTGCTTTCTATCTTTTAACCTGTTTCTGATCCATAGTAAGACACTATCTCCTATCCCATGACTTTTTTAATTTTCTCAAGTCTTTCATGAGGGACCTTATCAAATGCTTTCTGGAAATCCAGGTACATTTTATCAACCGGGACTCCCTTATCCACATGTTTATTTACACTCTCAAAGAATTCCAACAGGTTAGTGAGGCATGACTTACCTTTACTAAATCCATGTTGATTCTGCCCCATTAAGCCATGTTTGTCAACATGCCCTGTAATTCTATCTTTAATGATGGTTTCCACCATTTTGCCCAGCACAGACATCAAGCTTACTGGTCTGTAGTTTCCAGGATCGCCTCTGGATCCCTTTTTAAATATCAAGGTTACATTTTCCACCCTCCAGTCCTCAGGTACAGTGGCAAAATTTAGTGACAGGTTACAAATTACTAACAGTATGTGTACAATTTCATATTTGAGTTCCTTCAGAACTCTGGGGTGAATGCCATCTGGCCCTGGTGACTTGCAAGTATTCAGTTTGTCAATTTGCCTTAGAACATCCTCCAACATCACATTGATTTGTAACAGCTCTTCCAATTCCTTGCCCACAAAGCAAGGATCCAGCGTGGGTACCACTCCAAAATTTTCCGCAGTGAAGACCGACGCAAAGAACTCATTCAGTTTTGCTGCAATGTCCTTATCCTCCCTGAGTGCCCCTTTTGCTCCCTTGTCATCTAATGGCCAAACTGTCTCCCTAGCTGGCTTCTTGTTTCTGCTGTATTTGAAAAAGTTCTTGTTGCTTGTTTTTGCCTCTTTAGCAAGCTTCCCTTCAAAATCTCTCTTGGCCTGCCTTATTAACACTTTACATTTATGTTGCCAGTGTTTATGTTCTTTCATATTATTTTCATTGGGACTAGCCTTCCATTCCTTAAAGGATGCCTTTTTGGCTCTAATAGCCTCCTTCACCTCCCCATTTAGCCATAGTGGAAGACTTTTGGTCTTCCTGCTTCCTTTTTTAACTTACGGGATGCATTTAATCTGGGCTTCCAGAAGGTTGCTTTTAAACAGCCTCCACACCTCTTGCAAACTTGTAGCCATTGCAACTGGGATTTTTAGTTTCTTTTTAACTAGTTTCCTCATTTTGTCATAGGGTGAAAACAGACATGACGCTAACCACCCTTTAACCACCGTTGGTGGTTATTTATGCATATTGCAGGGCTGTATTGGTGCCCAATGCAGCCCTGCAACATGCATAAATAACCACTAAGGGTGGTTAAAGGGTGGTTAGCGTCATGTCTGTTTTCACCCATAGTCTCCCTTTCTAAAGTTAAAGTTCCAGCCCAAACTCAACTTTAAAAATTCACACATGAGATCAGCCAGTCTCCCGCTCAGTGAATCTTGGGTGTTAGCATGGGTATTGTGTAGTATAGGGTATCGGATAGAGTGGGTATTAGTCTGGAAGTATTACTTTGCAGAACAGTAAAGCCATCAGGATAATAGTCTCAGAAAGCCCAATTATCATTTGGTTTTTACTGAACTGGAGCTTGGTGACTGGGTTGACCAATAGGAAGCTGGCTCATGCCTACCTTCAGCATCTGCCACAGAAACTTGGAGAACATTAAAGGGCATGGACTCTGAAGCAGAAGTTGGCTAACATGTCCTGAGATGGTCAATGGAAAGGTTAGTGTGCTCTAAGGGTAGCTGAGGGAAACTGACAGTGGAAGCTGTTGTTTTTTGGGGTCCAACTCAAAGGGCGTTAGCACTGAAACAGCAGGAATAGGCTGGGCAGTACAGAACAGCATGGATTGTGGCTTAAGGACAAATAGCCATGAGAAATGCTGTCAGCAAGATTTGTTGATTCAACTTGGCTTGAAGGCTTCAAAGGGTACAGTGGCTGGTGCTGTGGACATCTTGAACTGGCTGAGTAGCTTGTTATCACATGAACTGTAAGAATGGTTTTCTCTTTTGACCCATTACCACTCAAAAAGAGAGAAACCCATAAGAGGATCTAAACATGACCTGTGTAAATAGTTCATAAATCCTTCTTTAATAATAGTAAAGTAGTTTCTTTTTTGTTTTCAAAATATCATTGGTGTCTAGCCTCCTTCATGAAGGGCCCCTGGGTCATTCACGATGATGTCCCATCACAACACGTTTGCAAACAGAAGTAGTGTAACTCTATAGCACTATACATAAAGTGCAACCTTCCCCGATCTCACCTTGCCCCTTTCACTCGCAGTTCAACACTCTGGTACCAAGGTCATTCAACTTCTCCCATCACTTTGATCTTGTTCAGCCTCTCCTTGCCTTTCTCCACTAGCTCCCTCAACCGAAATGACTTCAGTGCAAGCTCCTTGTCTCTACCTTCAAAGCTCTTCATTGCTTTAGTTCATCCTTATCTTTCAGCACTTGTTTCCTGCTATATTCCTTCCCCGAGCTTTGCTCTAGGGGAGTGCAATTCATTTTCATTTCTTTAGTAACTAAAATGGATTGGAACCCCAATTATTTTAGTTATTAAAGATATGAAAATGGATGAATAAGCAAACAATTGTCATTTGCTTTCATCTGTTTTCGTTTAAAATAAATAAATAAATTAATGAATTACATTAAAGCACAGCACATGTACAAAACAGCCACTGGGGCATGTCTGCACATACTCACCCTGTTCCAAAAAGATGTCGGCAGAGTAAGCTGGTTTTTGGTTTGCGCTAGGGCTGAGTCGAGAGCAAGTGTTCCTGTTCTGAGGGGCCTGGAAAATACTGACCTTTCAGGGGTGCTTTCGAAAATCTGTGGGTACTTTGATAGTTTCCAGTGTTCCTGCATTTCTACCATTTTTTACATCACTTTCTGGAAACTTTTCATTATTTCATCACTTTCTAGGACTTTTCAACACTTCCCGGGACTTTTTCATCACTTTTCAGGAATTTTATGATAGTTTTACAGCAGACTTACAGCAGTTTTAGAAATTTTCAGCACTTTCCCAGTGCTTAACTGGAAAGCCATCTCCACAATCCTGGGGCACAAATGTGAATTGGAAGCAGCACTTAGCAGCCCTATTGAAGGTGTGAGAAATATCAGAAAATGGTGAAAATAGCAGGAAAGTTGGTACGTTTTTGTACTGTGTGAATCTCAGCGAATGCCCTGCTTCCAACAGAAGCAGCACCAACTGAGATCTTTCATTTGAGTTCTAGGCTACGCATGTGTAGACTGGATTCCCTTTTCCAAAACATTTCAAAGGCTGGTGGTATCCTTTTGGAAAAGGGCATGCATGCACAGAACATCCCCAGTGGCCATTTTGCTTGTGCAATAGGATTTTTTAATAAATAAAATGAAATAAAATAAAATAAAAAACTCTGTATTTGCAAAATGCAACTGAAAGATTCTGCACATGCAACCCTTTTCCAAAATGGCACCAGCGGTGTCAACACCATTTTGGAAAAAACACTGTACCAGAGGACTGGAGGGTAGCAAACGTAACACCAATATTTTAAAAGGGCTTCAGAGGTGATCCTGGAAACAACAGACCAGTGAACCTGATGTCAGTGCCAGGTAAACTGGTGGAAATGGTTTATAATAGAGCATATTGATAAACATAGCTTAGTGTGGAAGGGTCAGCATGGATTTAGAAAAGGGAAGTCATGCCTCACTAACCTATTGGAATTCTTTGAGGGTGTAAATAAGCATTTGGATAAGGGTAAGCCAGTTGATACAGTGTATCTGGACTTTCAGAAGGGGTTTGATAAGGTTCCTTATGATAGACTCTTGAGGATTTTAAGGAGTCATGGGATAAGAGGTAGTGTCGTATCAGGGTTTGGCAACTGGTTAAAATATATGAAGCAAAAAGTAGGACTAAATGGTCAGTTATCACAGTGCAGAGAAGTAACTAGTGGAGTGCCCCAGGGATCAGTCTATACTAGGATGGGTGTTATTTACTATATTAATTAATGATCTGGAGAAGGGAGTAAAGAGTGAGGTGATCAAATCTGCAGATGACACAAAGTTATTCAAGGTAATTAAAACCCAAGAAGACTGTGACAAATTGCAGGAGGATCTTTAGAGACTGGGTGACTGGGCATCCAAATGGCAGATTAAATTTAATTTGGACAAGTGCAAAGTGATGCACATAGGGAAAAATAATCCTATATATATGGGTAATTTCAGACGTAACAGGCCTGAAGGCCCGCCACACTGAACCACGCACCGGGATTTGTTTTGGATCCTGGTCAGGAATCAAGCCGTCCGTCCTTTAGACGTACTGGCCTGCTTCCTACTGGGGATCGGGGTGGGGTGGGGCTGCGTGGCGCAACGTGCGGCTGCATAGTCCTGGCCCCCACGCTCCCCCGGCCGCCTGCCCTCTGGGAGATGGGAAGGCGCAGCGACCAATCTGGCCGCTGTGCTCAATCCTGTCCTATGGTTGGGACCACAATCCAGGATGGGCCAAATGTAACAAACGTAATGTTTGCCCCATCCTGGATCGTGTCCAATCTAACCACAATTCTGGACCTCTGGGCAGCCGGAGGTCGAGAACCGTGGTAATTTTGATCCCCGCCAGTGGTTCACTGTGGTGAACATCTGGTGGGGAGCAAACAGACATTACGGGACTCACCGCCAACACAGGGGATTCACTGTGGTTTACTGTGGTCTCATTATGTCTGAAATTACTCTACATATTCAAAAAATGCTGGGTTCTAAATTAGGAGTTACTACTCAGGAAAGGGAACATGGAGTCATTGGGTAATTTCAGATGTTACGAGTTCACAGTCAACCACAGTGAACCACACTCAATCCCACAGCAGGGTCAAAGAGCCCTGAAGTCTGAGCGGTGTTCACCAGATGTTCACCACAATCACCAGTATGGAACAAAGCCAACCACCCTTCCAGAGGTCAGGACCGGACCATCTCCAGAAGGGTGGTCAAAGCAATTCCCACCGGGAAACTGAAAAAATTAACGACTGAACAGCAACCACCAGCCGGAAGCAAACAAAATGATCCCCAGCCGGGGCGAAAGCATGCAGCATCACTGCCAGGCAACAAGCAACACACAGACTGGGGAGGGAGATTTAAAGGGCACACAGCAGCAGGGGAACGTGGTGGGATGGAGCAAGGTGGAAGGGCGAGGAGAGTGGAGGGAGAGTGAGGAAGGGAGGAGGAGGAGGTGTTGGTGCTGGAAATGGAGGCTGTGACGGAGGAGTAGCAGTCGGGGCAGGCCGCCCCAGAGGGGACCACCGGCCAGGGGACTGAGGCACCCCAGAAATGGGTAAGGAGAGTGATGGAGGCCCCACACAGAAGCACAGGGGCCTGAAGGGGGTGCCCAGTGGGAGGGGGGAAGGGAGGGGGACCGCAGGACCCAGGCAACTAACCCCCTTGTTATGACCCACAGACCCGGAAATGGGCCCGGGAACTGGAGCTCCTGGAGGAGACAGGCAGAGGGCAAGCGGAGGAGGAGGAGCTGGAGGGCACACATGGGATACAGCGGTACCAGTGAGGGGGGCAATGGGGGCACAAAGAGACCCACAACTTTATAAGGATCTGAGGGTCCCTGGAGCACCAGGTGGAACACCAGGCGGAATGAGCATGTCTACAACGTGATAGTGCAGGAGATGGAGGGGGCGGGTCACCACAGGACAGTGACCCAATGCTGCTCCAAGGTGAAGGAGCTCAAGAGGGGGTAAAAGGCACTAAAAGACAATAACCAACGGTTCGGACATGGAGCCCGGACCGCATCCTACACATGAAGGGTTCCAAAGTCACCGCATGGTTCATGGGGAGCGCAGTGGTCAAGGGCAGGGAATGGGCAGAAGTACCCCCACCCCTGGCAACCCCACAAGAAGGCATCAGCTCTGGGGACTCGGCCTCCCAAGAGGAATGTCCCGTGATACTGGGGAGCAGCAGGCCTCCCTCGGGTGCCAGCACAGGGAGCCCAAACCAGCAGTCCAACTCAGGAGGATCCAAGGCTGGCACACAGGTCACCCTCAGTCAGTGGACACAGGAGGAGCACAGCCACACAGACGGGCCAGCCTTAGAGGGCTTCGAGACTGACATTAAGGGTAGGCAAGTGGCTGGGCGGGGGAACAGACCACAGGGTATGGGCCTATGGGTGGGGGGCCCTGACAGGGCATGGGCCAGTCCCCCTGGCCCATGGAAAGGGGGTCAAGTGGCACCAGGGCCTACCAGGGCACAGAACAGGGGGGACAGGCACAGCAGGCTGGCCACCGGTGCTGGCGAGTTGGAATGGGGGGTGAGGGGACGGGCCCCGGGCCCATCTATGGGTAATGCAACCCACACCAAACTGTTTCCCAACAGGTCACAGGTCATGGCCCCAGCACACGGGACCGCAAGGAGAGGGGAATGGTGGGGAGCAGCCTCAGGAGTAGCCAGAGGACCAAGGTGAGGCTCCACAGCAGGGGGGGGCACAAGGGTGCACATGGAGCACACTGGGGCGGGGTGTGTGAGGGACGGACGGTTGGGGCACAGGGGGCTGCCGGGGGGAGGGCACCAGCCGGCCACCTGCCGGGGGGCCAGCCCACCAGCATCAGCACCGCAATGGGATGGATGGCAGGCGACAGGACAGGACTAATGGATCCCATCCTGCACCCCAACAGGGATACAGCAGTGGCCTCTCCAGCCAAACCTGTGCCCTCAGCATAGCGGATGCGGGAGCACAGGTCCTGGGTATGGCGTTGAAGGGAAGAGCAGGTGGAGGACATCATCTGGACCACCACTGAACAGGGGGAGTCAATGATAGCGTCCATTGACCGTACGGAGGTGGCCACGGACAGGACCCAGCAGCAGGTGGAGGCCATGGACCGGAGGCTGAAGGTGGAGGTGCGCCTGGAATGGAGGCGGGAGCGCCAGGAGCATAACAGGAAGGTGGAGGCATTCAGGCAGGTAACACAGGCCATAGACAGGATGGTGGCGGAGCACTTGCGCAAGAAGGACCTGTCTCTGGAGATAGGCATGTCACTGCTGCTACATGCAGAGGCCATGAGCACATATGTTATGGCAGCTGCTCTGTCAGGATTCCTGCCGGCCCCTGAGCCAGTGCTGGGCCCTGCAGAGACCCCATCTCCCCCTCCACTGACCCAGCCACTGGCATTCCCACAGGGCCCACACATACACCTCCCAGTACCACCAGGCCTTCAGAGACAGTCACCGCATGGGGGGGCCCTCTGGCACCGGGGCTGCCCCCCACCCCAACCTCACCGGCTGTTCAGGACATGGAGGTTTCCCAGGACATGGTTGGAGACATGGACAGTGGGGGTGAGGGGAGCTCCCAGAGCTCAATGGCACCCGTAAGGTGGCTGAGGGGATGGCCCAGGAAGCTCCAGGGGAAGGGGGAGGAGGAGGTAAGTGGGCAGAGGGGTTAGGAGGGAGGTACGTGGCCATACTTAGCGCAATAAATGCATGGGTGGAACCAACCTCAACCTTAACTGAGCATCTCTGTACAGTGGTTGGGGTCAGTGGGATACCCACGGACGGGGGCCGGGTACAAGTCTTGGCCACGGGGGGGGGGCTGAACCCTCAGATGGTGGCATCTCTGGCAATGCGCCTCACCAGGGCAGCTCGGATCCGCTTGGCATAGTGGTTCTCCCTCAGGTTATCAGCATTCACGTAGAGTGGCATGGGTCCAGGTGGGTGCCAGGGCATGGGGAACTCAAGGGTGGCCCCATCGGTCTCACACATATTGTGAACAACGCTGCAGGCACCAATCACAAGATTCGAGGTCTCCACTGTGTAGTCCAGTCAGTCTGCTAGGCACCTCCAGCACTGCTTGAGTGTACAGAAGGCTCTCTCAGTCATGGTCCTGGAGGCACATAGTCAGGTGTTGTAGATCACCTCCACAGGGTTCCTGGCGACTGGGTACGCCTTCATGAACCATCGGAGAAGGGGATAGGCTGGGTCCCCCAGGATGCAGGGGAGCATTAGCACCCCCTCGATCCTGGACACCCCTATGTTCGTGAAGTCCCCCTGGTATATCTGGGCATAGAGGGGCAAGATGATCATAATCCTGGCATTGTGGCTGCAGCCGAAGTGGCCAGTGTAGATGTCAATGAACCAGCCCCGGTGGTCCACTACCGCCTGGAGCTTCAGGCAATGGAACCCATGCCAGTTGATGTATTCCACGGCCTCCACATTGGAGGGGTGGAGGAACTCTATGTGGGTTCCATCCATTGCACCCAGGTAGTTGGGGAAGCTGCCAGCCACAAAGCTGTCCATCACAGCTTCCTGTTCCACGAACTGGATTGCATGGTCAAGGAGCACACCCTCCATGGCCTCGCAGAAGTCTCTCAGGATACCGGTGACAGTGTTCACCCTAACACCAAAGTGCTGCAATACGGACCGGCAAGAATCGGGTGCTGCCAGGACCCAGACCGCTATGGCCACACGCTGGATCATGGGAATGGCGGCCCTCATGGGGGTATGTTGCTGCTCCAGCCAGGGTGTCAACAGTGCTGCAAGTCGCAGGAGGAACCGCCTGTCCATCCTGAAGTGTGCCCTCCAGGTGGCTTCATCCCAACAAGCCAGGGCCCCAGCCCACCACTCCTGTACCCGCTCAGTGACCCAGATCCACTGTTCATTGGGCATAGTGAGTATTGCTGCATGACCCATGGCCTCCCTCCACCACTGATGTCAGTTGGCAGCCTCGTGGTGTGCTGCTAGCCGTTCTTGAGCGTGGCATAGGGCCCTGTGGTATGTCCTGGACACCTGCAGAGTGTGCTGGCACCCATGGTGGGCACGCTGGGCGGCCGCAGTGCTCCTGGACATGCACACCCGCATGTGGTCAGCCTGGTGGACTGCCTCTGTGGCGATGCGCATGAGGTCTGCGTGTGCCTGGAACCACATTGCGCAGATGGCCAGGTGCATCCCGCTTACACCCCTCCATCCCTCATCCATGGTGGAGTGTGTCCCTGCTGCGGCCGGCACGTGCCTCTATTGCCCGAGCGCTGGTCCCTCCCTGGCTCCATGCCCCACCCTTACACCTGTGTGGGTTGCCCTGGAGCACCTGTGTTTGCCCCCTCACCCAGCCGCCCCAGCGGTGGCTAGGCGGCTGGTGCGCGGCTGTTGGGTTCGCCCCCCCATAGCACACCTGTGCTCCCAGCACAGAGGCTTGTGCCCTGGGACGGCATGCACCTGGGCGTGTGTCTGCAGCTGCTTGCCTGTTGTCATCACCTCCCTGATATCAGTGTTAGCTTCTTGTTGTCATCACCACCCTGCTATCGGTGTTGGCTGTACTGTCTGTGTGCTTGGTTCCTGTGGCTCTGTAGGGTCCGCACCCCACACCTCGCTCGTTAGTCATCCCATGTTGTGGCCTGTGGCCTTATCATGTGTCCTTGGAGCTCCCATGCTTCCCTCCCCATCCCACCTGGGACTGTGGGCCCCCATTTTCCTTGTTGTTAGTACCCACTGCTTGATGGACCATGGCTGGCAGTGCTTCCCCTGGACTCCCACACCCCTCAATGCCTGGAGCACCCCATAGCTGGACCTTTCACAAGACCATGGCCCTCTGTGACCTGTGGCATTCCCAGGCCCTGCAACTGCCCCTGTGCTGTCCTGATACCCTCTCTAGTACCTATGTGAGTCTGAGGTCCAGCCTTCGCCACTTTGGCTATGAGGTCAGTGCTCATGAGTTCTGGCTGCATGCAGAGGCACTGGGCCTTTCACAAGACCATGGCCCTCTGTGACCTGTGGCATTCCCAGGCCCTGCAACTGCCCCTGTGCTGTCCTGATACCCTCTCTAGTACCTATGCGAGTCTGAGGTCCAGCCTTCGCCACTTTGGCTATGAGGTCAGTGCTCATGAGTTCTGGCTGCATGCAGAGGCACTGGGCCTCTGTCCCTTTCACGATGGGTGCATTCTAGAGATGAGGTGCTTGCATATGGGGTGGTCCATGGCAGAGACCATGTCTCCCCTCTCTGTGTGCAGCCTGGCCACCTTCATGACTTGTCTGGCTGAGGGAGGTCCTGCCCTGGCTGTTTCCCTCTTTGGCTGCGTCCACGGGGCCCATGTGTACCAGCGCTCATGTGGGGCAGTGTATCATCACCTGTTGGAGCTTGGGCACCTTCCATGGCCCCCTGCTGATGACTATGGCTTGTTGGAGCCCACCAGAGCAGATCTGATGTTGCTGGCTGGTGTATGGTCCTGTGCTGATGTTCAGTTGTGGCTCGCCTTGTAGGATCCATTCGAGGCCTACTACCTCATTGCCCACCACATGTCTGTGCTGGGCTACTGTCGGGGCATGCTTCAGTGGCCCCACTACGTGCATCTGGTGGACCACCCCGCCTGGGCCCTTTCATGACCCCTTGCAGCTGGCTGTGAGGCCCCCTGTGTCTTTGGTGCCCTGGATGCCAGCCACGCTGTGTGCTCCTGACACCTCCCTGCTGCCATGGGTCACATTCCACTCGCTCCATGCTGTACCGGGCTCGCTGCTATTCTGGCTGGTTCCATGGGTTCCGTTGCCCTTTCCTGTGTCTCTGGGGCTGCTCCTTGGACACCCCCTGTCCTTGGTTGTCTGTGGTGTTGCCTTCCATGGCCGGCCCCTCCTATGGCTCTGTCCTGCTCTCTGAGCCAGCTACCAGCTCACCTGGTGGTGTTGTCTTCCCTTGTCTGGTCACCCACTCACCTGTGCCCATGGCCCAGACCCCGACCCCCCCGGATGCGTCTGGGACTGTGCGGGTCTGGGACTGCCGGACTATGCCTAACGGCTTCCTCCGGGGGTTTGGTTCACCTGTGCAGCGCATTGGTTCTGGTTTGCCTCCATCCCCATCAGAGCCTTTGCGCTGGTGCGGAGGTTCCATGGCTGCCTCCTGGACCTGTCTCGGACTGATCCGGTGCCATCCCCTACTTGTTGGCCCTCCCCCTGTGGCATTGCTCTGTCCCTGTGGGGACCCCTGTACCTTGGGCTGCCTGTGTTGCTGTTGGGTGGCCCTTACTGACTGTGCTGTTGGTGGGATTCTGGGTGCCGTTCCCCGTGTCCTGGTCTGTCCCTGGGCTGGTCCCCTCCGCTTCCTTGGCCCGGGTCTCCCCCCCTCCACCCCCTTGTCCATTGTGCTGTGTGTGTAGGCCATCCTGGTGTCCTTCCCCCCTTCCTTCCCTTCCTGTTTGGGTGTATTTGCGCCCGGGTGTGTGTTTGTGTTTTGTGTTCTGTTGTGTCCTCAGTTTCCCTGTGCCTGTTTTGTGCATCGCCTCAGCTACTCATCCCCCTCCTCCCCCTCCCTTCCCGTTTCCCTCGTGTGGGTGTTTCCTTTAGGTGCTTTTGGCTTCATTTGCCCTCTGTCTGCCATGTCTTCCTCCCAACTGGTCTCTTCTGGGTGTTCTGACCATGGCCTGGAATTGGCGTAATGTCTGTTGCTCTGTCTCATGGTCCATCTGTCCATTTCCCTATCGTGGTCCCGCTCCCATCACATCTGTTCGGGGATGTCCTGGACCAAGGGGTGTGTGTGACTGGCTCACCACCATTGGGAATCCACTGTGGTGACCCAGTAGCACGTAACGTCTGAAATTACCCATAGTGAACAATACATTGAAATCCTCAGCTCAGTGTGTGGCAGAGGTCAAAAAAAGCAAACAATGTTAGGAATAATTTGGAAAAGGATAGAGAATAAAACAAAAAAATTCATAATGCCTCTATATAGATCTATGGTATGCCCGCACCTGGAGAATTGTGTGCAGTTCTGCCCCCCCCATCTAAAAAAATTGCCATTGTAAAACTAGAAAAGATAGAGAGAAGGGCAACCAAAATGATCAAAGATATGGAACGGCTCCTGTATGAGGAGAGGCTTGATAGGTTAGGGCAATTAAGCTTGGAGAATAGATGACAGAGAGGGGATATGATAAAAGTTTATAAAATTCTGAGTGATGTGGAACATGTAAATAGGGAGCAGTTATTTACCCTCTCTAAGAGTACTACAACAAGGGGACACTCCACAAAATTAACTGGTAGCAGATGTAAAACAAATGAGAAAGTATTTTTTCACTCAGATCACAACTAACTTCTGGAACATACTGCCAGAGAAAGTGGTCATGGCCAGAAGCATAGCTAGTTTTAAAAAGGGATTGGTTACTTTCTTGGAGGATAGGTCAATTAATGCCTATTAGCCAAGTAGGTTTCGGGAATGTAATCTCTTACTGTTGAGGGCTGGAACAACAGGGAACAGATTGCCCATTGTGACCAGCTGGGTATTTCCTCCATGAGAAAGATTGTCCACTGTTTGGAGACAGAATGTTGCGCTTGATGGACCATTGGTCTGACCCAGTATGGCACTTCTTATGTTGTAATGTTGCACATACGCAAAATGGCTTAGTGGCCATTTTGCGCATATGCTGTGATTTTTAAAAATATATTTTTAAAGAAAAAAAAAACACAGTAGGGTCATTTTTGACAAAAAAACAAAACAACAAACAAACAAAGGGATTTTTGTAAACAAAAATGAAATTAAAATGAAAAGAGTTGGTGTGGCTTTTGCACACTTCTACTTTGCTTCTCCTCTGACCCCTCACTCACTTCAGTGTTCTGCTCCCAGAAATGTCTTCAATCCATCTCCCATACCTGGAACTCCCTCCCTGAATGCATTCAATCTGCTCTCACCCTCCCAACCATCCAGTCCCTCCTAAAAACATACCTCTTCTGTCAAGGCTTCTCTTGCTAATCAGCCACCACTCCCCAATTGTTCACTGATGCTGTCCTATCATTCAGGGTTCCAATATGCCATTTAACTGAACTAAGTAAGCACGTGCACCTACAGCTTTACAGCTTTGTGAAAGTATCACTGTTCCACTCTATGATCCCCTGTCAGAAAGAGATACTGGACTACATGTAGACTACAGGTCTAACAAATATGTAAAAGTAACAAACATGTATGTAATGTAAAAGCTGAGAACTAACTCACTTCATGCAATGAAGAGAGACAAAGATATGCCAAATGTGTATTTACTGCGGAAACTAGCCAGAACCCCATGGAGTTGCAAATGAAGGTCTTCCATGCCTACATGACTAAAAGCAAACAGAGTCCCAAGGTGGGAAAATCAAACAAAGAAACTGCTAAGATATAAACGCTGGAAGATTGTTGCTATCGAGAGAGACAATTGGGAATTCAATTCAACCTCTGACTCGCTGAGTCTCAGATCGCAGCTGGGGGGAAGGAGCCTGCCAGTCTGCTGAAAAAATGCACTGAGAAACAGGTTCTAACCAACTTAAGGACTGGTGCCCAGACTTACAACAATTGGGCTGAGAGTGGATTCAAGGGCATGGACTTTCTGTAGGGTAAGATCTAACTAGGGCTCACTCAGTACAGACTAGGAATGCGTTATTTACTTTTGTTTTATTAGCCACTCTGCAGTCACTATATCTTTGTTTATGTAATCAATAAACTTTCTACTTTATTAAGAAGTACTTTCAGTTGTCTCACATTGGGGAACACAATCTGAGGATTTCATGCCCTCAAGGATGTGCAAACCCAGAGAGATAAAGAGTGTGTGAATGAGAAGTCTCTGGGAGCTTGGGTGACAAAAGTGTTGTCCCCTTTGCAAGACTGAATTGGCTAGAGAGAGAACTGGTTCAGGTGGGTTTCAAGTGAGGCAAACTGAGTTACCCAACCCAGAAATGCGGGGTAGTGGACTCCAACCCTGTGACATCCCCTCTCCCTCATCTTTTCTATCATGTAAGCCTCTCATGGTAGGGATCTGTCTCTCATTTCTTAGCACCAGGTATATTAATTTATTATTATTATTATTATTATTATTATTATTATTATAAACATTTGTATAGCACCAGCCATGTACCTGGTGCTTTACAGAACAAAGATAAAGATGCGGTCCCTGCCTATGGCTTACAATCTAAAAAGACAAGGAGGGAGTGACAAGGTAAGGGGACAAAGGGAAGACAAGGGAGAAGCAAACAAACATGCAAGCAGCTGCAAAGTCTCCGGTGCACATGCTTGGCTTGGTTACAGTTAGGCAGGAGTCTGAAGAGGAGGGAGGACCATAAGTATTTGGGGAAAACAACTAGCAGGCATTGGGAAAGGCGGCACAGAAGAAGTGGGTCTTGAGGAGGGATTTGAAGGTGCGGAGGGAGGAGGCAAGGCAGATGTGGGTAGGGAGGGAGTTCCAGGCATGGGGGGCAGCAAGGGAGAAGGGACAAAGGTGGTTAGGGGAGCATGGGAGATGGGGGAGAGTGAGGGAGGGGACAAGCGAGGAGCAGAGGGCACGTGCAGGAGTGCGTAAGGATATTAGGACTGAGGGGTAGGGGGGAGCTTGTCTGTGAAGTGTTTTATAGGTGAATACCAGGAGTTTAAACCAGATGCTCTTGGGAAGAGGGAGCCAGTGGGGGGAGAGGAGAGCAGAGACTGCCTGTGGTCAAAGCGATGGGCTGAGTGGATGACCTTGGCAGCAGAGTTTGGGATGGTGATAAGGGGGGACAGGTGAGAGCAAGGGAGGCCAGTGAGGAGAAGGTTGCAGTAGTCGAGGCGAGAAATGACCATGGCATGAACAAGGGTTTTGGCAGAGGAGAGAGAGAGAGAAAGGGGTAGATCCGAACGATGTTTTGGAGGGCGAAGCGGAAGGATTTGGCAACAGTCAATGTGAGACTTAAAGGAAAGATGAGTGTCAAAGATGAAGCCCAAGCTATGCGCTTGGGGAACAGGATGGGTAGTTACTCAATTGATGCAGATGGACAGGGAAGCAGGAGAGGAAGGGGAGGGAGGAAAAATAAGGAGTTCAGCCTTGTCCTTGTTGAGCTTGAACTGGTGTCGTGGGACATCCAGGTGGAGATGTCAGTGAGACAATTGATGAGGCGTGAGTGGACAGAAGGGGAGAGAGAGGGGGTAGAGAGATAGAGCTGAGTGTCATCGGCATAGAGATGATATTGGAAGCTGTGGGAGGCAATGAGTTTGCCAAGGGAAAGGGCGTAGATAGAGAAGTGGAGAGGGCCAAGGACAGAGCCTTGGGAAACCCCCACTGAAAGGAGGAGGTGGAATTGGGAAGAGACACATTAAAGGAGTGGTCAGAGAGGTAGGAGGAGAACCAGTCAAGGACAGAGCCACAGAAGCCCAAGGGGCGAAGTGAGTCCAGTAGGAGTGAGTGGTTGACAGTGTTGAAGGCAGCAGAGAGGTCAAGGAGGACAAGAATGGAGTAGAGGCACTTAGATTTAGTGACAAGTAGATCATTTGTGATCTTGGCAATGGCCGTTTCTGTGGAGTGAAGGGGGTGGAAGCCAGATTGGAGAGGGTCCAGGGAGGAATGAAATGAATATTTATTAATGTTGTTTAGCCAAAGGCCATTACAACAATAAGAAAGCAGTAAAACCATATCGAACAACATACACCATCACGTATAATCCAACCATTAACAGTGGTAATAAAAATAACATAAAATACAGTTTTATAAAAGAGGCATAAACAGGGATACCAAGCCCCCCAACCTCATAAAATGATCATACGCTAAACCTATTACATAGTACAATCAGCATAGCATGGAACTAGCAATGATTCATAGAACCAATAATAATCTAAGCATCCTAATGCTAAGGAAACTAAATAGGCTACACTGGGAGGATGACCCCCAAGATACTTGCGGTCCAAAAAGGACAAAAACTGGAAGCGAGGCCAAACAAATCAGCACTTCCCCAGCTGCAATGCCCAGTTTGCCAATTTATACAACCCCTCAGGAGAACTTGGCTTCAAACAAAGTTAAAACAGTATAAACAACTACGAATCCAAAAAGGCAAGTACATTTCCCGCCAATAGATGGTGAGGGTACGCAAAAAGAATACATGAAGCAGGTCCTCAACCAACCCCAAATTGCAACGACAGACCCGATCCCCATAAGGAATACCCCCGCACCTTCCTTCAAGTACCCTGGTGGGGATGAGGTCGAAATGAAGGAGGGTCAGAGCCCTACGCAGGCTGGAGTCAGTCAGGACTGCCAGATAGGACTCACAGGAAAAATCATGCTTGAGAAGATGATACAACGGGGCGCATTTCAATAACCGAATATCCCCTAGATCCTGCTGAACAGCTTGATCTCTCAGCTGCTTGTTTATTATCCTGTGCCTCCCAGCCACCGGTATCCCCAACAACAGCTCGGGCAACAGCCCCAAGTTCAATAATTGAGTTAGGACCCTGTTCCACCATAGTGGGTCCATGGAGGAATTGGCAGAGAGGAGGTCCAAGCAGCCCGAGTAGACAACACGTTTCAGAAGCTTAGAGGCTAAGGGAAGGAGGGAGACTGGCCATTAACTAGAGGGGTCGGTGTGTCCAGGGTGGGCTTTGTGAGGATGGGAGAAAGAGTGGCATGCTTGAAGAGGGAGGGGAAGGAGCCAGTGGAGAGGGTCAGATTAATGACATCTTGTGGCTATGGATGCCCCATCCAGTCCTGTTTTGTGGGATCAGTTTCAGATGGTGGTGCCTGCTGATGTGGAGTCCTCCTTGGGATTATTATTATTATTATTAACAAACATTTACATAGCGCCAGCAGTGTACATGGCACTTTACAAAGTAATAAAATAGACACGGTCCCTGCCCCTAGGGCTTACAATCTGAGAGACAGGAGCTGGGGGAGAGAC
>QEPC01004171.1:512320-549967 GCA_003113815.1 Sphenodon punctatus | reverse complement strand
TTATTCACTCCCAGCCCCAACAGTCAGAGGTATCCTCCTCTGACCAAATTGACTAATACCGCAACCATGATCAGTCACTGTTGGAGACAGGTTGCTGGGCTCAACTGACCACTGGTCTGACCCAGCAGGACACTTTTTGTGTTCTTAATTGGTCTTATTTTTGATACATGCAGTTCCAGGGGGGTGGGAATTAGCTGTGAAGCAATTTTGTATTCCAGAACTGGTAGCAGTTTTCTTTGCAAATGCATGGGGATCCCAAGGGAATGTAAAAGAATAAACACAGTGCCTGTTTTTGGAAATAGATATGCCCTCTTTCTTAATGCAGTCTTTTAATTATTTGATAATTGTTAACTCCTCTGCCCCTGTAATAGTCTTTCCTCATATGATTTGTATCCCAGATCCTTGAACATCTTTTGTTGCTCTCCTCTGAATTCTAGTTTCCAGTTACTCAACATCTTTTGGAAATGTGGCACACCTAACTGAACACGGTCCTAAAAGCATGATCTCACCGGTGCTGAGTATACATGGTATAGTACTCGTCGTATAGAGTGGCTCAGAGTGGGCCACTCTGGACTGAGCTGGGAAGGAACAGCAGCCTACAACATGCAATAGCTCGCTAGGGCCCAGTTGGGCAAGCCATTTCCTGGGTGCGTTGGCAGCTAGCACAGTGTCTGAGGTCACAGCCAGCCTAGCCGCCAACACCCCCAGGAGAACTTTGGGGCCACCATCTGGATTGCCCCCAACAAATGTGATGGTGGCCCACTGGCCTAAGTTAATGAATCTTTGTCTGGAAAGGTAGAAGAGTGTGGGCCCCATGTCTTGTGAGAGAAACTTTCTTAAATCAATCCTTCGCAGTGAACAGCCAAATTAATGAAGCCTAGTTTCCTAATAGGGGAGGGTGGGAGACAGGAACACCATGTAATGTATGAAATCATTTAGTTATGAATACATATGCCCCTATTGTTACAATATATTGGGTCCTCTCCTGCGTTGTGCACATCTACCTAATTTGGTTGAAATCCCATAGACCAGCGAGCGCATACATATGGTGCTCACAAAAGCCTTCTTTCCAGGCTATTTTTAAAAAATTAGTATATGTGTTAAGGCTTTAACAAAAGTGGCAAACATTAAGACAGTCATGCTAAACTCATGAGTTGGTAGCACTGTTATATTGCCTGTCCCTTCTCTGACAAGAATAGGAAAAGTATTTATACTGGAAGTGCAGGAAAATATTAGCTCTGTCAGAGGGAAAATGTCAGATTTGAATATTCAAAGTGTAAGTAAACCCCCAGCGTGTATTTATGTACAAGAGGTTTTTTCTTTCTTTCACTTTAAAGAATTTCCTTTATTACAGAGGCACAGTCACGGTTCTATAAACAAGGCAAGATGGAGAACTCCTTGAATCCCTGACTATCTTTAACATTGGAGTTCTGGCGCACTTCCAGGTTTGTGGCCAGATCTGTTGCAGGAGTTATCGCCGTTATTTAAACTATATGTTACCTTGAATTTATTCAGAAATTAAATGACACTGTCTAACTGCTACTTGACGTTACCAAAAAAAAATCATGCTTTCAAAGGAAAGTTATATGGCAGAAAAGTTGTATCTTCTATGGCATAAGACAAGGATTTCCCATACATGTTTGTCTTTCTTTCTGGGTTGTAGACTGAATGACATCATGGCTGTAGTCTGTGTTTGGCTGCCGAATGTACACCACAAAATAGATACGGGGGACTGGAGATGCTGCCAAACTACATGGTCCACTCTTCACACAAGAACAAATCCTGACAGATGTCAAGATATATATTGTCATTCAATCTTCATACTTTGCTGGACAACTATACATCTGTATACTAAAGGTGTATGGCTAAATGCACTCAGTTGCTGCTGAGAGCTGCAGTCAGCTGGCTGGGGAAGGATTAAACCCCTGCCCAAGCACATTCCAGGTAGGGTGCTCTAGGGCAGAGATGTCCCTCAGGTGACTAGATCCACCAGGGTGAATCCAGCTGCCTGGAGCAGGATTTAAACCCCTGCCCCAGTGCATCCTGGCACTGATGTGCTGGGACAGACAAGCCCCATTCAATGTTCCCCCAGGCATCTTGATCCACTAGAGGGCATCCAGGGACCCCGGGAGGGGGTTGAGGAGAATCACAAAGGGCCGTGCTTTCACCTTTTCAAAGGAAAAGTAAATTCTATCATTAAAAAAGAGTTGGTTTTAAGACCGCTAAGGCAGAGTCACGTTTAATCAAACTTGAACACAACAGGAAATTGTATGCTAAGACACCTTTTACACATTTCTCTTATTGCAAAAGGATTTAAGTAGAATACTATATTTTCATATCTTTCCAAATTCTATTTACCAAAATTGACTGAGGTGGGATGTTGAGGATCAAGCCCCTTGTGCCCCAGCTGGGACAGGAGTAGGGGTGCTGGGGAGTCTCAAGTGCTATCCTCCTCCTTCCACATCCAGGAACTGAGCATCAAGCCCTTGTGCCTCAGCCAGGAGAAGTGGTTATATTGTTAAATAAGCAAAGGTTTCCATGTTTATTCTGGGAAAGGTGAGAGGTTTGGGAGCGAGGAGGCAATGGAGAATGGTGGAATGGCCCAGCGAGAAGCAGCTTTGGGGGCTGCAGGTTGAAGTAGATCAGCAGACAACTGTGGCATTTCATGCCCAGCTCTATGTGTGGTGTGTCTAATTCCCCCAAATTAGTATGTTACCAGTTTTCAGTACTTTAACACTGTTAATTAAAACTTAAACAATGTAAGGGAAGTGTATGCTATTAAGTTGTAAATATTTTAAGTCATGACAAGTAATTCCAATAAAAATAATTTCCAAGTAAAGGTTTGACTTTGTTTGACTATAACATTTATTTTAAACCACATTGTGTGCTTTATGGATTATTTTTCCTAATATTGTAGTTCCACTACATTTAGCTTTTGGAAAACCTCTTGAGAGTTTTATCCAGCATACAAGATTAACATGGTGTACTTTGAGTTTCAAGTCAAATATGCTAAATCAGGTCCCATTTGATTTAGGGCATGAGAAATATTTCCAGAAAACCCACATTGCTTAAGCATGCACACAAACCTGGGGGTGGGTAATGTTTCATTTGTGAACACCATGTAAGATAACGATTGTATTGTAACTGCCTTTAGTGAGCAATGGGACTCCCAATTGTCGTCTATATGGACATGCCTGTGCAAGCCTTTTGCTGCTTTTCAGCCAATAGGAGACAATGACCAAGTCTGCTTTTGACAGCAGCCAACTGAAAGAAACTGACAAAAGCAGTCTTGGTAACTAAGTTTATTTAAGACAGTCATTGTAAAAGCTTAAGACAGTCCATGAAAGTGGCTGTATCTTTTGATACAATTTTGCATACACAAAAGCAATCTAAAATAAAAGCACAACATTCCATCCAAACTACCCAGTAGCCAAGTTAACCAGGCTTTATTTTGTTAAAAAATAAAAACCGGTCAACACTTAGTAAGCTATAGATCTAAGAACAGACAATATTTGTGCATTTTGACCATAATGAATGTTGCCTTTGGGGCCTTAAAAGTAATTGGCAAAGAGTAATTACTCCTTCTGCCCCACCACCTTGCACACTTCTTTGTTCTGCTAGAAAGTAGGATGGTAAGGTTAGTCTAAAGCTTTTTCCTGCCTTTCTTTAAAATTATTCCTTTCTTTTGCACCCTAAATGACTCTAGCAACTAGAGAACTGACAAAATAAAATTTGGTATTCTAAGAGTCAATGCCTGCTCCCTTGTGGCTTGCAATGGAATTTTTGTTTTTCAGTAGTTGTACTAACTATTAAGTTCCATACTTAATGGTAGGAGCTTCTCATGTGCATCTTTTTATCCCCTCCAATTAAACCAGGACAAACTAACACTAAAATTCTGAAATGCCAGTGTTCTCCAATTGACAAGTGAACAGTCCTCCTTTGATATACAAACATAACAGATCTTGAATTTTCATTTCTCCTATGAGCATGTAAATTCTTTACAGCAATCAGACTGTACTGCATTTTCTGCATGTATGTCCAGTGTATTTTCAAGGTGTGCCTCTAATGTGGATAGCCTAATGCTCTAAGGTGTGATGTACCCAAATTATTCATTCAAAACTAGAAACTAACCCTATTCATCAGTGTTAACATCTCAAACTTCAGTAACTTGTGGCATAGCCAAGTTTCCATACCTTAGTCAACTGAATAGTGTTTGCTCAGTATTGCCAAAAGGGTTTGGTTCTGGTCAGAAGAACCAGTGGAAGCGGCTGTTGCTATGTGGTAATGGAAAGTCACAATTTTCATGCCTGCCACTCGAATGAGAGCTAGTTTGTCGCTTCTGCACAAAGGTGAAGGCACCGAATCATACTTCCCTATACCCGAGAGACTGGTCTATCCTGGACACCTAAAATGTTTAACTTATTAAAAAGCAAAAGTTAAGGTAGACAGGAAAAATAGATTGGCATGGGGAACATTTTTTAAAGTAGGCAGCTAATCTCCTTTTTACACTACTGGCTGTAGTGAACCAAAAGTTAATACCAACTTAAAAAAGAGAGATCAGACCTGTATAAACACCTTCACGCATTCCCAAGGAAGAGTTAAGATTTCAATTCTAAAGTGAGAGATCTCTGTCCCCTAGAAGATCACGCCTTTCTTTTCTTCATTGTATTCTATCATGTACTTGGGGTAAATCTGATGCTTCTCAAAGTGATGAAAATCATGGGGCTCAATGTATTGTCCACACAGCTGTCATAAGAGTTCATCATGTCAGCAGATTTCACTGGGGGTGCAGATGTAGGTTGGACTCCCTCTAGTAAAATCACCATCCAGAACTTGAGCTTGCACATAGTCTTCAGCTTTGTAGAGGACTGACAATAATGGTGGGAATAGCTAGCATCTATGGCAAAGTAACTTCCTAGGGCTGATGAGAAAAAGACAGTTGTAAGGACTGGGAGCAAGTACGCTGTAGTTCACACAGACATAGGGTGTCATTAGACATAACGTCAACGGGTGTCTGAATGTGTGTTAGGACCAAAGTAGTGTTCATACCAAGGTCACATGTTTACCACGTGGTGCTGCTTAGACACGCAGTCCAACTTGGGGCAAAAGGGTGTTTTGATCGCTACCTGGTCTCAGCATGCAGTTGCTGCTGCCTCGTTCTTCGTGTTGTACCTGCTAACATGCCACACGATATCATTAGACACAATCTTGGCCACATATTCAGCTGTAACACACAAATTGTCCCTGTGATGCAATGGTTTTCACATCGGGTGTTCAAGGGATGGTCAAATTGGTATTTGGCTGTTATGTGTAAGCACCATAACAATCCCAACAGGTGGTTAGGGGTTTTGAAACCTGACCTTTGTTATGTCTAAAGACACCCATAGTCGAGTGCAATAAGCCTTGATTAGATTCCAGTTTCAATAAGTGATAGTCACACACCTTTGCATCCAAACAAAGTACTATTTGGGTTTCAGCTGTACTGGGACTGATCAGTCTCGCTAGTAGTGAGAACAATGGACAAGATGCTCAAAAGGCATCCTCCCTCCACCTCTCGGTGGCGGTTCCCCAAGGCTCTGCCCTGGGCCCTCTCCTCTTCTCTATCTACACCCTGTCCATTGGCAAACTCATTGCCTCCCACGGCTTCCAATACTACCTCTATGCTGACAACACTCAACTATCTCTCTCCACCCCCTCTTTCCCCTTCTGTCCAAGCTTGCCTCATCAACTGTGTCTCTGATATCTCAGCCATATTGAGCTTGAGGTGACGTTGGGACATCCAGGCGAAGATTGAACTCCTTATCTTTCCTCCCTTCCCTTCCCCACCTCCTTCTCTGTCCATCCACACTGATGGAGTCACCATCCGTCCCGTTCCCCAAGACCGTAGGTTGGGCTTAGTCTTCGATACTCACCTTTCCTTTAAACCTTAAATTGATTGTGTTGCCAAGTCCTGTCACTTTGTCCTCCGTAACATTGCTCGGATTCGCCTCTTCCTCTCTCTTTCCTCAGCCAAAACACTTGTTCACGCCATGGTCATCTCCTGCCTTGACTACTGCAACCTCCTCCTTGCTGGCCTCCCCCACTCTCATCTGTCCCCCCTTATCTCCATCCAAAACTCCGCTGCTAGGGTCATCCACTCGGCCCTTCGCTTCGACCACATGCAGTCTTTCCTCTCCTCATTTCACTGGCTCCCCCTCCCCGAACGCATCCTTCACAAACTCCTGGTATTGACTTAAAGCCCTTCACAAACTAGCTCCCCCCCTTACCTCTCAGCCCTAGTCTCCTTACACACTCCTGCACATGCTCTCTGCTCCTCCTCTGCCCCCTCCCTTGCTCTGCTAACCGCCTTCGTCCCTTCTCCCTCGCTGCCCCCCATGCCTGGAACTCCGTCCCTGCCCCCATTCACCTTGCCCCCTCCCTCCACTCCTTCAAATCTTCCTTGCTGCCTTCCCTGATGCCCACTAGAACTCTCCTCTCAACATTTTCTGCCTCTCCTGCCTGACTGCAACCAAGCCAAGCATGTGCACCTGAGACTCTGTATCCGCTTGAATGTGTTTATCCCTTCTCTCCCTATGTCCCCTCTCCTTGTCTTCCCCCATCCTAGTTCATTAGATTGTAAGCCGTAGGCAGGAACCATGTCTATCTCATTGCTATGTAAAGTGCCAGGTACAACTGCTAGCTTTATACAAATGCTGATGCACCTTGCTTTCCCCCCCCATGTATTATTATTACAAGCAAGAGAACAAAAGAGCATGTAAGAATTGAAGGAGGTGGGGAGAAGGGAGAGGAGACCTGGTGGCTCAAAAGAACTGTGATTGCCACCACTCTCCCCATTTCCCTTTCAGAGTTGAACAGGTATTAAGTCAGGAAGTTTCCCTCAACTTCCATGTCAATGGACAAAGTTCTTGATATTGTGTGGATTAGTTGAGGGTTTAAAGCTTGTGTGGACCCCAGGGATGAACAGAATGCAGTCCCTCACCATAGAAGGGGGCTTGCTCTGTTGTCTTCAGACGCTTGACCACCCTCCTCCTATCAGCCCTATGTGAACTATATTCACTCAGACTATATCACTAAATACAACCTTAATATCCATAGGTAAGACCAGAGAGCACTCTCCATTTTAACACATGAACATTCTATTGGTGATAGAATATTAAATAGTGCTGATTTTAGTTGTAGTCCTTCTCCCTGTCAGATTGCAGACAGTCTCCAAATTTCATTGACAAAAAAGTTATGGCAGTTTTAAAGCAGGAAGTGGAAACAATTTTAATTCCAATTCTTAGACTCTTTTTAGATCATGTGGGAAGTCTATGGTAGGACATTTAGAACTTTTAAATTGCCTGATGGATTTTGAAATATTTTTTTTAAATAGCAGATAATGCAGGGCAGCTTTCCTGCTCCTAACTGGAATATTTAGCTGACCTTTTGTTCTAGTTTCCCCATATTACTCAACGAGAGATTTCGTAACACCACACATGCATGTTAGAGAGTCCGACATAAGTGGGGAGCAGGAAGATGGTTTATCTTGGGTTGTTCCCTTGACAGCCACTGACCCCAGGACTGAAAGGCACATTATGAAGGGATGGACTAGGAGGGTTTAACTTGGGGGTGGGGGGAGAAGGTGGACAGAGTTAGAATTTCCTGATTTGGGGACCCCATTGGGCAAGGAAAAAAACCCTGGAGGTGATCACTCGGGCTGGGGACTTTGTTGCTGATGGAGCAGCTGCAAGCCTCAGAAAGCAGCAACTCCCCTAGATGGTATCCTTTAGTAAAGCACCAAAAGTAGGAATCCCCCCAGATGCTTTATAGAGGAGACTCCCCCGACCCAGATTATGCTCTTTTTCTTGCTGCAACCCAGTCGTGGCCATTTTGAAAATTGAGAGATTACTCCAGGGGTAAAACAAGACCACGCGCTGATAGAAGAGTGCAAATATGCTTTTTTTGCTGCGAACCGACACCCCCAACTAAGTTTAGAAGCAAACCCCCCAATTTTCCAGTTCTCAGAAATGATAGACCTACAGACACAATAGTTCAGACAGGTAAAGAGGACCCTCCCCAGACACAGCACCAACAATTGGGGAGTCTCTAATCCAACCCAGAAAAAAAGTTATTAGCGATAAATGCCAATGACATCACACCCTCAACATGGCAGCCGGGGGAGGAACAGACAGTAGGATCTGATGCAGGGGGACCCCCAAACATGGTGCCAAAAGGAACAGAGGTTCCAGCCCCTGTGGAAGATGACATGAAGAAAAGGCCTAAAGAGAAGTGGGGATTAATGGGCTAGAGCCAGGGGCTGGGACCAGGATTCCTGGGTTCTCTGGGAGAGGCATGAGGGAGTAGGTGGAACAGCCACAGGGTGGCCGCTGAACTGATGCATTGCCTGAATAGAGGACAATGATTTGCATAAAATTTACATGTGGTAATTTACATTTATTTATGCAAATTTCTAATTTTGCATAATTTGATTGGGGGATCAGACTCAGATGGGTAGATATTGGGGGCCAGATATTGAGAGGGGCAGCTGAGGGAATGAAGGTGGGTGGGTGGGTGTGTTGGACACCAGAGGACAGGAGGACATGGCGGGGGGAGCGGGGGGCAGATCTTGAGGAGAAGAGTGGGGTAGGCAGACATTGGGGGCAGGTGGGGGTGGGTCTGACTGACAGGCAGGCAGGGAACGAGCAAGTGCCTGGGGAGCAGGTCATGGAGGGGTTGAAGGAGCAGACTGGAGGGAGTTGGACAGTATGGGTGCACAGGTGGAGGGGGGCAGGGCTTGGGGCACAGGAGAAAGATCTTGAGGGAAGGAGTGGGTCAGATATAAGATGGGCAGGGGCAGGGAGGGAACAGGGTCAGATATTGGGGGCAGTGCCTGGGTGGGCTAAAGGGGGCAGATTTGGGGGAGAGTAAGGGGAGTTTACATTGGGGGTAGGTGTGGGGCAGATCCTGGGGGACAGGAATGGAGAGTGATGGGGTACACAGTGGGGGTGGGCAGGTGATGGAGCATCTGAGGGATGGGGTGACAGAGGGAGAGAGATGGGAGCAGATGGGGGGGTCAGAGGACTGAGGAAATTGAGTGGAGAGCAAGTCTTGGGGGGACTTGGCTAGAAAGAGAGTGGTGGGAATTGGTGTGAGGGGGTCAGTGTGACACAGGGACCAGGTGCTTTGGGGGCAGCTTGGGGTGGGGGATAAGGGGCAGATTGTGGGTGGGGGCAGGCAGACCCTGATGGGGTCTGTGAGGAGAGAGAGGGGGTGGCATGGGGTGGAGTCAGACTCAGTCCCCTGGGGAGCAGGTCGTACCAGAGGAAGGTAGTAGCAGGGAAGGACGGACTAAGGGAGATGTTGTGGAGAGGTGGAGTCAGGGATTTGGGGGGAAATCTTGGGGTTGGTGGGGGTGGATGGATAGGGACAGGTGTCAGGGAGGATGGGGGTTAGATCTTGGAGAGGAAGGAAGGAGAGCAAAGGGGAAGGAATCATGGAGGGATACGTTCCTCTGTGCCTACCTGCCAAGACAGACAGTCTCCTCCTCGCTCTCTCTCTCTGGGGGAAATGGATGATCTCCTCATTCCAGGAGGAGGGAGATTCAAACAGCTGCATCTCCCAGCTCCTGCAGGTGGGAATCCCTCCAGATACTCTCCTACAAAAAGGTCCTACCTCCAACATCCTACTGAGCTGGCTGCCTGGACTCCCTCCTGGCTCACCGAACTGAAGTGACTCCGCCTCCTCCCACACATACTGTCCCTTCCATGCTGCCGCTGCTCTGTCCCCTGCGGCTGCTGTCCTCACCTCCCTCACTTCAAGTGCAGACACTTTTGAGTCCAGGCCTTTGTGTCCTGTGTCCTTCAGTGCGTCAGCAAAGCTTGGGTTTTGAACAGCCACACTCTTCATATAGATGCTGATGATACTCAATTATACCCCTCTTTTTCTTCTGAGCCAGGCCCTGAAGTTTTGGTGCTCTCCCCGTGTTTAGCTGCAGTAGGTGACTGGATGAGAACTAGCCGATTGTAGCTGAATCCCAATAAGACAGTGGTGATTCTTGTTGGTGGGTGTCAGGCTCCGGGGCAAGGAGCCGGGAGAAGGGGGGTGGGGGTGGGGGAGAGAAGGGCAGAAAAGAAGGGAAAGGGTTGGAGGGAGTAGGGGATGTGCCACAAATCAAACACTGAAACCTCCCAGCTGTTCTCCGACATCAGGGAGACTGAATGCTCAGCATGAAAACCAGACAAGCGGGCCTAATAAATCTTACGGCTCATCATCGAGGTCACGGGACTGGGAGCTGGAGGGGAAACTACCAGTGGCGGGGTTATAGAGTGCAACAAGGGGCAAACACAGGTGAGAGAGGGTTAGGGCAATATGGAACAAGGCACAACGTGAGGGACTCAGGACAGGAGGAAGACCGACCAATAAGGAGAAGGAACAGGTGCAAGGAAGGTACACAGGAGAATACACACTATGGGGAGAGGACAAGGGAACTGGACGAGAAAGGCCTTGACGCACAAAGGGAATAAGGATTACAAGCAACAACAAGGAAGGGGAGTGCTACTCACACCAGACACACAAAGGGGTTAACAGAACATGGATACTCAACACACAACAGACATATATAGTGTAGACCTGTTTCTTCCCCTGTGGCTAAGATCAAGAGAAGCACAAGAACCAAACACCGGGAAGAGCAGTTGCTGGCAGCTTCTTCTTGAGAAGCATGTCTCCTCTCGGTGCTCTCGGGCCCCCTTTAACTATACAAGTTGGCCCTTTGGTTCTGTTCCCACCCTTCCCCAGGTAGCTGCTAGTTGTCACGTAGGCTGCTTGGATGTGTATTCTGGCCTGACTCCTCTGTTGTTTTATATATACACAGGATTGGTGTCTAAATGATCAGTGTATGTATAGAACAACAAACACCCCCAGGTTACATTAATTGGTTTTACTACATGTTCCTGCTGAGAACTGATGTACTCATGTAACATCAGTTACACATAGCCCCCATGACATTGGGGTGAAGAGAGAGCCACTTGGGCTCCCCAGGAGCATAGTGGCAGCAGTCAGGAGCCCCGGCGAGGAGCTGTAATCTGCAAGGCGCTCTTGAGGACAGCACGTCAGCTCCAAAAGCCACTGCTCATCCAGTAGTGAAGCCTCCTTGAGCAAGATCAGTTAGCAGGCTGAAGGCCAGAGGATCCTCAGGACATCCCTTCAGGACTACATGGATCAACCTGATCCCCAAGGGCCTCGTAGGCAATGAACTGCGAGTGCAGTAAAGCAACTCATGGGAGAGTGGTCTGAGGCATTTGTTGAAGTGGAATGTCAGGATACAGACTGTTGCTGATGTAGAAACACCCCTCTTGTAAGACCAGTCCCAGTCTGCTTTTGGGAACAGGCCTTCCTTGTCTTGTCCTCCCTTGGCAACTTGTTCCATTGCTGCACAGCTCTTACTGTTAGGAAGTTTTTCCTGCTATCCAACTGAAATCTACCTCCCTGGAATGTGATCCCATTATTTCGAGTCCTGTCCTCTGTAGCAATGCACTCTGTAGCAGTGCCTTTTGCCAGCTACAGCTGGTACGGCAGCTACGTCCATACATCTTGGACTCTGACCTGGCCACCATCGTCCATGCCTTCACCAAGGGTAACCCCACGTAGAGGATGTTGCAGTAGTCCAGTCTTGAGGTGATGCAGAATGCGGCAGCTTGTCTCCTTACGGGGATGGGGCACTAGGAGCGTTTAACACCTTTGCTTCATTCTCTTGTGGAGGCAACCCTGTATTTTTTCCTCCACACTCTGCACTGACCACCTAAAGTCTTCCGGGCCTAATTCAAGGTGTTGGTCCTTACCTATAAAGCCGTAAACGGCCTGGGCCCCACCTATGTGTGAGACCACCTCGCACCCCCCTGGGTCCTGGATCGGCCCCTATGATCCACCAGGGGCACTCTTCTTGAGGTCTCTCCCCCCTCCCCTTTTAGCATGGGGCAACGCTGGAGAGGGTGTTCTTGGTGGTTCCTGGCCGGTTGTGGAACTCCCTCCCGAGTAGTATCCATTTGTCCTTGGATCTTTCCTCCTTCAGGTGCCACTTCAAGACCTGGGTTTTTTTCCAGGATTTTGGTGGGGGCGATGGGTAATGGGAGGGGGTTTGGGAACGGGATTGTTTTCTAATTTCGGATTCTGAAGACCTTTTAGATGCATTTTAGATATAAAATAAAATATAAAATACAAAAATCAATATTGTATTGTTTTAGTGATTGTTTTCCCAGAGTCTCTCGGTGTCCACCCCCTCCCCCAGTCTCTTCCCATCCAGCCCCCCAGTGTCTCCCAGTGCACACCCTCCCATTCCCCCAATCTCTCCTCATCCACCCCTGTCCCGACTCCCTCCCCCATTCCCCCACACAATGCACACCCTCCCCCCAGTCTCTCTTCCAGTCCCAACCCAACCTAACCTCCGGCCCTCCCCCCAGTTCCAGATTCCTGGCCATTCCATGATTTTCCATCCCTTCCCCAGTCTCCCCCGCCCCCGATTTACTCACCGGCAGCACTGCACCAAGTCAGGCAGGCAGCATGGTGCGCTGTTTGCTTCTTGAGAGAAGTCGAGCATGCGCGCAGGTCCCTGACTGTCTCAGCTGCCCGCACATCTCACCACCTGAGCCCCCCCCTCCTGCCCAGGGCATTAAGGGCTCACTATGGGTTTCTTCCCCCATAGACATCCATGGAAGTTTGCCCCCACACGATCTGGCAAGGCGTTGCTAGGGTTTTTTTGTTTTTGTTTTCACACGCACTGGATGGCACCCCTAGCCACCCAGTGCACATTGTTAGATGGAGCCCTGCAGGGGCAAAACCTTGTGACGCTCCATCTCTGGCAAGGCTGATGAGTAGGAGGGGGACCTCCCCCTCCTGCAATCATGCGCTTGCGCTGAAGTGACCAGACCATCCCCAAAGAGAGCGAGCTCAGCTTAGGTGCTTATCTGTACTTGCCGCAGCAGCTGCTCTGCACTTCTGGGTTTGGGAATCAGCCTGATTCCCAAACCCGGAAGCGTGGAGCAGCCGCTGCGGTGAGCGCCGGTAAGCAGCTAGCTGAACTCACTCTCTTTTGACCTCCTGCCTGCCTGCACTCAGTCTGGGAGCCTTCCAGACCCAGCCTGAGTTCAGGCAGGGAAAACAAGTCCAGACAGCGTGTGAGGAGCTGCTGGGGGGGGGCCCAACACCCCTAATGCCCCTGATGGAGCACCGTGCCTGTATACAGGCCTGCAACTGGCCAGACTTTTTTAAAAAGGCCTGTTTGCTTGGACAGGCGTTTGGTTTTCAGGGATAGCGTGTAGCTATTAGGGATGTTGGTCTAGATGGGCGTGGTTTGCTTGCAGTGCCAGCCTACAACAGGGCAAACCTTTTAAAAAAGGCCTGTTTGCTTGGACAGGTGTTTGGCTTTTGGGGATAGGGTGTAGGTACTAGGGATGCTGGTCTGGATGGGTCTCGTTTGCTTACAAGGCAGCCCCGCAACTGGCCAGAATTATTTTAAAGGGCCTGTTTGCTTGGACAGGCGTTTGGCTGTCAGGGATAAGGTGTAGCTACTAGGGATGCTGGTCTGGATGTGCCTGGTTTGCTTGCAATGCAGACCTGCAACTGGCCAGACTTTTAAAAAAGCCAAACACTTGTCCAAGCAAACAGGCCTGTCAGGGATAGGGTGTAGCTCATGGGTGTTGTTAAGGGTGGGCTGACGCCCCAGATCTTTTTCCTGGTGCCCCGGATGCAGGCAGGCTGTGGAGTATTGAAACTGACTAAGCGCTAGTCAGTTTCAATTTGAAACCGCTTAGCGCCTAGTCAGTTTCTAAATGGTTACTTCCTGCCTATGTCTCAGACCAAGTGACTCCCCCAGCTGATCCCTGCTCCAGCAGCACCACTGGTGAGCTGGTGCTGCTTGAGCCTGTGCTTTACTGGGAGAAAAGGCAGCTGCAGATTGATCCCTCCTGCAGCCCTGCACATTTCCAGAACTGAGGAGTCTGTGAAAGGATCCTCCAGAGGAACAGAACCCAACTGCTCTGAATCCTGGGCCAGGCAGGTAGGTGCTTGCGGGGGGCAGGCTATTTGGGTGGGAGGGCTGAAACTTCCCTCTCCCTCCCCAAACATAGACAGTGACCTGGGATGCCCCCCTTGTGATCCAGCGGGGGGGGGGGAGAGACCCCAGACGAGCCAGATGCCCTCTGCCCTCCCCAGTTCTGCCCACCCTTGCTGTTGCTGCCCTCCTCACTGCCGGGCGCTGTCTGCCTTGTGCCCAATATGGGGGGAAAGAAAGGGCAGAGTCAGAAGCCTCAACTCTGCTTCCCTTTTTACCATTGCCCCAGGCCAGGACTACAGTGAGTAACTCTCTGTGAGGCTAACTTTCTCATTAGATTGTTAACCCTAATTATTACTCTATGAATATTGTTAATATTTTCTAGAGGGGAACTTTACATATAATACACTAAATAAGAAAAACAAAACATAAATAAAGACTGTTGCATTTCACTTGCTTTTTGCCCCCCACCCCGCCCTTTTAAAAAAACAACAGAAAAATGATTGAGTTGAGTTACTATTCAGAGATTCTCAAAATCCGTAGCTTAGTTTTCAGCAAGTAGGGAGTGAACTGAGCAACTTATAAGAATAGAACAGAACATTTTTCTTAAATGGGTTGCCATACATGAACATTTTTAGATGGCAATTATCAAAACTACACTTTGCTGCAGCTCTGCCACCTGTAGTTCTCATAAGTGCCCTCTAAACATTTGCATATACGGCAACATTAAATTAATCCTGCTGCTAAACATGCTGCTGTTGATCATTGTGGCTGGCTAATTTTGGGAGATATTTGATGTTAATAGGTCACAAAATTAGCAGGCACCTGGAAGCCATTGGCACCCAGAAAACTGAGGCTGGTGACTGGTTCAGGGGTGTAGTGGGGGCAAGAACAGTTTAACCCTGCTCCACCATTGGGGGGTATTCTGAGTGCACATCTCTCACAAAAAACTGCACGTTAGGGGCTCTCCAACTTTGCCCTTTTAGGTCATTGTTACCTCGGGCACTCTTTGCTGGGGCTTACAGTCTTGGGGTGGGTGGGTTGTTCCCCTATAGTCTTTGCTGGGGTTTACAATCTAAGCGGGGGTCCCCTATACTCTTTCCTGGGGCTTACAGGGTCAACCATCTAGCTTTAAAATGGCTTTAAAGATCATGGTATGTGACATTAACAAACTGGGCTAACACGGGAGTTGGAAAACCCCTTTATTCATTGCTGGTACCTATTATGCAAAGAGAGGGATTGGAGCGGGCAGGGGGACACAATGGCTATGGGGTGGGGGCAGCACAAATTGATTCTTGGGGGCACAAATTAACTGGTTATATATCTAGAAGAATGTCTCTTTGCATGGCATAATGTGCTTAATAGGCTGCCTTTTGGGGTGTCTTGTGTGTTGGATTGTGGCTTGGCCATTTGGAATTTAGTGCTCTGCATGCGCTTTATTCCTTGCTTTCTACCTGTGGATGCTTGTAGTTGGAATTGTGGGAAACACCCAGTTGTAAGCCACCATTGAGGGTGTAGTGAGTACAGACAACCTCCATTCTGAGGGTGTAGTGAGTACAGACAACCTCCAGCAACAGACAACCTCCAGCACCAGCGGCCGCGGTGTCCCCGCAGCCGCCGGTAAGTATGACCCGATCCCTGGGGGGGGGGTTTAACACCCCCCCAACCCCCCAGGGATCACCCCTACTAAAGTTCAGTGCTTGCTTACCTTGCGGAGCTCCGGGTGCGGCGGCGGCGGGCGGTCCGGCGGCCTCAGCGCCGGCTGTGGCTGCCGGCGTCAGAGACGCTCTAGGCCTTCCGGGGAACTTCCGGGTTTCCCCGGAAGGCCTAGAGCGTCTCTGACGCCGGCAGCCACAGCCGGCGCTGAGGCCGCCGGACCCCCCGCCGCCGCCGCACCCGGAGCTCCGCAAGGTAAGAGCAAGCTGAACTTTAGTAGGGGTGATCCCTGGGGGGTGGTGTGGGTGTTAAACACCCCCCCCCAGGGATCGGGTCATACTTACCGGCGGCTGCGGGGACGCCGCGGGCGCTGGTGCTGGGGGGTGGGCTTGCCTCAGTCTTTTTTTAAACAAAAATCCAGGCTGGGCAGGGTGGGTGGGGGGTGTCCCCCCTTCCACCCGCGCAGCCTGGACTCGGGGAGGTTTTTTTAAAAAAACTTTTTAAGGCTTTAAGTTTTTACATTGCAGCCATTTTTAAATGGCTGCAATGTAAAAAAATCCGGTACCCGGAATCCGGTACCGGGACCGGATTTACCGGGTCGAATCCGATAATGCCGGTACGCCCGGTACCGGCATTATCGGATACCGGATTTACCAGTTTTCCCGCCCCTACTGTTTTCCACCTAAAATGTCTGCTTTCTGTCTTTCGGGTGGAGGGACCTAGGAGCTTGGATGGAAGGAACAGTTTCCAGCGCAATCTTTGCTGGAACGTTCCTTGCATTCTATAAATGGCCCCATCTTTTACATTTGGTGGGATGTTGTGGCAGGCTTTTCTGCAAGAAAGCTATGCCACATGTTGGTTCACTTCACTAATGACTAGTCTAACGGCCTGCCCGGCTGTGGCAGATGCTGCCTTTTACACTGCAACAGCACTGTGTAGCATGGTTGGGGTCTGTGCGAGAAGTGGAACTCTATGCTGCTGCTTTTGTGCTGTGTGTGTATCATACACAATATAACAACAATGTGCCGTTCTGCTCCACTTGGCACCGCACGCTGCGGCGAGTTTGCTGTGGCCCTGGAGTTACTTATGTATTGAACATATTTATGTTACTGCATATGAGAGTGGCCAAGGAGTACCACTTCCTTCTCTCCTTCCCCCTTCCTGTACCACAGGGCTCTCCTTGCGCACTGCATTATAGGGGTAAAGGGGGCCAAAGGGCAGACCGAATTAGTACAGCAACACCTGCAATTCTGTACCATTTCTCTGCAGTACCTTGCAGTTGGAGGACAGACACCTGTGTCTCTCTCTCGTCTGTGCTACTCTTGCGGATTGCACTGGCATTGTGTTTACATCCTGATCCAAAGTATGGCAGAACTTATCTGGATCACTGACGATTCCTACATTTGCCCTTTGGAGCCGTTTGTATGCAAAGAGGGGAGTAGCTTTTCCTCAGACAACCAGAATGATGATATCTGGTGGTTGGGAAGAGGAGGAATGAGATGGCATGAGATCATTCCAACATTCGATAGGATTCAGAGACGACTTGATGTTCCACCTCCAACAGGAATCGTGATCCACTGTGATGGAAATGATGTGGGCGATAGGGATGTGCGAACGGCGGTTCGGAACTGTTCTAATAATCCCATCAGACTGCAAGGACTCACTGAATACAGTGAAAATGCAAAGCAAAAGTAAAAATTGAAAAGTGAAAGCAATTTGCTCAGTAAACACAGTGTTCTGTGTCCAGGAATAGGTTACTTCCAGTTGCAAAGTGTTTGCTGGTATGAAGCTTTGTGGGTGGGCAAGGACAGCAGGGCTGGAAAGCCTCCCTCCAGCTCTGTGGGTGGGTGGGGACAGTGGGGCTGGGCTGGCCTGCCTCCCAGAGTGCTAGCCCAGATAAAACAGCTGAGGCTGCTGGTTCGGCGTGGCTGCCTGTCACGACAGGATACTCGAGGGTGGTGGCTGGCGACCAGCAGGGAAGAACGCCTGCCTGTCTGTTATGTTTCACGGGATAAACCTGTGCATGTCAGTGGCACGGCCGCCCAACAGTGACACGAGGGGGCTGCCCCACGGACTCCAGCCGGCTGACTGCCATCTAGTTTATAAACACCCACAGGCTTTCGGATGTGTCCAAGTGTAACTCATCTACTCAAGACCTTCAAAGGAATGTCAAAATCCGAAGGTAAGAAGAGACGGGCTCCGTTAAAGCCTTTTGTGAGTAATGTGCTTCCTCTCCTCCAACTGAAGGGCCATGTGCTGAGAACACCATTGTGGAGGAGAATGTGAGTCATTTGGATTGGATTTTATCCACATTATGAATTGTAGGCTGAAGTTCAGTAACGTGTTTAACAAAATGAAGACTGGTGTCCAAGAGAAATTGCTTAAAGTCAGATAAAAAGTTTGATAATTTGCAGAAAGGTCTGAACAGAAGACGGGGTGGTGGAAGATAAATTACAAAATAAATAAATCCAGGTTTTACGTAATAATCATCAAGCCACAAGCTGTTACCTGAAAAAGTAGAAGAATTGTAAAATCTGAGCAGGACGACAAATTTAAGATGTATTTGTTTCCAAGAGGGAGCAGAGCAGGGTGATCCATTATAATTCAAAAAGACATTTCTGAGAAAATTAACAAAAGAAACCGAACTCTGCATCCCAAACCTATATGTAATGAACACCCCAAAACTATAGAGGAGAAATTCCTAAAATCCCAGGATAAAGAGGCTGTACTGAGAGAGACTAGACAGATGCAGAATAGATCCTTTTGGGAAGACAAAGAATTAATATTCCCAGCATGGACACTCGGAACAAGGCAAAGAGCACAGAATGAGCACAGAGATTTTCTGGGAAGTCAGGGAATGAAAGCCAGGTGGCATTTCCCACCAGACTGGTATTCAGCTTTAATAGGAAACGGAAGAGCTTCAGTTCTTGCCAACTGCTGGTTGGGTGTAGCGTCACAAAATTTAAAAACTTAATTTTCTTCCGTAAGAGAATCCTGTTGAGTGGAGGCAATTAATGGGAGCGTATGAAGGGAACAACAGCCTCGGTTGCTGCTGAGAGTACATACTTATTTTGCTAATGTGGCGTCTAATCACTAATATCAACAGGGATGGTAGCTGAGAAATCGGTTGAAAGTCTCAGGGGTTAGGAATAATGAGAAGCTGTTTGGCGGAGATCTCCAAGTTTTATTGTTTAACCTTTAAAACTTACAAATTTGTTGTTGCAAGGTTTGATATTGAGATATAGATTGCAAAGCAGGCAGGGACCGAAGGTTGGATTTAAGCACAGGCACCACCAAGTGGTTGAAGGGGGAAAGGAACGCACAAAGTGGATAACAGACAGGAGGCAAACTCCACTTGGACACTATTGCGTAGGCATGTTGCCTAGGGCACCAATACAGTCCCCCTGCAATGTGCCTAAGGAAGGTTAACGTGGACTTTGCATTACGTCTGTTTTCACCCATGTCTGGAGAGAGTGTGGTTGCCGTGCAGGTCCCAGACGTAAGGAATGGAGACTGAGTTGTCAATGCAGCACAAGAAGCCCTTAAAAAATGTAAAGGACCTCCCTCCTACAGCTTTATCTCTGAATGTAAGAGGGCTACGCAGAAGGAAACAGGTATTTAACTTTTAAAAATTGAAAAAACTGACTTTTTTTTCTGCAGGAGATGCATTTATTGTATAAGACAATTTTAGATTTCAGGACAAAGATTTTCCAGAGTGTTGGTTTTCCGGCAATGCAAACAAAAAAAGAGTGGAGTGGTTATGGGAATTAATAAAATCATTAGATAAAAAAATTACCCTCTTTATCTTCTGTCTGAGAGTACTTTTTAATGCTTGTGGGCACAATAGTAGGTGCAGAGGTTACCCTTGTAAACATATATGCTCCAAACAGTCACACACTGGAATTTTTTCAAAATTGCACTGGGGAAGAAAGGAAACACTGGTGGTTATGGGAAATCTTAATTGTATCCTTGATCAGAAGGAGAGATCTCGGGGGGGGGGGGTCAGCAGGATCCAATGCATGGGTTAAGGCCACAGCAGGGTTGCTTATGGAGAGCGCTACACCCTAACATGGTGGATTTATACTTTTTTTTTTCCGATCCACATCAGTCTTATCAAGGATCGATCATATACTATCTGATAAGAGCTCGTCTCAGTTTTTCTAAGGCAGAAATAGTACCAGTTGTATTTTCATATCATGTTGAAATGTTGGAATCAGCTATAATTAGCTCTTCACAAGAAACAAAAAGATCCAGCTGGTCCATGAACAGAAAACTGGCTTCAAAATACAGTTCTTCAAGAACAGGTGACAGGGTCTCAATTGTACTTAAAATAGACCTCTATTAATTATTATTGATAATTAGGTGCATCCCATAAAATTCATGGTGCGATATTAGGAAAAAAAATATTTCAATTTATAGTCTGCCCTATCTCAAGAAATGGCTATGGGCGGCTTACAATTTAAAAAGAACATCACAAAATACATATAAATTAAATCCCATCCCATCCCTCCCACTCTTACTTGGAGCCCCTTCTCCTTTACAATACGAAAAGATACATATAAAGCAAACATTACAAAACCCCCACTCATACACAACCATCCCACCCACTCCCTAGTCTCATCCCCACCCCCCCTTCCCAAATCCAGGCCCCTCCCTCTCAAAGAGGCAGCATGACTCAGGGGTGTGGGTGGATGGGAGAGTTAAGGCTGTTGTTCGTGAGAAATTTAATTGTAAATCTTGGGTAGCAATCAATGAGTTGATTGCATTTATAGTTGCAAGTATAAAACCACTCATAGTAAGAAAAGTATGAGAGAGATAATAAATGTGAGAGTTCAACAGATGCCCTTAGGAGAACAAAATGCAGTTCTATTCTGACAAAGCCAAAAGGCAGACACAGCATTAGCTTGGATAGTCAAGAAGTGGAAACGAAAACAATATATTGGCAGGATAATTTAATGAAGAGAAGAGGAACACTGAAAGGAGGGACAAGAATTTGTCTCCTTTTGTAAAAAAAACATGCACAAGACAACTTGCCCCAGTGAAGAGAAAATCATTCTGTTTTTAAAGGCATTAAACCTTCGAAACGGATGAGCAGATGAAGGTAATAAATCAGCTTCTTTCTTTAAATGAGATCAGCTGATCCTGGGACCACTGTTGAAATGGAACAAGTTATCCCATTTTCAATTGAGCAGGGAAAAAATTGGGAATATATCTAACAAAAAAAATAAAGAAGTTATTTGTAAAAAAATAATTATCACATACTTCCAATGGAAAAGGTTACAAGAGATTGAGGGTGTTTTCACACAGATAGTTAGTCCGCACTAACTGAATCTAGTGTGGACTAGTTTGTCTATCTGAACGCTGTCAACAGCACTTATTAGTGCAGACTAAGAGATAAGTACGATTCTTATAAAACCCCAACCACTTGCTTTTATAAGAACCATAGTTAAAGTAGTCTGCACTAATGTCCTTGTTTGGTAGGTTACAATTATTTTCTGAGTCATTAGTCCGCACTACATTGTCCATCTAAAAGGCATCACTATGTTAGTGTGGACTAACAAACACCGTACTTATTTCAAACTAGTGCGCATTACTCTGGCTGTCTGAAAACGCCCTTAAAGACTTGACAAAATCTATCATGTAGCTGGTTACGGCATAAAATATTATGAAAATTATGATTTTGCCTAGACTGTTGGACACAATAACAGCCGTCACAGTTAGAATACTGAAGGAATATATTAGTAAACTGGATTAGACAACAAATTCCTTCGTATGGCAAGGAAAAAAAATCAGGATTAGAATTACAACTATGAAATCCACCTGCTAAGGAGAGAGGGGGGCTGGGGATCTCAGATTTCAAGATAGACTCATGGGCCTCAGCTCTCAGGTCTACCAAAAGCTGGTATTAAAGTAACCATTAATCTTTGTGGGTGGATATTAAATCCAAAACACTTCTGCATAATAATATTAGAAATACTGTGGAAAAATGTGTCATTAGCAATAAAATATGGGAGACGCACTCGTGTGCAGGTCATTCTCTAGGCATCTGGAGTAAAATATGGACAATGCTTGATATCAATCAGAATCTTTCATCCTTCACACCTGTCACATAGTGCATCCATGTTGCAACTAAGTCGGCCCCTTCACATCGAGACAGAATATGGGAAAGGTGGGGCTTGTCCAGGTTAAAACAGCTCTTCCACCAAGGGAAATGTATCACTTTGATGGATTTAGAAAAAGGACTTGGAAAGAAATGAGACACTAAGCAATATCTCCAGCTCAAACGTGTCTTCAGTAAAATGAGACAATTCTCACACTCTCCCCACCAACTGGAGCTCTTGCTGATTGTCTTTATGGGTCATTCTAAGTTTTTAACTCATACCGATGTTGAAGAGAATCCTTAATCCTTCCCAAAGCTGTACCTTTTGGAAGATGGAAAAGAGACTTACTAAAAGAACTCATCCAAGCTAAAATACAAGCAGTCTGACATCACATCAACCACTAGAGTGCAAATCACAACAGCCAGCTATGAGAATATACATAACTCCATCTAAAATAGCTTTTCTACCCAAGCATCTAATCAATGTTGGAAAGGCTATGGGAAAGCAGTCGGCACGTTCATCCACTGCTGGTGGCCATGTACTAAAATAAGAGACTTTGGGCTATCGGTCAAAAGGTTTATTAAGGTGGATATCACAGGATTGGAATTACCGCCATCTATATTTCTTCTAGGTAATGACATATTTACAGAAATGTCTTGGATTACTTGAACATTGCCACTGACTTAGGAAAGCTGCTCCTGGCCTACATTTGCTTGGGAGTTTGAAGTACTTGTTTATTAATACAATAAACAATGGGTTCTTGACATGGTGTGGAGGAGGTGGTGGGGGAAGCTAACAAGACCTGGAAGAACCCAACAGGATCCCTCCTCTCACCTCCGGGTTCATCTGCTGATAGACAGATTGCTACAGAATTTCTAATCCCTATTTATCTGTGGGCCTTCTCCTCCTCTCACAAAAGGAGATAAATTTAGCCTGTGGACTTCAAGGTTAGGAAGAGGGGACTGCAATAGGGTGATGTGGCCTGGGGTAAATCCTTTCAGGATCCATGCCCCACAAAGGCCAGCCCCAACGGGATCTTTTTGAGTGCCCTTGATTTGCCACAATTTCATGTAGAGGGGTCGGTGTGCACCTCCTGGCCAGGTACAAACACCCCCATAACTGGGCTCAGGCTACTGGCGCTGTCGCCCGCCCTGGAGCCCTCAAGTAGAGCCTTTTCCCGGGTTCTGGTGGGGAGGCACCATCCCTCCTGCTAGTGAGGCAGCACCCTCACCGTCTCCTCTGTCTCTCAACTGCAGACTCAGCCTTTTATCCTCTGCCACCACGACCATCACGCTACCGAGTCCCAGGCTCTACTTTCCAGCATCTGGGCTGGCCCCACTCGGGCCCTTGGTTGCTGGTCCTGGAGGCTAGCCCAGCTGAGGCATATTAAGGTGCTGTCCAGTGCTGCCTCAGCACCTGCACCTCCCAGGCCGGCACTAACTGTCCTTCAAGGGCCAGGGTCAGGCACCCAGGCAGTCCCTGCTACAAGGCCCCACACATATTACCTTCCCTCTGCAGGTCTTTCCCAACCCCGCTAGCATTTGAAAATGGAATGGAGCAGTTGGTGTAGAAAGTGTCCCCATCCCACGGTTAGTAACCCCAGGGGCGTAGCTAGCTTGCAATGGGCCCTGCTGCAAGAAATGGACTCTTCCCCCATCCCGGTTTATCCAAACTGAACTCGGCTGAACCGAACCAATGAACCCAAACTCGGGTTTCAAATCGAACATCCGAACCGCGTTCTATTCGCCCATCCCTAGGGGAGAGGGGTGATTGGGCGGTTGTCTTGTCTTATCTGTTTTCTTCTTTTAATGTGTGTGAACTGTTTTTAATTGTTTTTATTATTGTAAGCTGCCTGAGGCAGGTGGGGCGGGGTAATAAATTTTGAAANCTCACATAGACCCATCTCGTGCTGCCACCGCCAGTACTTGCTATGTCTCCCGCGCTTGTCTCTGTGCACAGTATTGCTAGCCCTCCCCTTTAAATCAGGAGACCTATGAAAAATACATGTTGCAGGACTCCAATGGAACTAATGAAACCCTGCAACATGTACTTTTCATAAGCCTCCTAATTCATAGAGGAGGGTAGGCAATACTGCCGCACGCTGCAACAGGAGAGGACAAACCACCACTGGCGTAGATACCACAAGGACAGGAGGAATAACCCCTCTCTCGGCTGCAGCAGCCTAGACTCCATTTTCTCTTCAGTGCCCCCAACCCATCCTTATTTGCAGCTACAGTATATTTGGGGGGGGGGGGAACCCCACTATAGTTCTACAAGATTCTTAGCTGTGAAATGGCCAAATGACCAGTTCCATCTCCTAACCCTGAGTGAATGAAAGGTTTTTTTCTTTTTACAAGTTGACGCATGTGAAAGATGGAGGGGGAGGTGTGGAGCAGAGGAAGGGTTGGAGAGGAGTAGGCCTGAAGGTGTGATCTTCATCTGCCCCTCTGCTACAGGTCTGTCCTAAATGGACCCGGGGAATCTCACCTCGACAGTGACCGAGTTTATTCTTCTGGGCCTCACCGACAACCCTGCACTGAAGCATTTCCTCTTCATGCTTTTCCTCATAGTCTACTTGATTACCTGGCTGGGCAACCTCACCATCATCATCACTGTCATCTCTGACCATCAGCTCCACACCCCCATGTACTTCCTCTTGGCCAACCTGGCCTTCCTAGATGTCAGCGACTCCTCCGTCAATGCCCCCAAGGTGCTCTCAACCCTCCTCTCCCGCAGCAAAACCATCTTGTTAAAAGAGTGCATCATGCAGATGTTCTTTTTCCACTTCATTGCCGGTGCCATGACTGCCTTCCTCACGGTGATGGCTGTTGACCGGTATGTAGCTATCCATAAACCACTGCACTATTTAGTTATTATGAACAGAGGAGTGTGCGTAGTGCTGGTGATAGGATCATGGCTGGGTGGCTTTACTCACTCCATTGTTCAGATTGCATTGATCATGAAGTTACCATTTTGTGGACCAAACGTCCTGGACAATTTCTACTGTGACGTGCCTCAAGTCATCAAACTGGCCTGCACGGACACCTACCTGGTGCAATGGCTGATGGTCTCCAATAGCGGGTTCCTGGTCATAATTATCTTTGTAGGTTTGCTCATTTCATACATGCTGATCCTGATCAAGATAAGGAAATATGTCACTGAAGGGAAACGCAAAGCCCTCGCCACCTGTGGAGCCCAGATCATGGTGGTGTGCTTGATTTTTTTACCCAGCATCTTTGTCTATGCTTGGCCCTTCCAGAAATTTGCAATGGACAAGATGGCTTCACTCATTTACACCATATTCACCCCCATGCTGAACCCACTGATTTACACACTCCGAAATGCTGAGATGAAGATGGCTATCAGGAGATTACTAAACAGAATACTGCTTTCAGGAAGAAATAACTGACACACTCAGCTAATTAAACCATCAGCACTAAATCAAAATTCATGGAAATTGGTTATCCAAATCTCAGAGGCACCCCTGAAAATCCCACTTCTTATTTAACTGTTTTGATTTGCTTCAATATTGGAGAGGTACAGGTTCTTCCTCTGCTTATGGCACAAACTTGTAGCTCAGGAACTCCTACCAACTCATCAAGCAGGTCACATAGTGATTTTCAAAGATAAAAATGGCACGTAAATAACATAAAAATAACTTTGTTTCATAACCTGCATTGAAAGTCAAAGGTAATCATGCAAATAAAGGTCCGTTTTCTTTTTGAATTCTTAAAAGGTGCTTTCCCACATCATTGATTTATGCACATTATTATTTTACCCAAATATTTCAGTAACTTGGGAATGCCTTCATCCACATGTTTTCTATCCAATGCGCATGTTGGAAAAGCACATTACAGGGTGCCCCAAACTGTCTTGAATAAGAATGTTTTTTTATTGTGTACTTAAATGGATTGTGTGAATGCTGTATTGAAACTGCATTCACATAATGCACATATGTTCAACATGGGAATGCAGGGCACAAAGGAATGCACAGGAACCCCTCTGTTAATCCTCCAGCACAACAGAAGTCCACAGAGAGAGCAGATGCTGCTCCAGGCATGGCAAATGAGTCAGGGAACCTCCAGAGTGGTGGAAGAAATCAGCTTCCGGAGGAGGGGAGAAAGGTCATTTCTGGCTTCCTTCCTGTAACACTGAGAATGTGGACAAAAGCAAGAGAAATCTACGCATCAAACAATGTGGGAATGCAAATTATCATGCACAATTTTACAATGTGCATTAAGTTCAAGTGTGCATTCCAATTTGCTATTCCCCATTCACATGTTCAACTTTTCTCCACATCTTAAACAACCAGATTAAAAACAATGCAGACTTTTTATAATGTGGGAAAGCGTCCTCAGACATTCTGTTGTTTAATCCCTCCGTTTCCATATGGGGGGTAGCAAAGCTTCCTGTACCCAGTTGGGGGGGGGGGAGAGTGCGAGGATGAACGTTAACTCTACTGCACAGTGTGAGCTCATTCCACTCCTCTCCCCAAACGCAAGAAGAAATCGAATTAAGGATTCACATTCACTTTGAACAGCCTAAAATATTGGCTAGAATGCACATGCACACGCACACGCACACACAAACGCACACTCTCTCTCACTCACGCGGCAAAGGAAAACGGCTTCACATGAGCTAGACTCTGCATTCTGAGCAAGGGGTCTCCATGGTTAATCGTTGAAACTCCTCTTATTACACTTATTCCTGAGCTGCTCAGCATCGCCCCCGCTCTTTCCTTTAACTCTGCGGCTCTTTTGCTAACGGGAGACTGAGTGGTGTCTGTCTTGCTCGTGTCTTGCACATTTTTGCAGGTATTTTATGAATAGTTAATAACGACAACCTGCTAGAAGCAGGGTTCGGCAGCGGCTGCTGCCACCTGTGCCCCCAGCTCTGCTGCTGCGCACGAGGAGCAATTGAATCAGCAGTTGAGGAATAACTGAACCAATGCCTGCTCCTGGGTCATGGAGGGACACTCCCTGTGGGTGTCAGGGGGCAGAGTCCGCTCTTTGGGTGAGACAGGGGCTGCCAGGAGCTCCCCACTTGCTGTGAGACCCCCCTCCTGCCAGCTGTCTTCTCTGCTCTGAGGCCCAAGCACTGACCTGACCCACAAAATTCACATCCCTGGGGGGCTATGCGCATGCGCGAGTAGTCAGGTCGTGCCGATACCGCGCTCCTCCGGCAAACCCGATCCAGCACTTAAAAAACCCACAAAAAAACCTGAACTTGAAAAAATAAAGTACAACACCGGCGAGGGGAAGGCCTGGGGCATGGGCCCACCGAAAAAAAGCAGGGGAAAAAGGACCTCTGACCCGCATGTGGCAGCAGAAACAAGCAGCTGAGGCTGCACAAGAAGACACTGGGGTGAGTGACAAAATGGCGGCCGCGATGTTACCCACCACCCCAGGGGACAGAGAAACTGAAGAGCAAACCACCATAGAAACAATCCTGGCTGAAATAAAAGCCTCCAGGATGGAAATACAGGCATCAAGGGCAGAAGCCCAAAAAGACAAAATTGAAGTACTGGGAAAAAAATCAGTACAGTAAATAAAGCGGTGGATGATGGGAATAAAAAATTAGAAATCATGGTAAAAAGACTTGATCAGGCAGAGGAAAGAATTTCCAACTTAGAGGATCAGGCGCTAAACTCTGACAGTGATTAAGCAAAAAAAAAAGATTCCCTAACCCTGCTGAGATTCAAATGCGAGGACCCGGAGAACAGATCCAGACACAGCAACCGTCACATAATGGGAATCAAAGAAAACAGTGAAGCAGAGGGGATGCAGGAGATGTTAATGCAGATCTTTCAACATCATTTTCCAGATCAACCTCAGCTCCACAACATAGAAATTTAAAGGGCACACAGAACACTAAGGCCCAAACCAAAAGACTCTGACCCACCCAGGGCCATTATAATCAAGTTCTTAAAATAACAAAGCAGCCATTCTAACAGAATCCAGGAAAAAAAGACAACCGTTAGAATATCAAGGCAGTAAAATCAGAATCCAAGCGGATTATGCAACAGAAACCATGACAGGGCGTGGGCAAAATTCTACAGTGAACTAAATGAAAGGGGGTTCAAACCCCAATTATGGCACCCAGCGAAACTAGCAATCCTTGTAAATGGCAGGAGAAGGGTCTTTGAAGACACCACAGACTTAGAAATATTCCCACACGCCCACAAGCCAGACCAACCGAACAGAAAGAGGAAAGATGAGACTTAATATCACAGGTTAAACGACTGAACATTACAGGTGTCCGGGTAAAATAAAATAATATGTACGAGACTATATATGCATAGCGCAACTGATAATTTGGAAAAAATGTAAAGTAATGCCGGAGGGCGGGGGGAGGGAAGGAGAAAGTAAAACACACAAGAAACCCCCAAAGCACCCCATTAGGAGGGGGGGGGGAATGGGAAATTGCATTCCCATCAGACATATGTTGCTAAGCAACGTAAGGTTCAAGCAAGTAATGTTTTATTGTTGTATGTATACGTTGTTAATGTTATTTAATATATTTCCAGCTCTGCTAGAATTAGATTGGACAACCAGGCTTATTCCCCACTCCAGATGCACCTGTGATCCTAATATAGAACAAGATAAAGAAACCCATAAGCAAAGAGAATCACCACATACTCAAACACAAACAACCCAATGGCAATGACAACAGGTAAACCCCCAAATATAAGATTTGTTTCCCTGAACGTGAAAGGCCTAAACCACCCTGTAAAGAGGAAAAAAGTTACAGAATTTATAACAGACCAACAAATAGAGGTTTTCTTTTTGCAGGAGAGACACCTGCTGCAAAGAGACTTGAAAAGGTTCACATTCAGAGGTAAAGGCGATATATATGCAGCATGTGGGAAGTAAAAAAAGGCAGGAGTTCCGATAGGTTTCACATCAGCAATCAAATTTAAACTAATAGGGAAAAAAAACAAGGAAGGTAGATTTTTATTATTAAAAGGCCTATCAGACACACAGCAAGTCACATTAGTTAACCTTTATGCTCCAAATGAGAACACACACCAATTCTTTCAAAAATACATCCCCCTGATCACTCAACACACAGAAGGCTTATTAATCATTCAAGGAGACTTTAATTCCCCGTTGACAACACTAGATCACGCCACAAAAACACAACTCACACCCACAAACACATAGCAACGATGTTATCCCAACATGGCTTAATAGATGTCTGGAGATGCTTAAACCCCACAACAAGAAGTTACACCTTCCACTCAAACGGACACAACACAGACACAAAAATAGACCATTTGATAACAGAAAAAGACACACTACACAACTGCTGTAAGTGTGAAATAATACCTATCACCTTTTCAGATCATAATGCGCTGGTCTCTACCTTTAATTGGAATGCATCCACAAAGCAAAAATCTCATAGTTGGCAATTGGATAGAGGAATATTAAAAAATGAGTGGATAAAACAACAAATAGAAGATCTTAAGGAATATTTTGATTTAAACATAGGAACGGTACAATCCCCCCAAATATTATCGGAGGCAATGAAAGCTGTAATATGGGGTAAAATCATAGCATAAACGCAAAAATGAATAAGATGAGAAGAGGAAGGAATGAAGCCCTTCTTAAACAATTAGCAAACCTAGAAATAGAAAACAGCAGATTTCCCACCAAGAGTAACCAAATTGAAATTCAAAGGCTACGCAGTGAAATAGACACAATAGAAATGCAAAATATCGCACAACAACTGAGAAAAATTAAAAGCTTTTATTTTCAAAACTGCAATAAACCAGGCAGAGCTTTAGCACAATTAACAAAAGCTAAAAGAACAAACGCTGCCATCCCAATAATAAAAATTCAGGATGGAAGCAAAACATCAAAACAGCAAGAAATACAAAGAACATTTGTAGAGTTCTATCAGAAGCTGTACACGTCCTCAAACCCAGACCCTGAAAAAATAACAGAATTTATTAATAACTACAACATGCCCAAATTTAACAAAGACCAGATAAAATACCTTAGTTCTATAATAACAGAAGAAGAGACCAAACGCACAATTAAAGAATTAAAAAAAAACCAAGGTAGGTAGACCTGATGGCCTGCCAGCAGAATTCTACAAAACGTTTAGTAAAATAATCATACCACACATAACAAACACATTCAACAACATACTGAGTACTCAAAAAATGCCAACAACATTCTACGAAGCAGTTATCACCCTAATACCCAAACCAGGTAGAAACGCAGAGGAATGTGGTAGCTACAGGCCAATCTCTTTGCTCAACACAGATTACAAAATATTCACAAAAAATATTCGCCAACAGACTAGCAGCAATAATCGGTGAAGTAATCCGCACCGATCAAACGGGTTTCATACCAAACAGACTAGGGATAGACAACATTAGAAGAACAGTTAACTTGATTTATGCAGCCCAAAAGGCCGACCAAACAGCAATAATATTATCCGCTGATGCGGAGAAGGCCTTTGACAGGGCGGAGTCAGAATGTTTATACAAAATATTAGAGCATATAAAGCCATCAACTCAAACCCCAGATCAAGAATATTAATTAATGGTGAATTAACAGACCCATTCCTCCTGACAAGAGGAGCCAGGCAGGGTTGCCCACTATCCCCCCTCTTATTTAATATTACTTTAGAACTTTTAGCATGTGCTATAAGATCAAGACATCACGGGCATACAGATAGATCAGACACACCACAAATTGTCCCTATTCGCAGATGATATGCTGCTATATATCACTAACCCACATACAACGATACCAAAAATCCTCACACTCATAAATCAGTTTAGTAAGATCTCAGGATACAAAATTAACTCCTAAAAATCACAGGCCCTTATACTTACCAAAAACAATTTGGAAACCCAAGCCATCACAGACCGAATACCCTTTGCAGTAGCTGAATCTCAGTTCAAATACCCGGGGTAAACATCACAAAAGATCACATAAAATTATACAAAGCAAACTTCCCCCCCCATTTTAAACCAAATACGTAGCGAGATCTCAACATGGCAAAGACTCAAAACTTACTGGTTGGGAAATATCAATCTGTTTAAATGATAGCACTGCCCAAGATCTTGTACAAGGCTATGGCCCTACCTATACAAATCCCACCCAAATTTATAAAACAATGTGAACAATTCATGCTGGATGCAGTATGGAAAGGTAAAAAACAGAATAAATAAACAAATGCTGATTAGAAAAAAAAAGAAGGGAGGCATTAATATGCCAGATGTAAAAATTTACCTTAGAGCAGCTGCACTTAGAACACTAAGATATTGGTATCACCCTACAAAAAACACTACCTGGGTGGAAATAGAAAAAAAATTACTAGATAACCCAAATTTACAAGAAATAATAACTACTCGTGGAAAAGCAAATTCAAGAAAAATAGCAGAGCACCCATTCGCACACGCTACCATACAACATTGGCACTTAACACACAAAAAATTAAAAATATCCCCAGAAGCTTCACCTTATACACCTATAAACACACAGGCGTCATAGAATGACAATACAGCAAAGAATTTAAGAAAAACACTAAACAAATGCAACATTCACANGTCACATTAGTTAACCTTTATGCTCCAAATGAGAACACACACCAATTCTTTCAAAAATACATCCCCCTGATCACTCAACACACAGAAGGCTTATTAATCATTCAAGGAGACTTTAATTCCCCGTTGACAACACTAGATCACGCCACAAAAACACAACTCACACCCACAAACACATAGCAACGATGTTATCCCAACATGGCTTAATAGATGTCTGGAGATGCTTAAACCCCACAACAAGAAGTTACACCTTCCACTCAAACGGACACAACACAGACACAAAAATAGACCATTTGATAACAGAAAAAGACACACTACACAACTGCTGTAAGTGTGAAATAATACCTATCACCTTTTCAGATCATAATGCGCTGGTCTCTACCTTTAATTGGAATGCATCCACAAAGCAAAAATCTCATAGTTGGCAATTGGATAGAGGAATATTAAAAAATGAGTGGATAAAACAACAAATAGAAGATCTTAAGGAATATTTTGATTTAAACATAGGAACGGTACAATCCCCCCAAATATTATCGGAGGCAATGAAAGCTGTAATATGGGGTAAAATCATAGCATAAACGCAAAAATGAATAAGATGAGAAGAGGAAGGAATGAAGCCCTTCTTAAACAATTAGCAAACCTAGAAATAGAAAACAGCAGATTTCCCACCAAGAGTAACCAAATTGAAATTCAAAGGCTACGCAGTGAAATAGACACAATAGAAATGCAAAATATCGCACAACAACTGAGAAAAATTAAAAGCTTTTATTTTCAAAACTGCAATAAACCAGGCAGAGCTTTAGCACAATTAACAAAAGCTAAAAGAACAAACGCTGCCATCCCAATAATAAAAATTCAGGATGGAAGCAAAACATCAAAACAGCAAGAAATACAAAGAACATTTGTAGAGTTCTATCAGAAGCTGTACACGTCCTCAAACCCAGACCCTGAAAAAATAACAGAATTTATTAATAACTACAACATGCCCAAATTTAACAAAGACCAGATAAAATACCTTAGTTCTATAATAACAGAAGAAGAGACCAAACGCACAATTAAAGAATTAAAAAAAAACCAAGGTAGGTAGACCTGATGGCCTGCCAGCAGAATTCTACAAAACGTTTAGTAAAATAATCATACCACACATAACAAACACATTCAACAACATACTGAGTACTCAAAAAATGCCAACAACATTCTACGAAGCAGTTATCACCCTAATACCCAAACCAGGTAGAAACGCAGAGGAATGTGGTAGCTACAGGCCAATCTCTTTGCTCAACACAGATTACAAAATATTCACAAAAAATATTCGCCAACAGACTAGCAGCAATAATCGGTGAAGTAATCCGCACCGATCAAACGGGTTTCATACCAAACAGACTAGGGATAGACAACATTAGAAGAACAGTTAACTTGATTTATGCAGCCCAAAAGGCCGACCAAACAGCAATAATATTATCCGCTGATGCGGAGAAGGCCTTTGACAGGGCGGAGTCAGAATGTTTATACAAAATATTAGAGCATATAAAGCCATCAACTCAAACCCCAGATCAAGAATATTAATTAATGGTGAATTAACAGACCCATTCCTCCTGACAAGAGGAGCCAGGCAGGGTTGCCCACTATCCCCCCTCTTATTTAATATTACTTTAGAACTTTTAGCATGTGCTATAAGATCAAGACATCACGGGCATACAGATAGATCAGACACACCACAAATTGTCCCTATTCGCAGATGATATGCTGCTATATATCACTAACCCACATACAACGATACCAAAAATCCTCACACTCATAAATCAGTTTAGTAAGATCTCAGGATACAAAATTAACTCCTAAAAATCACAGGCCCTTATACTTACCAAAAACAATTTGGAAACCCAAGCCATCACAGACCGAATACCCTTTGCAGTAGCTGAATCTCAGTTCAAATACCCGGGGTAAACATCACAAAAGATCACATAAAATTATACAAAGCAAACTTCCCCCCCCATTTTAAACCAAATACGTAGCGAGATCTCAACATGGCAAAGACTCAAAACTTACTGGTTGGGAAATATCAATCTGTTTAAATGATAGCACTGCCCAAGATCTTGTACAAGGCTATGGCCCTACCTATACAAATCCCACCCAAATTTATAAAACAATGTGAACAATTCATGCTGGATGCAGTATGGAAAGGTAAAAAACAGAATAAATAAACAAACGCTGATTAGAAAAAAAAAGAAGGGAGGCATTAATATGCCAGATGTAAAAATTTACCTTAGAGCAGCTGCACTTAGAACACTAAGATATTGGTATCACCCTACAAAAAACACTACCTGGGTGGAAATAGAAAAAAAATTACTAGATAACCCAAATTTACAAGAAATAATAACTACTCGTGGAAAAGCAAATTCAAGAAAAATAGCAGAGCACCCATTCGCACACGCTACCATACAACATTGGCACTTAACACACAAAAAATTAAAAATATCCCCAGAAGCTTCACCTTATACACCTATAAACACACAGGCGTCATAGAATGACAATACAGCAAAGAATTTAAGAAAAACACTAAACAAATGCAACATTCACAGAGCAGAACAATTATTTAAAGACAACCAGTTCCTAACAATACAAGAACTGCGAGAAACAACCAAAACAAAAATAGACACACTACAATACCTCCAAATAAAAAACAGATTCATGGATAAAAACAAAATACAACACTATACCAGAAAACCCATGACCTTAGAAAAAATCTTATTCAGCCATACCGCTAACAAGGGCTTAATAATAGCAAGAATCTACGGGGCACTGATCGAGGCCGAAGCAAATAAACCAATCACATACATAGAAAAATGGGAACGTGAATTGGAGAAAAAAATTAGAGAAACAACAAATTGAAAAAATTGGATACCACATGCATAACTGTGCAAGCTCACTGGAAATTAAAGAAACCCAAATCAAGGTAATTTTAAGATATTACTTAACCCCAATTCACTTCAAAAAAATAGATGGCGGAGGCCTCGCTCAACGCTGGAGGGGTTGTGGGAAACGGGGCACCTACCTTCATTGTTGGTGGTCTTGTCCCAATGTACAACAGCTGTGGTGTATAGTATGGACCTATATGAAAAAGGCCACGGGATTGATCATACCTTTCCAACCAGAAACCGCACTAATTGGATTATACCCGGAAATACCTCTGATGAAACAACACCAAGAAACCTGCACACTTATGACTCTGGCCGGACTATATATCATTGCACGTAATTGGAAAACAGCAAAAAATTTATCAGAGACCGAATGGATAAAAAGACTCTGGTATATGTATTAAATGGAGAAAATAGCAGCAACACAGGACAAGAAATCGAAGAAATTCACTACAAGATGGTTCTCCTGCATAGAAAACATACAAGGACACACGGTCAAAGATGAAATTTGATCATACCTGGTGGACTAGAACATATAAGGGACAATAAAAACATACCAACAGAGCAAGTTATACTGTTAGCACACTTAGATTTGTAAGTTACTGAATGTTTTTTATGTTTATGAAAAAATAAAATAAAATTTATATTAAAAAAATAAATAAAAAAAATTCACATCCCTTGTGGGAATCACATTGTGCCCTTCCCCCTGTCCTCATGTATCCTCAGCCTGGGGATCCATCACGCCAGGGGGTAGCTCCAATGGAGCAAGGAGGCTCAGTTGATCTTGGGTCCCGCACACTCAGGGTGGTTTTTTTTTTGCAAGAGTGTCGCTTGGAAATTTTCACCGGGGGAGTCAGCACTCTGGCTCCTACCCCCCACCCACTCTGAAAACTTCTTTCCTGATGGGGCCTTTTGCAACAGCTTGAGCACCCCTAGGGAATCCTCAGACTGGTGGGGTGGAAGACTGGCCCCGCCCCACTCTGAAAACCCTGACAAGATTGGTTCTGCTAGAGGGACGCTGATGGGAACTGGGGTGGCGGCGGCGGTGCTTTCAGCGAGGAGGTCAACGCTGGCTGGCCTGCCACTTGTTCCTGAGACTCACAGCAGTAGCAAAACCCAAGCCCCAAGCCCCTTCCAGAAGCAGCGTAAGTCTTATTTATTTGGCCAGGCATTCAATAGGCAGGGTTAGGATTTGGAGGGGGGGGGGTGGGACACTTTATGAGGTTTTGTTTGTACTGCATATGTATGTTTTTATTAGGGCTGTGCACAGGGTCAAGTGTTTGCATTAGTACAGGGGTCTTTTCCTATGGATTTTTGGAGTAGGGGTTCAGAGGTTCTGCCAGTTTGACTCACCTAGAAGGAAAATGCATTTAAAACTGCTACTCATCTCCTACCAATTTGAAAAGGGGGTGATTTCAGACTTTATGGGCTCCCGGTTCACCACAGTGGGTTCCCGGTGGGGGTGAAATGAACAACCACCCCCCGGGGTGAATAAAAGCCCCGAACAGATGTGATGGGACCGGAACCATGGCAGGGAATCGGGCTGCCACACCATGGGCTGGGGCAGCGCAACAGACGTGACGCCGCTTCCCAGCCGCGGTCAGAACACCCACAAACCACCGGGCAGGGGCAGGACACAGACATAGGCGCCTGAGGGCAAACGAAGACAAAAGGCAAAAGGGAATGCCCGCACAAGGGAAACAGGAAGGGAGGGGGGAAGAGGGAGAAGAGCCGGCCAGGTACCACACACAACAGGCACACAGACAGCGGGGGCACAGGGGAACACACAGCACAAGCACACGCCCGGGCACACACGCAGAGGGGAAAGGAAGGGAAGGGCGCCTGGACAACACACAAGGCACACCGGGAATGGAGGGGGAGGGGGCGGAACAGGGAAGAGGGAGGGGGAAATGGCACAGGGGCAGGGCTGAACACTGGCAACAGCAGCCACAACCCCCACAGCAGAACTGTCCGCATGGGCACCCCCACAGCCACACAGCCAGTCCCAGAATGGGGGGCCTCAGGAGCTCGGGACCAAGGCACAGCGGGAGCCCGCACGGCACAGCGAGCAGGCCGGGAACGGTCCTGGAGGCACACGCAGACCCAACATTCCGGCGAGGGGCCGATGGAGGGCAGGCAGGAGAGCTGGTGCAGCGCAGCAGGTCCAAGGATGAGAACCCCCCCCCCAGGAGGAGGCTGGGAGGGGCAGTCTGGGCCCCAGAACCCCATGGTCACACAAGCACCTGGGGGGGAGGGGGGCCGGAGCCACAGGCAGGGGAAGCACCACCCGGGAAAGCAGGCAGCACAGCAGCACGGCAGAGACATCAGGGAGGAATCAGCCAGAGGACCCCGGACAGGGGCGGGAGCCCACACGGGAGCAGGCAACCAGGGGGCCAGGAGGCATACCGGGACTCAGCGCCAGCTGCTGGGGGCCATGACGGGCCATGGGGCCGGGTGCCCCACCCGATGAACCAGGTGGGGTCAATGGATCATGCCCCGGTGGTACCCCAACAAGGACATGTGGTGGGCGATCAGGTAGTAGGCCTCGAAGTGATCCTGCATGGACAGCCCCAACTGCACATCTAAACGGGACCACACGCCCGTCAGTGCCGACAGCTCTGCCGCGGTAGGCTCAGACACACAAATGTCAGCAGCAGGGGGCCACAGAAGCTGTCCCAGCTCCAACAGCCGGTGACACACCGCCCCATGGGCACACTGGTACCCACGGGCCCCGTGAACACAGTCAAAGTAGGACACAGCCAAGGCAGGGCCCCCCTCCGCAAGGCAGATCGTGTAGGCGGCCAGGCCGCACACAGACAGTGCAGACACGGTCTCGGCCGCAGACCAGGCCACATGAGAGCACCTCATCTCCGGGATGCACCCATTGGGGAAGGGAACCAGCCCCAGTGTCTCCTCATGCAGCCGGAAATCCCGAGCGCTCGCCTCATAACCGAAGTAGCGAAGGTCAGAGCTCAGGCTCGCATAAGCACCCAACTGGCTGTCCAGGCATCCCAGGAGCAGCTGCACGGCCAGGGTATGCCACAGGTCACACAGGGACATGGTCTCGTGGAAGGTCCAGCTATGGGGGGCCCCATGGGGGCCGGGAAGCGGGAGCCCGGTGGAAGCACAACCAGCCATGTGCAAGCTAGACAGGGAGAATAACACCACGGACAGGGGGGCACACATCCCCTTCAGGGCCGGGGGGGGCCAAAGGGGTCCCAAGGACAAGCCAGGCGGACAGGGACTGCAACATTGTATAGCGAGGCGTGCAACAGAGCGAGGCGTGGGGTGCGGACCCGGCACAACTGCAGGAAACAAGCGCCCAGACAGGACCGCTAATCAGGCGGGCAAGGACATGATGTTGCAAACAGGGATGGGGGGGGGGGG